>OZ024863.1:43145083-43227583 GCA_964017155.1 Oasisia sp. SBJ-2009 | reverse complement strand
ACCAAACCTACTGACAAAAACCGTGACAAATACCAGCATCTAATCACTTACTCCGATGATACAATAATTTTCCATTCCTAGATGACGACGCGTTGGCATTCAACCACAACTTCACAACAAGTAATGTTGCTGCTTATTACAATTTATAAATTCACCATAAAAATTTAGGTTCCCAATGCAAAAATTGACTAGATAATTTGCTTTGGTAATAATGAGGACTACAGACGGTGCAAACACTTGGCGGAAAGTAGAAGGGGTGATGGGAGATAGACGCACGTCACGTAAACTTAAAGGGAACGTGCTCAGTTTGTGTGTTACCCGGCATTAATGAATGCACCAATATACGATGGCACTAACCGAGAAACAACAGGAGCCGGTTTAGGTTCGCAAAAACAACCTGGTAAGAAGGATCGTGGGAGTTACGAGAGCTGATAAGAGAAGACTGGATGAACTGAGAGTGGAGGTTGGAATGAATGAAAGCTTTAAGAAGACATTGATGAGGAGTGGGTTGACATGGGCCGGGCATTTGGAAAGAATGGGAGATGAAAACTGCCAAAGAGAGGAGGAAAGGGAGGAGAGGAAGACCGAAATTGCGATGGGGGATTGGATTAAGAAAGACCTAGAAAAAGTGCGAGAAGAATGGAGAAAAAGACCAACAGATAGAAGGAATTGGAGACTGCTGAAAAAGAACGTATAGTGAGAGAAAAAATGAGAGGAAGAAAAAATACGAAACCGAAGTCATAGTCAACTGACCGATGACAACAGGGATGCAAAGAAAACAAAACAGCAAAATGCACCCTAGTCTAGTAACCGGGGAACTATTAATTTAAATCCTTAATAGCCATTAGCCACCACGCACATTGAAAATAGTGAAATTTTCATTGCTCTGTCAACCCTTATCCTGCAGCCAGCGACAGAAGTGGAGAATTACTAACTTAATCCTATTTTAAAGATGACAATTTATTTGCGAAAGGGTAGGACTGGGAAGGAAATCTTTACAGACATACTGAAACCAACTGTACTTTGTGACCATATGAATCAGGCAGCCAGTTACTGGTCCTCAGTTCCCCACCATCCTAATTTTTTCCGGGATTGGGGTGGGTCGTCACCCCCGCCACCTCTTGGCTACGCCACTGACATGCACGCGGGAAAGAGTGTATTGATTTTGGATTGCTGATCGATGCCGTGGTTGCTAAAATTAATAACAGATGTGACTGGTGATTGAAGGGGAGATGGGCGATTCAGCGTTGCTCAAATTGCGAAATCGCGAGATCGCCGGCACGATTACTTCAGAATCAGCGGAAAATTCCGATGGGGATTATCAGGTTGGCTGGTTACAGCAGCGCGCTGTAGGAAGGCCGGGCGATGCCGCTGCTGCGGTCAATTATTGATTGACCGCAAGCAAAGGCCACCGTCGGGTCATCGGCTTCAATTGTTGAGCGGAGACCGGCTGAACATGACAGCGAGGCCCGTCCGTGTGTAGGCTAATTTTAACTGTGTAGCTTGTGAACGAACTATTCCCACGTCGCCCCGGCGTCTATACTCTATAGTGCATTTCGCACATTCATTCATAGGCCTAAAGGTAGAATCGATAGCGACGCTGCAGCGTTCAGCAGGCACCGAGAGAAAACATCGCATGATAATAATTTATTACGCCGTCAATGGTAATCGTGCAAGCGCCGTGGCCGTCCGTGTATTTAGTAAGAACCGCCACAGAACTGTATAACACGTGCTATTAGCATATCTCGGTGCGACTGCGGGAGGGGAAAGTAGACAGACCCAAGGCTGCGTGCACAGGGCGGTGTGGGTAGTGAGGCGTTGACTCAGCGTAGCTACTGTTGTAGCATAGTCGTAGCGAAGATAGGACATCGGGGTCACTGGTTGATCAATGCTTATTGCAGCATAACGCAAATACGCTTTCAGCAAGCCATCCGCGCCAAGGCAACGCAGGCGGCCGGGCCGGCAAGCCAGGCACACGCGCGGTAGTTAGGTGAAAACAAATTGGCCGACATCGACCACGCGTGTGAGGCACTGAGTACGCGTCAGAATAACCACACACTCTTCCTTTCGCATGCCGTCGAACGTAAACAAAACCTGACTCAATATATTACCCTACCGCATGTCGTAAACAGGCCTATAGAATCAATATGTCGCCGATCTATAACCGTCGTTTCATTAATCTGTGTTTGCCGTCGACGTTGTCAACGAGACGATGATGTGGCTATTCACATTATGTGCATAACGCAGCTATTAATAACGCATTCCCGTTAACCGTCGTAGAACCAGTGATAGAACATTGTACTTCTTTCCCCGTCACTTCTTACGAAGTTACCCAACCCAAACCCGAAAGAGCAACTATTTATAAATGATAACCATACTTCATTAACAACATAATTCGGGAAAATGTACACATGTTGACAAAACGCCTTCAAATGATGCACATTTCACAGGACTCTTCCCTATTATTTAGATCATTCTGACCTAGTTGTTTTTACAATCACAACACGTTCTTTCCACTTCACCACACAAAAGGAGGCGTACACATATTTGGCTAATTTCGGGGAAGTACGCGACGTGGTATGGCTTGTGGAGGGGGCGGTCTTTTCGACATTACAATTACAAACACGATAAAAGAACGATCGAAAACGCTGGAGGCTAATACAAATAATATATCGGCCACGTTTATAAAGGATTTCCATCCCGGATGTAGTACGTCTGACGTCACAGCGCCAATCCACCACAGCGTATGTGTACGTAACTGGCCTAGTCGCATTTCTACACACGTCGATGAAAGCTTGCCCGATCGGTTAGATGAAACACTGGCGTCTGCTGGAAAAACAACGACAATCATCTGCTCTCTCTCCGCGAACCTCCCGCCATCGGCACTAACGTGCGTGTTTATAATAGTCGGCGTGCTAATCAATGCGGAAGCCGATACATGGGCGTGGTGGCCTGACTACCTGAAGACGGCTAGTATCACTCGCATACACGAATCGGAAACAACCACCGATTGTTTCGCGCTTGTAAACATTCCGCTTAATAATTACAAAATATGTATAAGCGAACACCGTGATCTGCGCAAAACACCCACTATAGCGAATCGAGAAAACGCGTAAACAAACAGGCACTCACCGGCGAAGATCGGCAGATCTAGCAGGAACCCAGTGCCAGGAATTAGCGAAGACGCGACTCGCTTCTTAGCCAGGTGTGGCTATATTCATTGCTGACACGCGCGTGCCTCGCTGACGCTATTTTGGGCCGATCGGCAGGTAGGGCCAATCGCTTACGTTAGTGCCCGTGCTGCCCGGCACCCCAATTGCGATGCGGACGTAAACATTGGTATTACAGCGAGGCGCGAGTTCGTCGATCTCCCAGCCTGCCTGCCTGTCCGCCTCGCCGGGTCGTATCGATAGCAACCTGTGCCTTATTTGGCATTCGCGGATTATCTCATCTGCATAATGCTCCGCGCGCCTTCTAGCGGACACGGCGCGCACTATTGCGGTAAACACGCAACGAACGTCGCGTGATTCCGGGAAAGTGTGGGGGGTGGGGTCGGTCGACTGGCGGGAAATAGGTGACGTCATCGCAGAACAGAGGTTGTAATAGTTTCTGTGCTAGTTTGTACTAATTGAGTCTGCGTTAGAACAAAATTATACTTGATCCGGCTTCCAAACAACTTCGTCGTCGTCGTGTGTGTGTGTGTGTGTGTGTGTGTGTGTGTGTGTGTGTGTGTGTGTGTGTGTGTGCGCGTGTGCGCGCGTGCTTGTATATGTGTTGTGTGTGTATGCCGTATGTGTGTATACATGCGTGTGTTCCGCGTGCGTGCGTGTATTCGTGCGTGTGTGCGCGTGTGTGTCTTTAGTTCGCTTAATTGCTGATAATGTCGTTGTCACTTGTTGATGACAACGCAGAATCACAAATGAATTGAAAATCCCTCAAAATCATATTTGAAAATACAAAACGTTATTTATTATTCTAATATTTAATCAAGAAAGACGCGAACATGTGTAATTATCTCGTGCTTTTATAAGCGATTGAAGTGCCATTTTCTAGCATTGTTTGAGACGGCGAATACATTGTTGGTACTTTTCGGCAGCATTTGATTGAGCGATTTACCAGTATGTGACACGCGAGTGGAGTCTGCCGCCATATTGGATTTGATGTTATTTTGGCCTCTTCAGTCGTGATCCGGTCCCCAACGACGCCAACGAGCTATGTATTCTTCCGCTCTGCGGAACCACTGTGGTACGTTTTACAGGTTTCCTTCCAACGAAAGCTCACCTCAGTGACGTAGTCAGGATTTTCAATTGGAGGGGGCCATCCGGCAGGCATCCAGGCAAACTATGTACGTACGTACGTACGTACGTACGTACGTACACACACACATATATATACATATATATATATATAATATATATATATATTATATATATATATATTATATATATATACATATATAATATATATAATATATATATATATACGTACGTACGTACACATATATATATATATATATATATATATATATATATATATATATATATATATATATATATAATATATATATATTATATATATATATATACATATATAATATATATATTATATATATATATATATATATATATATAATATATATATATTATATATATATATATATACATATATAATATATATTATATATATATATATATATATATATATATATATATATATATATATATTCATAGACGTTAGCTCTCAACATTGAGGACTGTGTATCTGTCGTGAATCGGAGAATCACGTTAATGTCAGTCCCATCTCAATTTGGGATGTAAACGAACCACCAAGGACAACAAGCACCTAGGCAGTGAGCACCCTAAATGCCAAAATACAAAGGTCGCCTTGGCAGACTAGTCCGTTTAAATGGAACTCTGCCGAATGGTGTAAACAATTACAAGCCGTCAAACTAAGAAACAACGAATACTACTATGATTTAGAAACACGAACCCATAGCTCCTATATAACAGCTTTATGTAACTAAAAAAAGTTGATATTTGTTCCTTGTCTGCAGGTTTGAGAGATATAGCGTGAAGAATATAGTTGATCACAACATTCCTTATTCTGATCACTTACTTACTCCGATTAAACAGTAATTAACGTGGCTGGTGAAGTGCTCACACACATTCAACCACACACTTCACGTGTCATGTTGCTGCTTATTGAAATGTCTAAACTCTCGATGGAAGTTTCAACTATACAGTAGAAAATTCACTGCAGGTAAAGAAATTGCTTTTGTTACAACGTATAAGTCGACCTTAGTCAGGCAACTATAATTTTGCATCATTGTGTTGATATATTAACAGTTATCACTTGCATTGAGAATGACGACGTTTTCGTTGCCCTATCACCTATTACGCTCCAGCCAGCTAGGTACTTATCGCCTACGACAGCAGTGGAGGATCCCTCCACATTGGGTAACTAAATCCAATTTGAATGATAAAATATTTCCGCACTTGAGTATAATTGGGACCCACCTCAATGCTGTCGTTTTTATTTGCCTACACTGGACAGATCATAATAATCCTAACCCAAATGATTATAATTCATAATTCCCAGGCATATTTATGTTTTGCAAATATTTCGTTTTAGACATTTTGATACCCCAAATTGTGCTCCGATTTGTGTCAGCCGTAAGCTCAGCGGCCATGTGTTACTATCGGCGCTGGCTGTACACTTGGAAAGAGCAACAAACAGTTTATTCTTGCCGATGGCACCGTATTTTTGGTCTCCAGTGTGCGCTATTATGGGATATAAATACACATGGGATGATGTTAAACGGTTGACCTTACGAAATGAAGTATCAAATGTTCAGCAATTTCTGGGATTGTGGGGGGGGGGGCATCCCCCCTGACTACGCCACTGCTCAGCCTCATCTCGAATGTGGGAACTATTAGGCAGGTTTCCAAAGGGTATGGATATTGCAGTAATTTTGACTTTAAATAATAATGCTTATGCCGGAACGACGAAATTGTAATTGTCAGTTGTACTAAACGAACTGCCATTATCAAGTCTATATTATAATAATGACAAAAGGCAGTTGTATGTGTACAATCGTAACATAATTTTGTATAATTGTATGTTCTTAAATTTTATACATCTTAAAACTGAGGATTCAAGTGTCCACATTCTAGAACATCCGTTTCCAAACAACTTTTCGCTCCTAAAACTAACCTGAATATTGGCAAATGTGCTTTCTCTGTGACTCCGCCAACAATTTGGAACCAACATATTACGATTTTATCTTCTGAAATCATAGACACCTTCCGTATAAACTGAAAACTTATTTGTTTGAAATTGTTTTTCCATCATACATTTTCGGCCATTCCTTGCTCCAATAACACCTTTTGCCAGACCCCGTGGCAGACAAGACCATGTTTTATCCACACAAAAAATGTATGTGATATTCCTTATAATAACTGAATAACAAAGCTCAGCAGTTTTTAAAACGAAAGCGTTCAAGTTTTCATCGTGTATTTGTAATGCTAAATACACGAAAACACATTCACTTATATCGGCATGTAAATTGATACAGGATTCGGTTAAATTCATAGTTGGAAATGAAAAGATACCTTTCCGAGTTCTCGGTGTGTCTCGCAGAACTTTCGAGTACTTCACGATCTCTTCATCGACATTGGGCTGCCAGTTTCCGTCGTCGTCACGTGACTTTACTGATGGTAGTCACGTGACAGCTATTCAAAGAACATCATCAAAACCCCGGGGCCCACTCGCAGCAGTAGAAAACCTCAGATCGAACGAGTCACGCGGCCAAAGAAACAACAGGGCGGTGTAGCGCTTATATTTTTCCGGCGTTATAAACGTTCCGATTGACGTTTCTGCGCATGCGCGGTATATGTAACATCATCAATGTGCAGCGAAAAGAGCATTTATGGTATAAATACTACGGGTTGTTCGTTAGGATGTAATAACCTTTCAGCAAAGTTATTTGTCGCAACTTAACACGAGGCAAACAAGTTTTGAGGCATATTTTGATAGCAAGCGTGATAGTAATGCGCCATAACCCGTGAGTGATTTATAATATTTTATTGCATTGAACGACATTTTAAGAAACTCTTCACAGTAATAATCACAGGAAAGTTAACGAACAGCTCGTGGCATATATACCCAAAATGCTTTGTTGTTTCGCTGGACATTGATGATTTTACATTTATTGCGCATGCGCAGAAACGTCAATCGGAACGTTTTTAACGACCGGAAAAATATAAGCGCGACAGCACACCACAGAAAAGAGAGAGTGCTAGCCACGATTAACAGCTACATTGCATGCTGGAGTCAGACCACATTTGCATTTTCCATAGGCGACCATTATAAGGTTTCCTTAATGTCCTGCTAATCTTGATGAGATCTGTTAGTAACAATTTCACAGCATATTTACCCTCCTTAGACAGACGTTCTGTGAAAAATTCGTAAAAGTCCTCATACATCAGGGACCCACACACTTCTTTCAAACCTTACACCCCTCCATTTCTGCTTCAACCATTCACGGATTGCTCCTGAATACATCACCAAGCAAAATGACAACTGTATTAATACGCAGAAATGCACCCACTGACAGCTGACGAACACCTTATTGTGGTCTTAAATCAGCTGGTTTGACCTATTACACCGAGGTCCACGTGGTTAGTTGTGTGTTTGTAAGCAGCGATAGTCCAGCAGTCAAATGTCTTTTTTTTTTTACCTAACCCCTGTTTGCATAATATCGTTTTTACTTGCTTAGTACTATCTGTCTGTCTCGGTGTCTGAAATTGTCGCTCATTGAGTCATATGATTACAGGCATGACGTTTTCATTATCCTTTTCAGTAAACCACACCTGCACGGAATGTTAAATTTCAATGAAAATCAACAGGTTCAATAGACAACAACCGGACGCCGAGTCTCACACAATGAGTGTATGGGGAGCAGAAAGATGTCGACAAGATACCAAAATTACAAGTTGGTTGTGTGTCGCCTGAGAAATTATACCACCTCATGACCTACCTCCGTTTACGAGATCGAATGTCACGCAGCGAAGTTGTTAATTTTCAACAATTATTTGTGGATATTTTAGAACTTTGAACGTTTCGTCACAAAATTATCGCTCGCCCTTCTAGTCATACCATGCCATACCAAGCCAATCTGCCTTCAAGATCGATTTGCTGAGTTGGCTGTTTCTATCATTCGCTTACTGTTCAGCCTGCCGTGGCCCTTATCATCAAGATCTGACAACGCTAATTGACAAGCGAATTTCAAAATCAATAGATATCGTGCGTTTGTGAGCAACGAAAATGCCAATGTCCATCATTGTTTGCGACAACGAAGAATTGGTTGGTACTTTTCGGGCAGTTTAGGTATTTGTTATATTGCAATCTTATCGTTGTCATCCTCGCTGCTGCCGAGTTCGTCATTGTCAGTCAACAGTGCCCATTACCGGTCGCTTTAATTCAAAACTTAAGTTCAGCCAGACGTTTTCGTCGTGGCCACGTCAGATGACAATAATATATTTTAGCCAAGGGGATCTGCCAGCACTGGCTTGCAATGTGACGTAGAAGTCATCTCAAGAATGAACACACCGTGATGTTTAGTTGTGCATTACAAAACAAAGTGAGGGTGCCACCTCCCAGGTTTTATTTTCCATCGATATAATGTTCTTACTTATGACTACAACACGAATGTGAATGTTTACTACCTGCCAATTTGGGTTGTTACTTTATAAAGCTTGGAACAATTTAAAAAAAAAATGGTAGTGAACAAACATCGTTTCAAAACAACATACGTCTCCCACTACAAATTACTGCTTCATTAATTCTGGGCAGGGGAGCGGACACCCTCCCTTCCCTTTAAAGCATCGTTCAATAGAGTAGGCAGGGCTAAGGTTGGAGTTCAACTGGAACATAGATGTGAAAAGGCTCAACACATTTATTACAATACACAAGTCAGTAAAACAAACACGACTATAATGTGGTTAACAAAAACCAATAATTCATGTAGCACAGACCTGATCAATTGGCACCATGGCATAATCACCCTACCATTACAAAGTCAAGACGTTCAAGTGTACAAGTGCAGAAGAGATAAATACACACAATGTATATATTCAGGTTTACCCACATCTAATAGATCAGAATTATGTTAATAAAATATTATCCCAAACATAGCATATTACGGAAGACTGCAAAGTGGTTCATTATGGTCATACTAGTAACATCACTGTCGGTTTGTAGTTCATAGGCCTTTTTATTTATAGCCGTCCACGTGATACAATAAAGCAGGAAAATTCCATCCCACAAAATGTAATGCTGCCTAAGTAACACATATACATGCATAACATCAATAACTGCCTACCATCTACACATTCCACCGAATCGAGTTTCTACAGGGACAATACTTACATTGCAAATCACAATAAAAGAATCCTTTGTTCAGATTGTAGACAAATGATTTATTTTTGACTAAACAAGAATGTGTTAAAATGTAGACAACAGCTCAATGTTACACGAACACGGATACTGGCCTATCTACTAACCAATTGAACTTCCTACATAATCACTATAAAAATATATAAAACAAGTCCAGCCATATGTAAACAAAACACAAGGCGCAAGGAAGTTCTGCTCCACTTAACACAAATTCTTCTCAATGACACGACGTCACCAAAATGCAATGTTCTTGTTCCAATCAGACAGGTCACACATTAAAATCAGTCCTCAACGTTCCAGTCCCAGCTGTCTAGTAATGTTGTGCCCCTCTTCCTGAGCCATATGGGTGTTGCCTGTAGTCATTCTTTGTCCTTGGGGGTGCTTTCCCGTAGCTGGCCGGTGAGCTGGACCATGAATCACCTGAAACGAAAGGTAAACAAACTGTCAAAAAGGATCACATTTCATTTAGAATACTTCTCTCAACTCTTTACTGGGTAGACAGCCTTCTTGTTTTACACCCTGCTGTGGACAGACAATCAATTACGTTTCATATCTTATCACTTCTACAATTATGATGACAAAATAAATAAGCAACTTCATCATGCTATATATTTAAAAATCCCAGAACACACCATAGTGATCTTGTGAAACTAATGTAGCCATGTATGTTAGTTTTATCCTAGTAAAACAGTTATCCAATTTTAACGGTTAGTTTTCAAATTATAATTGCTTATGTAAACAACGCCAACGTGACTGAAGAAAAAATCATGCTATAATTTATAAAATGGCTGCCGTTTACCTATCATATTGCTGAATGGAATGTTTTCCTATGTAAAATCAACACTGGAATATAGAAAGATAGCACACTCCTTTCACAAATATATGCTCCCTTATCAGAAGCAATGTGACCATAGTCCATATTAAATATCCTAAAATAAATATCCTTTCTATATAGCAAAGAATGTAAATCCAAACAAAGAATGTATTTTTTTTAAATAATTTTTGTTGTTGAAGTCCAGATAGAAATATCTCTAAGATGTTAGTATGTATTACAGATTATTAGAACATTATGCTAGAGGATGTATTGTGTTCACTTTCAGGATTAAAGGTTATCAGATGGACAGACACTTCAGTGAGAATAGGCATGCCTTACTGACACCAACTGGGTACAAACACCAGAGCCGACTCAACTACGACAGAGCCCAATGTTTGTTTCAATTAGTATCTGTAGCAGGTAATGGAGACCAAGCCAGGCAGACGTCCCAGACTCAGCACTATGTTCCTGCATTGCTTTGGCTAAGACACATTTGCGCAGGCCACAAACTGAACAAGCAAAACACCAGTCAGAGCGGACCTCAACAGGAACAGGCATCCTGCACACACGTACAATGTGTCCAAGCCACTGACTACACGTGACAACGGCAGTACTCACCGTAGTCGTAGCTCTGGGCGGCAGCTCCACCCTGACCCGCGCTGCTTCTAGCAGACGATCCATGGCCATAGTCAAAGTACTGTGTGTCACCTCTACAAGATACAGCAGCACTCAGCAAAGTTTGACAACACAAAGTCAATACTACAAGCTAGCATGTAAAATGCAGCAGCTCAATGTCTGCAGTACACTACACTTATGTGGCACAATTTTTAAATATCTGTTCCATCCTGCACCATGATATATACATTATTAACCCATGGATCTAAGGATGTGTTGGACACAGTTCCCTTTGGTGCCCTTCAAACTATCAATGGAATATCTAGGATTTTTAAAAGCACAATTTGTGTGCCCAAATTACAGACAGATTTTACAGGGTACAAGTTTTTCTGCTCTTGTCCATTCCCATGGTAACAAACAAAATGATTACATGTTGAACATCTAAATATTACAACACTCCAGAAATAAAGACAGTATTTGATCTGGTCTGCACTCTCGTGTTGTTCTGGATATTGTCCACAATCTATACACAAATGTTTTTATATCGATACTGTTCTGACTTTTTATAACTTTGTAATCGTAAATATTTGTATACGTAACACAAAAGGTAACGCACAACATCAAAAACATTATTCTAGCTGCCACAACTTCCCCCTAAATTTTCCTGGCGTACACAATGCTTTCACATACAAACACGACATGTAGACATTTATTATAGTTATTTATTATAGTTAAATTGAGTACACACCCTGCTCCAGCATATCCAGCCTGGTCGTAAGATTCACCATAGGACTGTTCCGAGTAGCTGTTATTTCCATTCCCCGCGTAGTTGGCTGCCTCTCCGTAGCCAGCCTCAGCGCCAGCGCCCTGTAGTAAGCAATACCAACAACATAAGACAACACATACATTGAATTGTGTGCTTTATGCAGTGACTAAAAATCACTATAAAGACCACTATAAAGATAAATTGTGTGACGCACAAAATTTAAGTTGCAATGTATGTGATGTTTACACGAGCTGCTCTATTTTAGGTACCTGGCATCATGACAGATTACACCAGAGCAAAAACAAGTTAACCCATTTTATCCTGAAGCTACTGCAGACGAGTTGCAGCCAGTTCCTGATCATTTCCTCAAATCAATCTGTCAGCATTAAAAAATGACAGGCCTTCATTTAAAATGGACATAACTTTATTATTTCTCAATCAATTTTAAAATGTGATATACCTTTAGAAAGCAGATAAAGTAAACTATGAAGTCGCATTGACAAAGTCATAGTTTTATCATATATATTTTATGTGGCATATAACAAAACATGCCCAATAAATTCAAACCTATGTTGAGGGTTATCACATTACTTTTCACCTGACATTTTCGCCAAGAAGGATGCAACATGTCAATGAGCAAGTTGAGTTTATTTTATGCATTACTCTCTGCTGAAAACAAAGGTATACAACTCGTCCACATATCTTGGATAATAATCTCATTATGTAAAATTGTTTGTAATACCCCCATGTCAGTCGATTGAATCGCCAACGTGTGGCGCCGCTGAGCGGAATTATGCAAATTTGTAAAATATTTTGTCAACGATGTATAATTTTGTGGCTAATTTCTTATAACTAATAAAGAAGTACTCTAAAGTAACAACGTTGGTCAACATTTCAACGTCACTTTATTGATGTTACCGTCGTTGGAAATAATAAACTTTGGCGCCAAAAAACGGTGTGGTGCGTGGTGGACGAAAATGGATGCCGTTGTCGGTCGACCCCACTTCGATAGCTTCAAAGTATGTCTTCACGGACAAATATCGCATCAAATACCATAACCGTCCATCTTATATCGTCTATCCACTTGTCTGCTTTCTTGTCATCAACAGTATGAAGTAAATTAATGGAGTTATCCTTCGAAATACGTCAACATTTAACGATCTTTGCGACTCGACGCCATCTTTGATTTCACTTTGGCTTGGGGGTGCTCACTTTGTACTGCAAATACCCAAAGAACGGCACTGATTGGTTGAAAATATGGGTTCCCTAGTGATCCCGATATACTGACGTCATTCGGTGTTAACCAGCCAATGGGATTCCAAAACGTCAGAGTGCGGGGAAGCCGTGCCAAGTGCAAACTACGACTAGAATCGTATTCCGGATAAAAAGGGTAACTACGACTAGAATCGTATTCCGGATAAAATGGGTTAAATGTACATATGACATCGAAGACACCAGATTCATGACAGCGACGACTACTTACGTAGTTGTAGCTATCGTCTTCATACGCCTGAGGAGCAGAGTACTCCTGTTGTTTTACTGGTGGTGGCACCGGGCGTGGCACCGGTGCTCCACGACCACGTGGGGCTCCACGTGGTGCACCTCTGGGAGCTCCACGACCGCCCAGCATACTGCCTCTGTGAACCACAAATAAGGAATCAAACATACAGCTAGAGCAGTATTTACATTGTGGATAAGTGCTAGGAATGTACACCACCACAATACTGTATCATACATTTTGCAAGCAATGATTATATCTACATTAACATGATCCAACCTTAATTACACTGACGATTTCTTTATATTTGAAACGACACTATTATATATTAAACCAATCTATCTGCCTAAGAGCAGTCCAATTCCAACACTTTACCAAGTAAAAGGTGTCAGTTTTGAGGGACTACACGACACAACTGTTAAGAAGCAGTAAGTTACATGACAGTGCAAATACCAACCTCGGTGCACCTCCACCTCGTGATGGTGCTCCACGGCCACTGCTACCTCCTCGTCCAAGCGGGGATGGCAGCAGACTGGCAGCGCCTCCTCGTGGTGGGATACCACCTCGCGATGGCGCACCTCTGCCGCGACCACCTCCACGCCCAGCTGGCTGACCATTCATCATGAGCATCTCCTCATACTGTTGCTGCTGGATCTCATCATTCATCTCCTGCCAACAGCAAACCACCACGACTTCAGACATTGTATGTGATTACGACGTATACTGCCTGCCACGGTTGGGTCCAAATACACATTGTGGGATCAAATACAACTCCGCTAAATCAAACTGCTTTTCTAGATTTCAATTCAAATACATTGCCAGTTTTGATTAAAATACGTGGACCGTGTTGCCATTATAGTTCAAATGTATCACAGCGGGTTGAATTTTTTCTAACCCTAACCCGACATACAAGTTCAAAATTGTGGCAAAAATAATTTCATAGAAGGTCGAAAAGAATTATTTGGTGAAAGGCGATTGAGTAAAGGTAATCAGGTTGGCAGGCATTATATGTGTTATTATGAAACAGAAATGTTGATACTGACAATATATTTGAAAAAAGTATTTTGAAAGATTCAAATACTTTACAAATGTATTTGATGCCTGGTAAAGACAAAAGTTCATTAGTCCATCAAAATGTTTACAATTGATTAGGGTCACTGTCGCTACAGACTTGATCGACTGCTGTAGACTAATTGTCAGGCAGGTTTACTAGACTATCCTTTTCAGTACTACTGTACGAACTAGTGGGTAGTTCTGCACTGGATGAAACCTGGATTCCTTTGTCTTGTCCAGGTGTTTAAGCAGCAGGATTCTTTGAAGCACATTCCCTCTGAATACCTGCCTTTATGGCTATAGATACGCTTCACTGGCTTCCAATGCATTCATTCATGCTAATGTTTGACTAGCTTCAATGTAGGCCAACTTTCTCCGTGCTGCCTGCCCACTGTTGACCAGGTGTAAAAAACATTCTGTCTTGACTCCTGAGCCAGTTTATGTCAGGCAATGGTTTACCTTTTGTTGGTAATTTTTATGTGTATTTGCAAATACAGACCAAATATCAATATGTGCCCTTTTGTGATTTTCAATTTAAACACACCAAATTTGGGTATACAAATACGTATTTGAATACAAGCAGGAAGCACCATCCCCTCAACTGACAGTCAGTCCATCATCATGCAGGGCTTTATGCAAGACCAAATTATTACCAGTCACACGTTTTGGTGAACACATGGATGTTATCTGTCAAGCTAGTTTACAAACTTTAAATGTGTCTGGTGACCTAAAATGGACTACAAACACACAGGACACCATTTACACTCACTTTTGAGGCATAACTGACAATATCTATGGTTTTGGAAGACCTTTTTTGCTCCATTTTTTAACCCGTCCACCCATATTACTACTAGTCCAGTGATTTTTACCTGTCCAAATGACGGGTCTCTGCATGAAGCTAAGCCATCACGCCACCGCAAGACCACAGCTAAACACGTGCATTTTCATACATTGTTGATGTTCATTCAATGGTTGTTTGCAGAACGTTGCAAAGATATAATTTTGCTCTAGAACACCCAATCATATGCAGCTTACTGCATGGGAATATATAAGGTAACAACATAAGTTACGTATTCTCAATGTCTCGCTGTACTAAAATGCGTTCAAAACTGTTTTCGTACTTACCGGCACAAGGAATTTTTTAAGTTCCATCAAAGCATGTGAGATGCGCTGGTGAGCCTCAGGGGGAGGTGCAAATGCCTCCACCAGTACATGGAGCTCAGCATTGAGATGAGCATGTTTGCCTCCTTCTTTACGCAGCTCATCCTCCTGTGCACAAAGTCATGCATAAGTTCAGCTTGACACAACATATCACAGCTTCTGTAAAAATATTACTATTATTTTAATTCTGCAAATTACATTATAAATTAAGAATTATTTTTAAATAATATATAAGCTGCTATACCGTTACATTTATTGTGCTGCCGACATCATCCCATGGTATTTTAAATTATTATTCTCCTGCAACGGCCTTATCATTCAGTGGACTGAATACAAACATACCTTCTGCTTGTCCCGCATGGAGCCCTTGCCCAAGATGGACATCTTTGTACCAGTGACCTCTTGCAGTCCCTTCAGGGTGTGGCCCTTGGGTCCAAGCAACTTGCCAACAAAGTTGAACTACAACAACCACGAGAAAGTTTAGGAAAGTGGACATGCGGTAGCAACTTGTTATGTAGTTTCTTTATTTGTTTTTGTTATTTCCAAAAGATGTTTTATCACATTTTGGACTCATCATATTTTCATGTACTGATTGAAAGAAACCATTTTTTTCTTCAAAACATTACCCACTCACGACTTCCATTAAGAACTTGCCCAATAGTCTTTTTTTTAGACTAATTTAAGACTAAAAATAGCAAGACTAAATCAAAAGTATCAAGCAACTGTGGCGCATACAAGAAGATTACACATGAAGCATTATTTAGCACCTGGCCCATTCCATGCCAAATTAATTTAGTTAACAGCTTTCGTCACAGATTTTGTTGGAAATACCATGTATTCAAAGTAACAAAAACTGAAGTTTCAGCTCTGAAGTCTTAGTTTGTGAGAAATGTTTGCTTTGCACTTATCCTATCCTACCTATTATTGTTAGTTGGTATTTAACTCGGCCATTAGCTTAATAAGTGTTTTTATTTTATTTTATTGATACATTATCAATATTTAACGCCACATATCTAAGTAGCAGTATATCTGTTTTAATTTGATGCCAGCTCACAAGTGGTACATCCATTGAACAAGCATTATTACAATAGATTGCATTTAGACAACAGAGCCAACATTCAGGGTGAATAACTTGGGACTGATTCCGAGTGATAATTCTCAACAAAACCAATGACCACCATAAATTTGTAATTTGACATGGAATGACCCACCTACATGCATTATCATGTAAACAGTTAAAACATTAATTACATTCACTTTATGAAATACAACTTTTAGTCATTAAAATAGCATCTCTAAAACAGTTTACAAGCATAATATTGGTTATTCAGAACATGCCCAAGACCATTGAATATATTAAGATTTGTTAAGCTTATTAAAACAAAATATTTACAGTAACAACAATTTTACTAATCGGCTAACTACTATTTAAATTTAATTCAGATTTAGTTTTATGCACTATAAACCCATGTACACTTTATACATACCTTGGGATACTCTTTTATTGGAATTAAAACCTGCTGTGTGATTTTCTGGGGAAAGTCACGATGAACTTCTGTGAATTTATTCTCAACAGCACCACCTGTTTGCACTCTCTGAATTTCTGCGGAAAGAATTTTTTGTGCAAATCTTAAACCACTAACTTGCTACTGTTTGAACCAGAACTGACTTCAGCATGCACTGGTACATCAATATTGCTCCATCAATATTGCTCTACTGTACTCTTGACTTTAGTCATAGTATATTATTATTATTTTGGAATTGTGGAACTGGGATACACAATAATTTTTACTAAATTGTTACATTATAAAAAGCTGTATATTTACCACAAACAGAAAACAGGGTTCGTACAGATGTTGACAATCAAAGGCTGCTAATACATTGTAGTTTGCAAGTTAGGTTAATGTTGTATCGTGTTGCAGGTTACATAGTAAGGTATTTAGTATTAGTTTGTTGACACGTGACACAACTGTGCAGAGATGCAATGTATGTGTGAAGATTTATATACAATTAGTAGACTGAGCTATTTGTGAGATTGGTGTAGTTGCAGCTTTAGACAGTTTGGTGTTATCAATATTTTATATCAACTAGTCACATTTACCATTTGTGCCATTAAACAGCAGTATGCTGATAATTTAAACTTTTATATTTACACATATATTGATCTGTATTGGAAATGTCAAGTACTGTCAAAGTAGATCTGTACGAACCCTGAAAATATAGCATATTAAAGCAATAAGCAAACCAGTAAGCTTCTAAAAGTCATCTGGACAATTTACACAGCATATATACGTATACATTTTCATTGTTTATATTTGCAACCTGAAATAAAACATTAACATTTACTACAGAATGGTTAGACTGACAAAGTAGGGGTTCCAGAAGCATACAGTTTGTTATCACATAGAGGACGTTTTGACTATGTTTACCCACACAATGCTGATGGATGTACATTTAATTAAATAAATATAACACTATTTTCCCACAACATTTGGAGTTTATACTAAATTGAAATCTGGAACCCCTATTTCACACAATTTAGTTTAATCGGCATATTAGCCATTATAGTTGAAACGTTACCATATATTATGCATAAACATAAAGTAAATAAATTTAGTGAAATATAACAACTCAAGTTCTGCACAAAACCAGACGACATTTGATCTAAGTAACTCAAAATATCTTGTAAAACCATATCAGAAATTGTGCATCACCATTCACAATACATTCTTAACAATAGGTAAACAGCGTGGAACATTGTGATAACACAAAAACTACCCTAACATGTTCTACAATTTACATCAATAATCAAATACTCCACAATATTAATACTAAGTCCAATTTTGAAAAAAGTTGCAAATTTGCCCAAAACAAAACTAATTTTATTTGCATGTATTATTTATTGTTATACTTACCACATGTTACTTGGTTGTACCTATGTAACTCAGCAATAATACATCAATTTAAGCTGATGACATGCTCACAGAACTTAAAAGACATATTAATATTCAGTAAATTACAAAAACTTGTCGTCAATAAATAAAAAAATTAGTTAGATTACGAAGCCATTTAAACAAGTCCTTCTGAGAAAGAAACTAACAATTTGTTCAATTTATGTACTTGTAATCAATTCCTTTTGTGGAATATTTGCTGGTAAATGTCTCCGACATGTTTCGTCAGATTACATCAACTTGACATCTTCAATAACTATGATTATGTTGCATTGTTCTATTTTAAAGTTTACCTGTGTGAATTACTATTAATTCCACACTAGCTTATGACATGTTCTTAATGTACCAGTCGGACATGTAGATATATCCCTGGTGTTTTTTCAATGTAGGGCAGACTTAATATATCCATCACAAAATACTGTTCATTTGATGTTGTGCTGTTTTTTCTGGTCACTTAACAAAAACGGAACAGCTATGTGACACCTGCATTAAGTGGAATATTAGAGGACTGCATTGGGCATTATTGTACACAATTAATGAATTTGGGTACTTTTGCAGTTTAGGCCCGCACCTTGAAAAAAACATCAAAATGTTCACCTACGATGACCAAACTTCGCATGGTGTATCTACTATACCTGTACTACGTGTATGCACTTGTCATGTGATCAAAACATAATAATTAATGCCTGAAATCGATCAAAATGTGTACGTAAATAATGCGCTTTCTTGGTCGAGTCACTACTGTCACAGTGAATTCCGTCAAGTGGCGCCGAGGAAAGCGCGTTATTTACGTAAACATTTTGATAGATTTCAGGGATTAATAATTATTTGTGGATCATGTGACAAGTGTATATGCATAGTAAAGGTGTAGTAGATACACCATGCGAAGTTTGGTCATCATAGGTGAACATTTTGATGTTTTTTTCGAGGTGCGGGCCTAAACTGCAAAAGTACCTGAATTTGTAAGTCTCAGCTAAAGCGGTTTAATCAATGGAATGCCTAATTTACATTTCCAACATTGCCATTCTAAGTTTGCAACTTGTATCGACACAGAAATGTTTTTCTAGCGCGACGTCGTCTCGCAGATCCAGTTTGTAGACTATTTTCGTCAAAATCTATGTGTTTACCATCCTTTTATTAAATTATATAATGTTTTTATAATATATGTAAATAACAAGAGGATTCAATTAATATGACCGACTTTGCAGGTCGACCAGCGAGTGTAACAAGATGTTGTGCCAGAAAGCACGTCGCCATTTGCAATGTCGGCGTGTGCCGTTGTTGTTCAAAATGAAAATTGTCCCACAGCACTACGGAGATATACGGTGCTTTTTGCACAATTATTATACATATACGGTACCCAAAAAGAGTTACGGTATCATTTAAACGTTTTCTAAATAGTGATGAGGCTAGATTTATACGTTTGAAGCCGACCAAATCGATAAGCTTCCTTTCCCATTGTGCGAATATAGGACGCCGCATGGCGCAATGGCTTCCCGGCCAAAGCGATTTCGGCATCAATTGAAGTACGCTCTTTACCTGCTGAAATTAGTCGTATCGCATTTACGAATGACGTGTCAAGGTTGTCCTTTTCCGTCTGCAGTTGTTGCAGATAATCTGAATTGTTCGCCATGTTCGTCATCTTATAAATTTGCAAGAAACTTGGACAATCCTAACAACAAACTACCAAACGTCGATCAAGACGAGTCCGCTACAGAAAGAAAGATCACGTGGTTGGTTTAACGTGCGCGGCAAATTGTAAACCCCTTGTGTGTGAAGAAATAGTCCCGATATAACCTTTGTCATTTAACTTCTAATCTAATTGTCAATGAGTCTATAGTAATTAATGTATTATGTATATTGCAACTCATTTTCACTGACTGATTGATTTTCTGTAAAAACATTTGGAAAAGTTCTACCAACAGTGTCGCCACACAGCGAGTGCAAGAATATGAAAAGCAAAGCAAAAATAGTTCTTACATAATTAATTTCGTGGTTTATTGGTGCATATGCTGCCCTCTTGTGCATTGCCGTAACAGCCGGCTGTCAGCTAGAATTTCTACGAGTGTCAAGTGGTTAGCGCACGTTCTCACACACTTATAATATATGGGCATACTCCAAAATTGTAATCCAAATATCAGCTATAATATAAGCTATGTAGTAATGATTTTTAAACAACTTGTGGAAAGATACCAAATAAATTAACACTGCGAAGTTGCCAAATTTTAATTACCAGTATTGGTGGCGCGTGTGCGCTGAAAACGTAAATAATTACTGGTTTAATTCAATAAGATACTTACCTTCAATACGTTGCCAGTCTCTGCGAAAATTCCGCCTTTGCAACTCGAACATCTATTCCACTCACATATTTTGGCACTGTTTACTGTCTACACCACAAGTCTTAGGGGAGACCGGGGCTAGTTGTAACAAAAACAACATATTTCAGGATTGCGGGAGGGTTTCGTAACCGATCAAAACTTTTTGTTATGGCAAAAGGTCCTCACATATCTCCCGCAGTGAATTGGAGATAATTAATTGTCTGGGATATTTCACATTTACGGTATGATGTATTATATGAGGTGTCCTAGAGTGTTACAACTTACCCCGATACGGGGCAAGTTGTAACAGAGTACGGGGTAAGTTGTAACACGTATGTTTTACCATTGGGGTAAGTTGTAACACAACATAAAATTACACAATTGATGCTACTGCTTTCTGTAAGCTATATACATTATTTGAGACTTAATAATAACGATGTATCATTGCATATATAGTATATTCCGTATTGGAGTTCAGCTTTTAAACACAGTATCTGATCAAACAAAACATAGTGTTATTACCAGAAATTGCAATAACAATCATTTCGATTACAAACATGTGATGGTTATTTATAATTGCTAAAACACAGTAGGCCCAGTAATTAGTCGTATGTCTTAACTAAGTGTCTGATGTAACGTATATTGTGAATGCAATGGGCAATTAAAAAGAAAGATGAAAATCGAAATTAAAAACAAGACTAGTATGACATATATCATCAGATCGGCAACGACAGGAACCTGACGAATAAGGCCTTCTGGCTGTCAGAGTCGCACAAGTGAAACAGATATGTGTCATCGCCTGTGGTGCTTTCAGTGTGTGCCCATCTGAGGCACATCTGACACTGGATGCGACCTGCTGTCGGCGTAATTCTCGTCACATACTAAGCAGAACCATTCCACTGATGTTGTTTTCTTGACGAGAGCTTTGCCTTTCGTGAGTGACAGTTTTCGCTTACTACTGCATCCTGTAGCTCGCGCTGCTCTAGCGGCCTGTCTGTTTTCGAGCATTTTCTCCCTTGGCATGCACAGTCAAAAGGTGACGTTGACTCGCTTCATAATTACTGGTGATACCGCTGATTCCAGCAGAATATGTACCAGAACCTGATATAGACTTGAGCCACTTCATAGCTGTCTCTTCTATTGTTTTATCAGTATGGCAGCGGATAGTGCGATCTGGCAACACTGATAGCCCCAGCACGCAGCAGTTTCTCTGAACCAGGGTGCGTTTTCTCAATGTGTTCTAGAAAGTGGCCGTAATATGTGAGAAATCAAGCATAATTCTGCTGATTTGCACAGGCATGTGGCTTATGCAGACTTGTACCTGTCGTAGTCATTCGTTTTGATTGCGTTGTTCAATGACAAGACGAGCCAGATGCAATCCAAGTATTCGAGCCAGAAGCGCCCAGTTTCTCCCAGTTCTCCATTTCTCACTGAACGGACCATGCTACATACACATCTGAAACCAACTGATCGAAATTGTCCCAATCACTATGGAAAACTGCTCCTTCGGGTTGCCTCTTCACCATATCAGAATTGCTAATCACTGTAGCACTTTAACTATTTCGCGTAATTCCGTGGTCGCTAATTTGGCAGATATAGCGGGGGGGGGCAGTATTACATTCAGGGGCCTTTACGACCAGGGTATCCTGCTTTATTGTATGACGAGACAAAGTCTAGAATCGACATCTAGATGTGCAGGGCTTCAGAACGAGGTACTACATGCCACACGGTTAAGCATAGCTTGATTTCTGCGCCCACACAGTCCATGGGTGGGGGTAAAATCAATTGACCTTGAACCTTTATCGTTGACTTTGACCTTATATAGAATTCAGATATGCATAGTAAACTTGAACAACACCGATAAACATGAAATCAACTTAAAGATCAAGGTTATTGTCCAAAAAATCAAGATGGTAGCACATTAGAAGACTCGAAATCCGATAACTGAAATTTCAGTCATTTAGTGGGTACGTTAGGCTTTTCACCCACAGCGGGCACAATTTTCAAGATAGAGAGGTCATCGTGGTACCAAATAGAAGCTTATGGCCTTGGGAAGTTTTCTATTTGGAAAAGAGTCCATGTTGTTCATTTCGAAAGGCTTGTAAATATTAATTTCTGACATGAACGTGTCAGGCGGAGGACGATTTTTTATCATTTGTGGGACGCAATGGCTCAAATTATGGAATTGCTTTGTGGAAAGCCCCTAACTCATATATGGTAGCCTTCCCTATTATCTATTGATGCTTTCTGCCAAATATGGTTTTTCTGTGTCTATTTCTGACGTCACACTGACACAATATTTGAATCTACCTAATTTTAGGCCCGAAAAGGGGTTTTGGCCCCCTGAAGGCAAAAGGCCCCGAGTTGGGAGTGGTCATTACAAACTTGTGATGGCCCATGGCATAGGTTAACAGGAAATGGCAGTGAAAAAAGCTTAGCAGAAAACATCCTGAGACATGGACCTGGCTCCCGGCCTAAACGGTGTTACAACTTGCCCCGAGATGAATGTTACAACTTGCCCCGACCCGTCTTTTTCATAAAACACGATATTGTATAAAATATTCTTCAAATCCTGTTTAAAGGTTTATGTCAGAGTTACAATAATATACTCGTAAATACATCCATCAATGAAAAAGCAGAAAATATGAATTATGGATACATAATACACTTAACTTGAACATATTGAAAAAAATCAGAATAGTACGTGTTTTCTTTCTAAAAACGGCATACATTAATGGCGTGTCGACGGATTCGTGTGATATTACACATGACATGCTCAAATCTATTGATGAACATGCTGTCTTCTTGCAGAATAATATGCATTAGTAGTTTTGTCTGCAAGCCCTCTGTTACAACTACTCCTGTTACAACTAGCCCCGGTCTCCCCTAGGTGTTAAAATGTTTTTGAAAGGTATTAGGCCTACTCTTGCATACATGCAACAACAGCTTTATATTTTTCCATGACTTGCGCCATCACGTTGTAGTATAAGCTTGCTTTAAACGGTGTTAATTATACCACAGAACGTATGCGATTATCTCTACAGGATAGCGTTCTCAACATGAAGCGAACGTACCCTTGGAAGTGTTGTGTCCCTGCTATTGCTGTACTGTGACGGCGCCAGGTTAGTATTATACCTAGAGCGCCGTCACTTCCCTGTCACGGTCCAGTGCACACGTGTTGTGTACACACACAACACGTGTGTGTGTGTGTGTGTGTGTGTGTGTGTGTGTGTGTGTGTGTGTGTGTGTGTGTGTGTGTGTGTGTGTGTGTGTGTGTGTGTGTGAGGTGTTGTGTGTGTGTGGGGGTGCTGTGAGGAGGGGGGAAGTCCTGCCTAGACCCCCTGTTCATGGAGACAAATAAAAGTATAAAAACTGCACGCCAAAATCTACTGAATCCACTGCTGCACGCCCCGAGATTGTCAAACTGCACGCCCAAAAATCGAGTGTATAATCTTGACTCAGCTCCGCAGTATAGGTTCTCAGTGCTCCGCAGGATAGAGTTCTCAACATGAAGCGAACGTACCCTTGGAAGTGTTGTGTCCCTGCTATTGCTGTACTGTGCTATTGTGTACGGTTAGTATTACCTAGAGCGCCGTCACTTGCCAGTCACGGTCCAGTGGAAGTGAGTCAAGATCATATACTCGATTTTTAAGCGTGCAGTTTGTAAATTTCCGGGCATGCAGCGGTGGATTCAGTCGATTTTGGCGTGCAGTTTCATACTTTGTCCTGCGCGTTGTGGGTTTCGGCCCGCAGCCCGCGGGGGCCCGCAGCCGGCAGCTCCCCGTGGGCTGGATTTTTTTAAAGTGTTGTGGTGCGTCCTTGAGCGTCGGCAACTTTTGCTTTGTTCAGAACACAATGACATCCGTCTTGTGATCATTTAGCTTGAGTAAATTGGTCCGAGACCATTCACCAATTTCCTGGAGGCAGCTACACAAACGATCCATTGTGTTTTGCTGACTATTTTCCCCAGGAGCGAAGGAAACATACAACTGTGTGTCGTCGGCGTAGAGGTGGTAATCCAGACCGAATTTCTTGATAATGTTGCCTACTGGTATAATATATAATATATGCAGTAAACAGCAATGGCCCTAGTACTTAGCCTCGTGGGACACCAAACATCACATCCTTAGGGGGTGATTTTTCATTTCCAATCCGAACGACTTGATGCCCACCGGACAAATACGATCGGAACCACTCAAGCGCAGCGCCCGTGACCCCGAAACTGTGAAAGAGTCGGCTCATGGCATGGTCGATGGTCTCGAAAGCGGCTGTCAAGTCAAGCATGACCAACACAACGACATAACCGCGATCGACTACACATAGAATGTCATTGTGTACCTTAATCAGCACCGTCTCGGTAGAGTGATCTTGCCGGTATGCGGACTGAAACTGGTCGTGTAAGTCGTTTTCTTGCAAGTAGAAGGTCAGCTTATTTTAAATTATTTAAAGATTATTTGTAAATCAAAATTTGATTTACAAATAATCTTTAAATAATTTAATGCCAAATAAAACATTTTGTATAGACAATTTGGACATACAAAAATGTCAACATGAAAACAAAAACATTCTGACCTCAGCATTAATACAATGCCATTTTGACTATGCTTGTTCATCATGGTTCTCTGGTTTAACCAAGAAATATAAATCCAGACTACAGTGTACCCAGCACAAGGTAATCCGTTTCCTCTTAAATGCACCAGCCAGAACCCACATCGGTTTGAGAGAGTTTAGACTGGTGAATATGCTACCAGTGGAGTTACGAGTTAAACAACTCAAATTGAATCTTGTTTACAATGTCATCAATGATAGAGCACCGAAGTATATGTCAAATTTTATAAATGTAGCATGTAAGCAGCACGGCATAAATACAAGATCTAGTGTTATGTCACTTCATGTACCGTATGTTAAATCATTTGGCCAAACCTCGCTTTACTACACAGGAATTCATGCCTGGAACGAATTGCCATTTTCCATACAAAGTGTTCAGAACATGAGGCAATTTAAATGTCTACTGAAGCAGGTTTTGTTCAGTTGTCTTAATGATCAGGAAGCCAGCTCATTCATTTATTATTAATCATAATTGATGACGTAAGTTTAATTTTTATTTTTATTATTTATTTATGTTTTGGTAATAAATAACAAGGTTTTATAAAGTGTTTCTAATCAGGAGATTATTTCCATACTTTTCTATATTGTAATTATCAATGTCATTTACATATTATTTATATCACTTTATTTATTATTGTTTGTTTTAGTATGTTATATTTGTCATTTCTGTCAATGTCTGTCATGTGTATGTCAAGGACCACAATGGAAATAAGTGCGTGCACTTTTTGTGTTATCCGAATATTTAAATGTACCTTGTATTTATATATTATGCATATGTGTACAATGTTTTACATTTTATATTAAATAAATCAGTCAATCAATTAAAAAGCTGTTTTGCAACGACACGCTCGATTACTTTAGAAATAAATTGCAGATTTGATATAGGCCGATAGTGTAGTAGTGACTCCGGATTTAGTCCAGTCTTCTTGAGTAGTGGCGAGATGTAGCTGGTCTTGTATTTTTCCGGCATGACGGACGATTGCAGTGATGTCACAACGATGTGCGACACAATAGGAAGAAGTTCGTTGATCGTGTCTTTAACCAGCCATGTAGGAGCTGGGTCAAGGTTGCATGATTTTGGTGGAGCATCCATGACAATAGTCTTGATTTCGTCTGGTGTTGGTATGGCGAAGGAAGACAGTCTCGATGTGCAGCAGTTGTTGATATCTCCGTGTTTCTCACAATTTGTTCCATCGGAACTGAGAGACAACTCACGACATAATATTATGTTGCTGATCTTTTCAGAAAAATTGCTAGAAAACAAACCCGCCATTTCAGCTTCGGACGGGTAGGTAGGGAGTATAGTTCCTACTTTGCGATGAAGCAGCCAATTTACAATTCGATAAAGTTGTTGATTCTTGCCTGTGTCACTAATTTTGCTGGAATAGTAGGCACATTTTGTTTTGGTAAGTAATGCATTGACTCTCTTGCACTGGTCAGCGTACAATTGTCTGTTTACCTCTAGTCTGGATTTTCTCCACGATCTTTCTCTTTGGCGTTTCTTTCGTTTCTCAACCCGCAGATCATCTGTATACCACACTGTATCTTTCCGTAGTCGGATTTGCCTTTCAAGCATAGGCGCGTGTGAATCCACTAAGTTGACAAGCAAATTATCATACTGGTCAACTAGTTCATCCACGTTCAGCGCGTCTAGATCATTGGAGCGGAACAGTGGATTGTCTCGTCGAAAAACCTGCTGTGCATCGATAGCGCATGTTTTCCGATATCTGATTTTCATAAAACCAGTGCGACGTTGAACAACGTTTATACTAAAATTCACAGCAAAGTGGTCGGAAAGGCCCATGTCCGTAATGGTGACATTTCGCACTAGGTGTTCGTCCGTGCTGCGGGTGCTGCGTGCACGGGAGTCGATCGGTGGGGGACGGGGGGGGGGGACGCGTCCCCCACCCCCACCTTTCAGGGTGGGGGGACAGCATAGGAATTGTCCCCCCCACTTTTAAGTTCAGAAAAATTGCGAGGCATATAGTCTGACTCAGCACTTTTCTCTCTTAAAAGCCGCTACATAGGACTAGCTAGACAATAAACTCGCCATATGAAGTTCAGCAAAGTTATTTATCGCAAATTAACAGGCAAACAAGTTTTGAGGCATGTTTTGCTGTTAGTGTGCCATAATCCGTGATAGTTATTTAAATAAACGTAATATTGTAATGTATTGTATGAAATTTAAGCAACTCTTCACGGTAGTCGTCACAGGAGAGTTATCGAACAGACCGTGGCATTTATACCAAAAATACTTTGTTATTTCGCTGCACATTGATGATTTAAAATTTGTCGCGCATACGCAGAAAGGCCAATCGGAAAGTTAATAACTACCGGAAAAATGTAAGCCGCTGCCGGGCTCTATCAACCTTGTGTTGATATTATTAATAGGCTCTAGCCACCAAGCACATTTTAAATGATGAAATTTGTGTTTCACTTTCACCCCTCGCCTGCTTGATGCTGATCGCCTACGGCAGAAGCGGCGGATTCCTGCACTTTGTGTAGCTTATTCACATTTGAGTGATGACAAATTTCTTTGTCAAAATGTTTGATTGGGAAGTTCTACACAGGCACAGCATGGGGGACGAGGGGGAACGCTGACCACCCCACGGCCTGAGGGAGTCAGCATAGGAAATGTCCTCCTACTTCTTCAGTTCATAAAACAAATTTATAGGCATACATAGCGAGACTGATCATTCCCTTCTCTTAAAAACCCTACATCGGTCTAGTAGTAAAATTAATAATAAGAACTAAATTTCCGACTACCTAGTGGGAAATCACTAGATAAATTGCTTGGTTGGCCGCAGCCCGCAACTTGATCGTAGTCCAGTAAATATTCATCATGCCGGGCTGTGTCATTTTGCACCCATGTGTTGATATAATATTTTTTTATTAATAGGCATTAGCCATCAACACATTATAGATTATTAATTTTTTTTGCCCTGTCACCCCTTGGATTGCAGCCTGGTCGCCCTGGTGGGTATTTATATCGCCTACGGCGGATACAGCGGATTTATGCACTTTGTGTAATTTGATCTCATTTTAGTGATGACAAATTTCTTTGCCAAAAAGTGCGATTGGTAAGTCCTACACAGGCACCCCTGTAAACTATGCATCTAGTCATTCTATGAATCAGGCAAGCAGTGTTGGGTCCAAAGTCCACCCCCCAAATGTTCAGTGATTGGGGTGGGCCATGGCCCCTCTTAAATTTATGTTGCCAACATAACTATTATAAATAGCATAACATAAAGGTTTTTTAGTTTAAAATTAGCACCAGACCAACAATGAATTATGTTTTAAATTTACCAAAAAATAGTTACGTGTATTTCAGGTCATATAGTTTTATATATATATATATATATATATATATATATATATATATATATATATATATATATATATATATATATTATGCATACATATATGTGTACATATAAGTTGGTCCCCCGTCCCCCCCACTTTTAAAACCGGATCGACGCCCCTGACACGGGCGTCGATCGGTGGGGGACGGGGGGACGCGTCCCCCCACTTTTCAGGGCGGGGGGACAGCATAGGAATTGTCCCCCCCCCCCCCCCACTTTTCAGTTCAGAAGAATTGCGAGGCATATAGCCTGACTCAACACTCCTCTCTCTTAAAAACCGCTACATAGGACTAGCTAGACAATAAACTCGCGATATGAAGTTCAGCAAAGTTATTTATCACACATTAACACGAGGCAAACAAGTTTTGAAGCATGTTTTGCTGTTTTGCTGTTAGTGCGCCATAATCCGTGATAGTTATTTAAACAAACGTAATATTTTAATGTATTGAACGACATTTTAGACAACTCTTCACAGTTGTCATCACAGGAGAGTTATCGAACAGACCGTGGCATTTATACAAAAAAGGCTTTGTTATTTCGCTGCACATTGATGATTTTAAATTTGTCGCAGAGAAAGGCCAATCGGAAAGTTTATAACTAACAGAAAAATGTAAGTCGCTGCAGGGCTCTATCAACCGTGTGTTGATATTATTAATAGGCTCTAGCCATCAAGCACATTTTAAATGATGACATTTGTGTTGCACTTTCACCCCTCGCCTGCTTGATGCTTATCACCTACGACAGAAGCGGCGGATTCCTGCACTTTGTGTAACATATTCCAATTTGAGTGATGATAAATGTTGGATTGGGAAGTTCTACACAGGCACAGCATGGGCGTCGATCAGTGGGGGTCGAGGGGCTCGCTGACCACCCTACGGACTGAGGGGGTCAGCATAGGAAATGTCCTCGTACTTTTTCAGTTCGTAAAACAAATTTATAGGCATATATAGCGAGACTGATCACTCCCTTCTCTTAAAAACCCTACATTTGTCTAGTACTAAAATTAATAATAAGAACTAAACTTCCGACTACCTAGTGGGAAATCACTAGATAAATTGCTTGCCCGCAACTTGATCTAAGTCAAGTAAATATTCATCATCTCTGTCATGTTACACCCTTGTATTTATATATAGCCATCAAGCACATAATAGATTATTAATTTTTGTTTGCCTTGTCACCCCTTGGATTGCAGCCTGGTCGCCCTGGTGGATATTTATTTCGCCTACGGCGGAACCAGAGGATTTATGCACTTTGTGTAATTTGATCTCATTTTAGTGATGACAAATTTCTCCAAAAGGTGGGATTGGGAAGTCCTACACAGGCACCCCTGTAAGCTCTGCATCTTGTCACTCTATGAATCAGGCAAGCAGTGCTGGGTCCAAACTCAAAATGTTGCCCCCAAATATTCAGTGGTTGAGGCAGGCCATGGCTCCTCTTCGAATATATGTTGCTAACATAACTATTATAAATAGCATAACATAAAGGCTTTTTTTTTAGAATTAGAACCAGACCAACAATGAATTATGCTTTATATTAAACAAATACTTATGTGTATTTCAGTTCACACACACACACACACACACACACACACACACACACACACACACACACACACACACACACACACACACACCCACACACACACACACACACACAAACACACACACACACACACACACACACACACACACACACACACACAAACACACCCACACCCACACACACACACACACCACACACACACACACACACACACACACACACACACACACACACACACACTCACACACACACACACACACACACACACACACAAACAAACACACACACACACACACACACACACACACACACACACACACACACACATACACACACACATTATGCATACATATATGTCAAAATAAATTGGTCCCCCGTCCCCCCACTTTTAAAACCGGATCGACGCCCCTGGATGGCGAGTTTACCTCTGTCACACGTGGCTCAATTGGAGGCATATATCATCGATGATGTTGGTGTTGGGATTGAATATAACTATAACGTAGTTCTGTAGTGTCTGACAATACCCAATAATACAACTACTGGAGACCTATCTCATGAATGGTTGAAACAGTGACCCTGCCGGAATTTATGCCAATGGTTTGGTCGTACGCCAACCAATCATGCTTCGACCATTTCGGTCGAGTTGTAAACAAAGTCGGATAGTTGTATCTTCATCTTGTGAAGCCCTCCAGGTTATTTGTGATAGCTACATTGATGAGTCATGGTGTTAGCAATATAGTCTCAAGAGAGCTCTATCCCGGATGAGTCCACAACGCAGATCGAGAAATGTTGGGTATCATCGGAGAGAAAAAGGATCAGTTGCTGCAACTTATTCAGAAAATAGTGGTTGGTCAGTCTTTCTGTAGTATCGATTGCGTTGAGTGTCATGGTAGTGAACCAAGAACAAGTTCCAGCTCCCCTCCTTAGTACAGAGTCGACAGCCAATAGTGATTGTCCAGAGCCTGCAAAATTATTGAAAGATGCAAATGAAAGGATCGTGCATCATTCAATCTGGGCAGTCCAACATGGCTGCCAACGTTTAATCGTTATGTTAAATGATACAGACACTGGCATGCGCCCACTGCATTTCACTTAGACGCTAGTCCGTGATAATCTGAAAAACCTCTAGGGCAAGTTTGGGACAAGTGAGAAGAGAGAGAGAGAGAGAGAGAGAGAGAGAGAGAGAGAGAGAGAGAGCGAGAGAGAGAGAGAGAGAGAGAGAGAGAGAGCGAGAGAGAGAGAGAGCGCGCGCGCGCGCGCGCGCCTTCCCCTACATCGCGATTGGGCGAGCATCGCGGCCTTGTTCTGGAAAAGGTTCACGCATTCACTGGAAAATATGTCACTAGCACCAAGCATGCAGTGATGCATTGCAATCCCAATGTATATCTGACTGAGTCTGTCGATAGAGCAGAGCTACCGGAAACGGTGAACGCGCAAGTGGAAGAGTACCTTTTGCTGGTTTGGGCGGGTGCAAGATGTAAGCCATAGGCAAAGACGTTTTTATCAATTGCATCTCCAGGTCCACACCAGTGTCTCTGTTCCCCATGCCATGACCAAAATGCCCCCGCATCGAGTGTTGTGCGTAGACACATCACCAGAGTATTATATTGTTTTTCAAGGGGTTATAGCCAGTGAAGGAAGGCGCCTAGAGATTTGTCAGAGTGGGTGGGAAAGTGACGGAGGCACCCTCAAACCGTTGACATGTCATAGCTCCCTGTCTACTAATATGCTATCCATGTGCAAATGTGGTAAGTGCAGTGCCCGTGCAAGAAATGTGTGGTGATGTGTGTCATTTATGGACACAAATCACAAGTTCGAAACTGTCAGAATCGTTGTTAGCTAAAAAAGTTTGTTGTACGTGTATACATGCTAGCTAGATATATAGTACATTACAGGTGCTTAATGTTATAAATTACTTGAAAGATTACAATAGTTTTTGTTTGTCATAATATGTTAAAATAAACAGTGTGACCGATGTCAGATATCATGAATTGACCATCACTTTTAATTCTTGTTTTTCCATACTAATAGGAAGACACGATTTATGCATATGTTTAGGCACATTTGACCTTGACAGAGCGTATACAACCTTTAAAATTTAATATAATCTCATCAATTTGACTTTATCTCAGCAGAGCTATGGTGATAGCAACTGAGATGCGACCTCTGGCTCATGTATATACCAGTTATATCCCGTTTTATGACCATATATGCTTTTAATATGTTGATTTTTACCCATTAACTTGACCTTTGACCTATATGGTCAACTTGAAAGGTCATGAAATAATATGTATTTAATTGGGAATAATCACAATCATCGAGAGGGACATAAAAATCCAGTTTCTAGCTCATTTCGATCGAGAGTTACGGCTTATTGTGTTTCTGCAGTCGACAGTCGTCGTGGATGAGCGGCCATGTTCGATTTATCATCAAATGTGGCGTCAAATCGTAAAACGGATAGGTCAGGCGTGTCGGGAATGTCAATTTTAGGCGGAATTGATACCAAGTTTGGCTATCTAGCCCTTCTAGATCCAAAGTTATAGATGAAAACCTGGTCAGCGGCGGCCATTTTGGATTTCACGCTCCAGTGACCTTATGACACGGATTTTCAAAAAGCACCTCCTGGATTGTTGAAAGGCATGGTATGTAGAATACAAATCAAAAGAAAAACTGCGTTTACCTCGAAATTGTTACGGCCCTATATGGCAGAGCCAGGACTAACATGCCAAGGATCGCATCGCACACTCAACATGGCTACCTGGCGAACTGATGCAACTCACAGGTCATCATCTTTCACCCTCGTCCTTCAGTCGTCTTCTGTTTCATTCAAATGTATGTCTAAATACTGCATCTTGTCTAAACAATAGGGTGTCACTACGTTACCCACTCTGACACCCCTGATTGATGTCGCGAATATGCTGACATGGACGGAGAACTAGATATCTACCCCACTTACTGCCAGGCGGCAACAAGTGGAGTAGATATCTAGCGAATATGTTTACATTAATCGTATTGATGGCAGACAAGTGTAATAAATATCTAGCGATTGTGTTTACACAGACGATGAACTGTTGATGACAGACGACAATAAGTGTAGTGGATATTTAACGTGTGTGTTTACATGGACGATGCACTGTTGCTGACAGACGGCAATAATTACAGTAAATATCTAGGGAGTGTGTTGTGATAACTCACGGCATTAAACGGAGTCCACAACTAGCGAGTATGTTTATGTGGACGATGAACTATTATCGACAATAAGTGGAGTAGATATCTAGCGAGTGTGTTCACACGGACGATATTAACAACACATGACAGAGTACACAACTAGCGAATGTGTTTACACGGATGATGAACAGTATTTATGATAATCAGTGGAGTAGATATCTAGAGTGTGTTCACCCGCACAGTAAACTGAGTAGCGCAAACAACTACAGGGACACAATGTATTTGTTATGATCAATTACAAATGGAATCACCAATCACGTCTCTACTTTAACTGGAAACATATCTAATGAAGGATACAGATGATCATGTAAGTGAAATCATAATCAACGTCTGCCTTTAATGTCACATCACTGACAAGACCGTTGCGCAAATTAAGTGATATAAGTAATAAATCCACGCAATGCAACAATGTACACTATCACATATCTTTATTCAGAAAACCTGTACTTACGGTGACAAACTAATACGTGTCAATGGCAGCATGTCGCTGCTACAGTGTCCAATGTATTCATTGACATAGGCAACCTATGTTTTTAAGCGAGGTCTTTAGCTAGACCCGTCTATCACGCGTGTTCCAACTGTTCTATTAAGCAAACCCAACTGAGAACTATTCGTGAGTTTACATATCTGCCCACTGGGCGCATTTCCTTGCCGGAATATTGCCTGAAAACAGAGAAAGACATCATGTTATCAGTTATCACAATCATTATAATTAAAAAGAATGGGCGGGAAGAGGCACCACTCCGCTTAGCGTCGGTTATCCTGATCCCGTAAGGTGGCAGCACTTTGTTTTGGCCGTATCCTTCTCGGGGAAGTTACGCCGCCCATCCTTGCGCGCCAAGGTTTGTTGCGGCTGATTACGTCAATATTAGCTCTTCTGGCACATCCCTTTAAAAAAAGTCTTCCTTTAACGTCAGCCAATGAAAGTGCACACTGATATATATGGTTCAAACCAGGTCAGGTGACCGTAATATACACGACTTTTGGTAATAAATATAATGCCCCATTCACGTGTAACACGAGCAGCGGGTGGCTGAAATGACCCAAAATGACCACTTGGCCGGAGGCCGACCACATGTCTCGTGGGGGATTTCATCGGCCGACGTTAAAACTGTTTTTAAAGGGATTAGCTGGCAATGGCGAAATCTGCCATAGCGATCCCTACCGCGCGAGGATGTCACACACTAGATAATACATATATGTTATATACATTTTAATACCTCTCTTAAACACATGTAGTCGGCAAACACAGTCACGACTGCAATTACCAGACGATTTTGTTTTACAAATATTCGTTATATATACAATAAAAATGCTATATATATATATATATATATATATATATATATATATATATATATATATATATATATATATATATATTGATAACAATAACCTATCCACACGATACTGTTAATAAACCATTAATATAACTGACAATACTTTTATTATATATATATATATATATATATATATATATATATATATATATATATATATATATATATATATATATCTACATGTGTGCGCACGTGCGTATGCGTGGGTGTGTATGTGCATATGCACGCGCACAACAGTTTTGCACTTTCTTTACGAATCACACTTACCAGTTCTAAGTCATTTAATATCAAATTCTCGTGACAGACATCGTATTTCAAGGCTCGAGTCACGACATGTCTCAGTAACGTCACTCCGAGGGTTCACTTGAGCTGTCCCGCTGGCGTTCCGTGACGCCTAAAACATAAGAGAACACGCGCAATAATGTAATAATAACAATAACAATAACAATAGCAATAATAATGGCAATGACACTAATAATAACAGTAATAACAATAGTAATAATTTTTATAATACAACACTATTAAAATGTGGATAGAGGCTATCATAATGACCTGACCATGACCACTTGTAACATACATTCATGATTGTAAACTAATACACAACATTTTACTTTAACATTATCATGGACAAGCCAATTTAACAAAATTGTTGGCACGATGTTTTACACATGCATACACGCATGCACGCACACCCAAAGTACACCAGCACATAATGGCATCAATGTACGGATACTGGAAAGTAATGGTGATAACAGCAACAACACAATCTAGAACGTTAGCTATCGTATGCTGTAGTAGAGCATTAAGACTGTGTGCTGTTATTGGCCTATATTTCAGCATTAATGCGGTCCCATAAATGTAAAAAAAAAAAACTCCTGAAGTATTCAATTGCATACGATCAAACTTCTACAACCATGAATGTATGTTACAAATCTACCGTATTTTTGCAATATAAACACAAACAGAACTACATGGTAACATTGTCACGTATACTGTGTAAACAGAGGATGTCCACGTGGACACATGCTCGTTACTCATTGGTCAAAAAATGCCCTGTAGCGGAACCTACCTGGTAAGTCAAAGCGTTCAACGTTCTCACCTGATGAACTAGTTCTAGTGGGGTAGATAGTCCACTAGATAAGTTTGTGAGAGGCTGGGATCTGAAAAAAAATAATGTTAACCTATTAGTCTCCTCGTTTTGACGGTTATCAGCATTATATTGTCGCGTTTAATACTCAATTATTTCATATACGTTTGAACTATGCCTTCGGGAAGTTTACTAAACACGCGCGCTTAGTTTGTTACAAGACTGTTGCGACATTTCTAGTAAACAAAACTTTATATATTTGAAAAGTGTTATTTTAGTCTATTTATATTTCTAGTATTGTAGGTCACTGTTAATGGGTTTGGAATAGTAGTTAAAACACAAGATACAGTGATTTCATCATGACAAAGGATGGTACTAACTGTTCTTGCTGGTTTTGTGGATGCGCAGGTGATGATGCGAGACGTTCCTCGATAATCCTTTTCGTTTCTTTCATTTCCCATCCGAGCTGATCCAGTTTCTCGTTTTGCTCTTCCATTTTCTCTTTCAGCTGAACTGTGTTCTTCTTATTATCTTCAGCGATATCGTTGACTTGCGTTGTCAATTTCTGTATTCCTTCTTTGTTTTCTTGCACGTTCGTTTGGAGCTGAGCTGTATCCTTCCTCAACATAGTCGTGTCGGCGCTGATTTCTACCATCAGTTTCTGCAGTTCTCCAATTGCACCACCGTGACGTTGAACTGTTTCTAAAAACATTTTTGACAACATATTATAGACTGTATCGGCTACTACTACATTATATGACTTAACAATACATTTTCTTAGCTGAATGGAGGCTGCTGACGTTTTCGAAACAAATATTTCTTTTGTGAAATTGTCCCAGTTTACTCGGCAACATGCATGGATGTAGATAATAACAGCATTATGAAGACGATGATAGCATTATGTAAACGAAATGTTTTAGCGGATCATTTGCTGAGTAGCTGAATGCTTCCATGCAAAGCAAATACTAATTTAATTTTACGAAGTTGAGTAAACGTTACCATGGACATGTAAGCACTTTGAAACGGTCAAAGCACTTGGCGCTTACTATGTAGGATACTGCCAGTTATGAAGCCAAGTAGCTGTGCGAACTAAATTAGACTCAGGAGACAATCTTATTAGTGTTAGTAATTACGATACCTTTGAGTCGTTCAATCTCTCCAGAAAGTAGCTGTGCGAACTAAATTAGACCCAGGAGACAATCTTATTAGTGTTAGTAATTACGATACCTTCGAGTCGTTCAATCTCTCCAGAAAGATTTCTTTTCAGTTGCTCATGACTGTTGACGAATTTCACAATCGCCTGTAAATAAGATCGTATAAATAAACATATAATTTCATTCAAATAATATAAAGCTTACGTATATTTACCTTTCTATTTTACTACACTTCCAATAATAAGCCAGTTTTGATTTATTGCCCAACCAGTTCTGAATGGATTATATATATGATTATATATATTGAAACATTATCTAATATTGGTATGCGTTCATTAAATATCTAAGATCGCTGGTATGTATGTTGATTGCATAAATTAAAATTGACAATGATAAAAAATATTTAATCAACTAAGAATCCTTTGAGGAATAGAACATTATACAGTACGTTGCGCTTAGAGAAGTGAGGGTTTCCTCGTGAGTGTAAAGACGTGTTAGGTATTGTGGGGAAGGTGTACAAGCAATAATTTGCGAATTTGCTACAGAGCTCTTTTGTTCAGTCGTGTTATATATTGACATTTATGCAGCGGAACCAAACATCTGAAATGGCAATTAAGCGAGGCATACACAATAACTATTATCGGTGGTAGGTGGTACACGCATGGACACCGCACAACTGAAACTGTCGTTGACTTCAAGTATCACCTCTTTGTTAGCCGTTGTACATTCATCGATGGTCTTTTTCCACAAGTCGAGTTCTTGGTCACGGACGTCGTTGAATTCTAATTTTAATGACTTGATCTGAAATGAGACATATACATATATAACACAACATATATCGTTACACGTTTCAATTCAACGAAACACCATCTCGCTCGACTTATCTGAGAACTATTCCGCCACGCTGGAATTAATGTTTGAGCTTTAGTCGTAGGCAAATATCCACGGCAACTCTGTCTGAGCATCGCACAGAACAATCTTCGTTATTTGCATTTCGTTGTTGTTTATTTGTTTTGTTTTTCAATTGTTACACGTAACCTTTGTTGTATTATAGACGTAAACCCATTTTTTCTCTGTCTCTCTCTCTCTCTCTCTCACACACACACAGCTAGCCAGCCGAAAGTAAATGCGTAAGTAAAACAAACGTAGATGAACAGGTAACATTGTTTACCAGCATCAGTTCGTCGACTGCCACTTGTGCTGAAGGTTCATCAAGCAGTGTTGTGCTGTCTTGAAGCAGTGCCACCATGGCTGCTATGTATGTCGTCAACTCATCGTCTGTCACTTGGAAGTTGTGTGAGTGGAACAACTGATTTCTTACTTTTCGCACCCGGAAACCAAAATAAAACGGACATAATATGGTTAACATTTAGAGGCGTTTCTATCTCCTAGAACACGGGCAAACTTCACACGTATATTTTTGACAACTGCTAAATAAAAGGTTTTTAAATCCACAGGAGCCGACAAAACCAGTGCTACGCTGTTGAAAGCAGCTGCGCCTGCCATCACAGTGTCCTTCACAACAATCATAAACAAAAGCTTTGTGACTGGAAACTTTCCAACGCTGTGGAAACTTGCGAAAATTACCCCGATACACAAGAAGGGTCCTACTGAAAACAAGGGCAACTATCGACCGATATCAGTCTTGTGTGCTCTCAGCAAGATATTGGAGAGACACGTACATGACAGCCTGTATACCTATCTCATGTCTCACAACATGCTGCATGACGGTCAATCGGGTTTCTGTGCTAAGCACTCATGCGAGACAGCACTGAACCACATGGTGCATACGTGGGCGTCGGCGATTGACAAAGGACTTGTGAATGGTGTAGTGCTTCTAAACCTGCGAAAAGCTTTTAATCTTGTGAACCGCACAATTTTGCTGGATAAATTGTCCATATATGGCTGTTCACAACAATCGATGCAATGGTTCTCGTCATACCTGTCAGAGCGCAAACAGTTTGTCTTGTTCAAGGGCGAACAGTCGGAGCTATCTGAAATAACAACGGGGGTCCCACAAGGCTCTATTTTGGGACCACTGTTCTTCATTGTCCTTATGAACGACATGCCCATGAGCACAAGGACAATCAACAATGTGGACATGTATGCTGACGATTCCACCATTAGTGTCTGCGGGAAGAACATACAAGAAATCGAACTGAAACTAAACAACGAGCTACAAGAAATATAAAATTGATGTGATGAAAATAGGATGGTCGTCAACCTTGAAATATCCAAGATCATGATCGTCACGACCCGGCAAAAATGGCAACACCTCGACAAAACAAAGGTTAACGTGTGCATCAAGGGAGATAAACTCCAAATGGTTGAAAATGAGAGGCTACTTGGACTTCATGTTGACAATTTCCTAACATGGAAGGCCCATATACACAATATACACACAACACGATTGCCGGAAAACTCGCACTTCTGTGCAGAATAAAACAATACCTTCCATACAAAGCAAGGACAACGTTCTACAACAGCTACATTCTACCCCACATGGACTACTGCAGCACACTCTGGGGAAATGCAGCATCATCAGATCGCATCTACAAACTCCAAAGACGTGCTGCCATAATAATAACAGACTCTGAATCCAAGCGATCCACTGTTGGAACAATTAAACTGGCTGCCACTACCGGAGCGCGTCAAATACAGACAGTCGCAGTTGGTGTATAAAACAGTGAACGGGTTGGCACCAGACTATAATGTGTGCGTTGTTCACACCGATCTCAAACATCTCGACCAGAACAACTCGGTCAAATGAAAGAGGGGACTTGTATGTCCCTAAAGCACGAACGAATGTTTTCAAGAACTCCATTGCTGAAAATGGCGCACACATATGGAATGAACTAGACTCAATAATCATAAATTCGAACTCTCTCTCTGCCTTTAAGACGACATATATGCATCATGTTTTTAACTAGCAAACAGTGACGCACGTTACAGTGAACACTCACATGTCTAATGCTATTTATCTTGTTTTATAATTTATCTATTTATAATTTGTTTATGGAAATCTAGTTTTTAAAATATTTATTCAGTATATTTATTTTTTATTGTCATTCAATTAATTTTATTATTCACTATATTTTAACGCATTACGCCATGTATAAGGAAGTCTATCAAATTGTTTAGTGCATGTATAATATGTTTTACAATCACGACCCTTAGGAAGATAAAATGTACATTTTATGAGGTTATCGTGAATAAATAAAGTTTATTATTATTATTATTATTATTATTAAGCCTATAGAGATTATTGAGACGTTTAACATGCAATATTCTCTAACCCATAGTCTGTGTTTCTCTAATAATTTTATATCGCTTTGCTACCTTACCTCTTTTGCTTTGTCTGTGTCTAAAAGAGAATGGAACTTTCTGCAGTTGATCATCAACTGAAGCAGGCCCAATGCATCGGTCTTCTGAGGATCCACGTTCAATGGATCCTGTCCCGGGCCCATAAAAATCTTTGCAAGCTGCCAAGGCTCACTTGGCCATTCGTTGGTAATGCTGTTTTTCCATGTACGCTGTGGTGTGTGTATTTCTGGAACAATGGCTGCCATCCACTTGTCGGGACAGAGCTTCGTCTTTATACATATATCCTTTGAATCACATCCGGCTCCGCATGTTTTGTCTCCCAGATTATCCTTTAGCATTTCGTGGAATGTCTCGATAATTCTTTTGCAGAAAGGAGCCAGTCTATGGAAGCACCGGCCCGTCATAAAGGCGGAATAGCCTCACGACGTAATTATTCGTGCGAAACGACGCAATTATTTGCGTCGTGAATAAGTTCAATTTTTGACACGACGTAAATCGAATTGCGGCGTGTCGCTATTTAGCGCAACGACGTAATTCGAATTACGTCGTGTCAAAAATTCGAATTGCGTCGTTGCGCTAAATGGCGACACACCGCAATTCGACTTACGTCGTGTCAAAAATAGAACTTATTCACGACGCAAATAGTTACGTCGTGTCGCTCGTGCATCAAGTCAACCAATCGCGGCTCGTTTCCCCAGAGTCGATTAATCGCATAGTTTTTTTTGTTTCTTTACTGTACGTGTCATCGAATACAACACGCTATTTTGTTTGATACATATGTCTTTTAAATACCAGTACACGTTATATGAAATCGTTTATAATGCAACGTTTCCTCTGGAGTGGATGTAGAAACCACGGACTTATATGCACCGGGCTGCTGTCTCCGCCGCTCGCGGCGCTTCGCGAGCGGCGAAGTCGGCTGCAAAGGTCACGAGCGCAAAAAAGGCACTCCCCACTTCTTGTCTGTCTGTCTGTCTCTCGACGAGAATTTAGAAGCTCGAGCGACACAACTTAATTTTTTGCGTCGTGAATAAGTTCTATTTTTGACACGACGTAAATCGAATTGCGGTATGTCGCTATTTAGCGCAACGACGCAATTCGAATTTTTGACACGACGTAATTCGAATGACGTCGTTGCGCTAAATGGCGACACACCGCAATTCGATTTACGTCGTGTCAAAAATAGAACTTACTCACGACGCAAATAATTGCGTCGTTTCGCATGAATAATTACGTCGTTAGGCTATTCCGCCTTTATGACGGGCCGGTGCTTCCATACCAGTCCTTCGGCGACGTGAATCAGCGCCCGACCAGTTTTGATCCAATTAGCGTACTTCGGATCATTGAACCGCTCCATGCTTCGCTTTGACGTTTTCCAACGACATTCTACAACATATTATATAACACATTTCCTTTTTAGATATAAAGAAACAACTCAACGGCGGAGCAAAGGAAAACACGTTCACACAAAAAACATTCACCAAAAATGTATGGAAGTGTGAGCAATAAAAGTATATTTAGTAAACAAGGTTAAAAGAGGAGATTTGCCAAACAAAATGCATATTCTAATTAGCCGTGTGAGTGTGTGTGTGTGTGTGTGTGTGTGTGTGTGTGTGTGTGTGTGTGTGTGTTTGTGTGTGTGTGTGTGTGTGTGTGTGTGTGTGTGTGTGTGTGTGTGCGTGTGTGTGTGTTTGTGTATGTGTGTGTGTGTGTGTGTGTGTGTGTGTGTGTGTGTGTGTGTGTGTGTGTGTGTGTGTGTGTGTGTGTGTATGTGTTTGTTTGTTTGTGTGTGTGTGTGTGTGTGTGTGTGTGTGTGTGTGTGTGTGTGTGTGTGTGTGTGTGTGTGTCGTTGTGTGTGTGTGTGTGTGTGTGTGTGTGTGTGTGTGTGTGTGTGTGTGTGTGTGTGTGTGTGTGTGTGTGTGTTGTGCAGTGTGTGTGCGTGTGTGAGAGAGATATGCAGTATCTTATGTGCACGAGTGCGTGCGTGTATGACTACGTGTGTGTTTATGTTGGATGAGACATACTATTCGTTGGCGGAAATGGAAATTGTTTGCGATTGGAAAAATACAATCATTTGTATCAATGTGTACTGTCACTACTGTACGGTGCTGCCGCCTTGCGATTAATGTCGCACACATCACGCTGTTCCGTTCCGTCGCTACAGCTGTGGACGCAGTGATGGTTCCCCTTTCACTCACACGGACTATTGCACTGACACTCTGTTATCACGCAGCAGTGATTTTATACTTAACTTATCTTGTATGCCAGGTCACTTAAGTGAGAGGCGAAATCAAAATAGGAAGAAGAACGCGTCAGTCCTTGCTAGGCGCCACTTCTGATTACCATCGAAAGTGTGACGTAGTAATGCTAGATTGACTACAAACGTCGTAACATCGAATCCATTATTAAAATAGGGGCATAAAATATAAATCACATGCGTAGATTTTTATAGATAGTGTTGTTCGTTTAATTGTCCCGCCATATGTTCACACTTGTGTTCTGGCATTCCGTATTTTGGATCTGGTCGATTTGATTGTTATATGACGTCACAGACAGAAAACGCGGCGACAGCGTCACTGTGCGGAACGTCATACGTTCTATCTCCCGGTTACAGCCACCTACCGAGTGCCCGGCAGTGCGTGCTGCCCTCTATCGAATCAATTAAGGCTTACAAACAGTTGTTTTGCTTGAATTCTCTGAATTAATTTGTCGCAAAGTTATGAGACTCAAACATTTAGTAAATCTTAATGACTAATCGCTATTTGACCCGAAAATAATGACATCTGAGCTCAAACATGACTTCCCGATTATTATAAAACAATGTTTAGTGGCATTTTCGTCCACTGTAGCGAAAAATATCAAGGCTTTTGTAAAGTTGACTATATTATAACTATATCCCCGTTAGTGTATGAATATTGAAGCAAAGCGTTTTAAGTAACTTTGCGTGCGATTTCAGATCCATTTCTTTTTAACAACAATACCTCTATATTTGAGAAAGGTGATGTGCTCAAAAGCATAACTGGTAGATGGTAAATGTGATCGTATACCGAGAAGGGACATGCTTTGCAAATTGTTGCCTGCTCCGCCCGGTATCAAATTTTTTTTGCAGCCTAAATATATTTGTGAACTCATTAAGCGCTATAATCGGTATCGACATACGCACTTTAGGTTCTTTGAATTGATATTATTATTCCTTTCCTTGTTGAACTTAACAAATAAAAAAACTAGACTTTCTGGATGTTTTATTAATATGTACTTTGGATCTGGCCGATTTGATTGTTATATGACGTCACAGACAGAAAACGCGGCGACAGCGTCACTGTACGGAACGTCATACGTTCTATCTCCCGGTTACAGCCACCTACCGAGTGCCCGGCAGTGCGTGCTGCCCTCTATCGAATCAATTAAGGCTTACAAACTGTTGTTTTGCTTGAATTCTCTGAATTAATTTGTCGCAAAGTTATGAGACTCAAACATTTAGTAAAATCTTAATGACTAATCGCTATTTGACCCGGAAATAATGGCATCTGAGCTCAAACACGACTTCCCGATTATTATAAAACAATGTTCAGTGGCATTTTTGTCCACTGTAGCGAAAAATAAGCTGACTATAAATGTATCCCCGTATTAAGACATCGGAAATGAGTGTATGAATATTGAAGCAAAGCGTTGAATAAGTTACATTTTAAGGAACTTTGCGTGCGATTTCAGATCCATTTCTTTTTAACAACAATACCTCTATATTTGAGAAAGGTGATGTGCTCAAAAGCATAACTGGTAGATGGTAAATGTGATCGTATACCGAGAAGGGACATGCTTTGCAAATTGTTGCCTGCTCCGCCCGGTATCAAATTAATTTTAATTAGCAGACTAGAATTTTTTTTTTTGGCAGCCTAAATATATTTGTGAACTCATTAAGCGCTATAATCGGTACCGACATACGCACTTTAGGTTCTTTGAATTGATATTATTATTCCTTTCCTTGTTGAACTTAACAAATAAAAAAACTAGACTTTCTGGATGTTTTATTAATATGTATTTTGGATCTGGCCGATTTGATTGTTATATGACGTCACAGACAGAAAACGCGGCGACAGCGTCACTGTACGGAACGTCATACGTTCTATCTCCCGGTTACAGCCACCTACCGAGTGCCCGGCAGTGCGTGCTGCCCTCTATCGAATCAATTAAGGCTTACAAACTGTTGTTTTGCTTGAATTCTCTGAATTAATTTGTCGCAAAGTTATGAGACTCAAACATTTAGTAAAATCTTAATGACTAATCGCTATTTGACCCGGAAATAATGGCATCTGAGCTCAAACATGACTTCCCGATTATTATAAAACAATGTTCAGTGGCATTTTCGTCCATTGTAGCGAAAAATATCAAGGCATTTGTTAAGTTGACTATAAATGTATCCCCGTATTAAGACATCGGAAATGAGTGTATGAATATTGAAGCAAAGCGTTGAATAAGTTACATTTTAAGGAACTTTGCGTGCGATTTCAGATCCATTTCTATTTAATAACAGTATATTTGAGAAAGGTGACGAGCTGAAAAGCATAACTGGTAGATGGTAAATGTGATCGTATACCGAGAAGGGACATGCTTTGCAAATTGCCTGCTCCGCCCGGTATCAAATTAATTTTGATTAGCAGACTAACATTTATTTTGTTTTGCAGCCTAAATATATTTGTGAACTCATTAAGCGCTATAATCGGTACCGAAATACACTCTTTAGGTTCTTTCAATTGATATTATTATTCCTTTCCTTGTTGAATTTAACAAATAAAAAACTAGATTTTCTGGATGTTTTATTAATATTATGTATTTTGTATCTGGCCGATTTGATTGTTATATGACGTCACAGACAGAAAACGCGGCGACAGCGTCACTGTACGGAACGTCAAACGTTCTATCTCCCGGTTACAGCCACCTACCGAGTGCCCGGCAGTGCGTGCTGCCCTCTATCGAATCAATTAAGGCTTACAAACAGTTGTTTTGCTTGAATTCTCTGAATTAATTTGCCGCAAAGCTATGCGACTCAAACTTATAGTAAAATCTTAATGACTAATCGCTATTTGACCCAAACATGATGGCATCTGAGCTCAAACATGAATTCCCGATTATTATAAAACAATGTTCAGTGGCATTTTCGTCCACTGTAGCGAAAATATCGAGGCATTTGTTATGTTGATTATAAATATATCCCCGTATTAAGACGTCTGAAATGAGTGTATGAATATTGAAGCAAAGCGTTGAATAAGTTACATTTTAAGGAACTTTGCGTGCGTTTTCAGATCCATTTCTTTTTAATAACAGTACCTCCATATTTGAGAAAGGTGATGAGCTGAAAAGCATAACTCCCTTACAAAAAAATGCCATTCAAATACCATTGCATGGTCCTAGAGGGTATTATGGCCAATGGTATTTGAATGGTATCGGAATGGGTTTTTGAATGATATTTTGGATTCTTTGTACCGTTCAGTGGTATTGAATGGTATTTTAAATTACCATTGAGAGTACCATTGAGTCCTGCTGAAATATCATTGATACTGAATGATATTCAATGGTAATCAATGGTATACCATTGGCTCATTTTTGGGGAAGGATTTTGGCGCACTGCAGTCACATGATTTGGCCTTGCTATCAAAACATGCCTCAGAACTGTTTTGCCAGGTGTGAATTTGCGACAAATAACTTTGCTGAAGGTTATATACGTCCCAACGAACAGCCCGTGGTATTTCTACCATATACAGGCTATCATACGCTCAAAAACTATAAACGCTACAACGTCTTGACTCATGAAGGTGTCGTACAATTGCACTATGGTTATGTTATAATATTGACAGCAATACGTTTAGTAAGTTTAGTTTAGTTAGTTAAGCAATATTGTTCTAAGTGACGTCTTGTCCCGTGCCTGGCTACACACATTGATGGATTGTATACGAATACCTGCTGGTCATCGCGTATTACTTGCAGCATATGGTTGGAAGGTTCCAAGATGTCGATGGTGTTCGATAGAACACGTCTACCAAGAAGTAATGTGTAAAGGGCTTTGAGTAATCCAGGGCATTGGATCCTGCATCATATGAGAATTTACCCTGTTTGCTTTGCCCTCACCTTACAAATCTAGATAGTAAGTAAATTCCACGTTAACAAAAAGTATAGTCTTATTTTATAATAACTAACAATTCCTGATATCCTTCGGACGTCTTCGATTTGTCAAGATGTAGTCAATTTATGATGCACTGCTGCCGCTCTTAAATGTGATTAGTTGGCGTTCCATCTTCATAAGCAACGTATTTGCGATAATCAGTTCAAATGTGTCGGCAGACCCTACTACCCTGCCTCCTTCATCGTTTCTTTCACCAACACCTCTGTTACCATGTGATGTTGCGTCTGTTCCACTCATTCCCACATGTCCATTTAAGTCAGCACCGATAATCACTGACTCAGCTTGTCTGTGGCCCTCTCCAGTCTCCAACTGGTTCATACAATTCGTCTTTGTCCACCTCTGGGCACCCTATCTATCTCTTTCGTACATGGGCATATCAGCTTAAGTAACATTATCCTGCCATTTTTCCGACTGATTTCCAGTACCTCCTCTCGCAGAATTATTCCAACACCATTTCTCTTACTGTTTTCTCCATTGTAGAAAAGTGTATAGCCGTGGCCGATGTTCCTCGTCTTGGACCCTTTCCATTTCACCTCCCGCACACTCGCTACATCTGCTTTCCTTCTGGGTAGGACATCTGCAATTTTCACTGCCTTGCCTGTCAGGGTACCCACATTCTATGACACCACTCTGAGTCTACGAACTAGCTTCTTTACCCGCGACCGTTGGTTGTCATGCGCTAGCCCTCGAACATTTCTCGGCCCACTCGGGCGAGTGTGAACCGCGTCGCTTACAGGGGACGCCCTAGAACTCATCGCTACATGAGTGGAGAACATATTCATTAAATTTAACTAAGGTTTTACGGTCAGATGCCCTTCCTGACCCCCAACCCTATAAACAGTATTGATTTAAAATAAAACTCGGCGTAGTTCCGCAGCCGAACGACAGTCGGTTAAGCGAGACTAGACATCTGGGAGGGCAGGGGACTGAGGACCAATATCTGGCTGCATATGAACCGTAGTGACAGAGGACTGAGGGTAGGGATATCGCCTATGTAGGCCTGCCTTCCCGGTCCTACCCAAAGAGATTTGTCATCATTCAAATAGGGTGACGTTATCTTAAGTGGAGGAATCCTCCACTTCTGTCGTAGCGATAAACACCCACCTGGCTGCATTGACTTCACCACCGTCCGCTCCAGGTGGAAATTAGTTGACAGAAAACTATCCAATCTCAAAATCCGATCATGACACACGAGACACAGGCCCCTACACAACTCTGGTTCCCACCTCATTATTCGTATGTGTATTCAAAGTCAATATTACTGCAATACGAATACAATTTCAAAATAAAAACTTATTTGAGTAATAGTTCCCTCATTTTAGTCATTTAGCGGAGTTACAAACATAGCATAAGACCACGGATAAGACCAAGACGGAGTTCGCACTCATAAATGTTATTGTAAAAGTGGCGCCACACATTGGGAATCCGCGGTAAAGCGACTTCACTTGTAGCCTCGGTTACCCAGACTCCGTGAGGTGGCAGCACTTTTAAACCCTTGTGACCAGTCAAGCGCAGGGAGTGAAGCGGTCACATTAATTTCGTACAATCCCGCTAACCATTTTAGCGGGTGTGATTTTTAGAACAATTACAATTTCCACGTATTAAATAAAGAAACATATATGTACCTTTAAAGATGACAAATATAATATAATTAAGTATGCGACGATACGACGACGGTCACCATTTTTCTGCGGGACAGTCGGTAAACTTGGTGCCCGATAAACAACATGGCTACCTATCGAAGAAATCTTGTCTTCTTGGACATTACAAGTTATCTTATTTGTATTGCCCTTATCAATTATGTGTGTACAGCAGGTAAGCACACTTGTTTGGTCTGAACTATGATTTCGAAATAGTTTAATGGCAGATGTTATCAAATTAAAGTAGTATTCTTAAGCGATACTCAAGTCGTGTGTGACACTGACAGTGTCAGTGAGTGACGTGTGTGTGTGTGTGTGTGTGTGTGTCTGCGTGCGTGCGTGCGTGCGTGCGTGCGTGCGTGCGTGCGTGCATGTGACAGAGTGACTGGTTTATTTTAATTATCATCCTCGCAAGCCAGGGGTCGAAAGTACATACTAACATAGGTAATATTACCCAAAATATTATAGCACAGGAGCAGCACAGGCTGACCACACTTCTGGTGGACAATTTCATTGGCAGATGCTAAAAAGAGGAGTTTTTGAAAGGGGCAGAGAAGAGTTGCTTCTGACATAATCAGTCGCAGTAACGCTTGGTGCACGAGAATGCATTTAGTCATTATCTTAGTTAACATTATACGAGTCATACACATTCGTCTTCCATTCTAGTACAAGCCTTGTGTTGGAGTACTGATGTCATTAATGTATTAATCAAAACACACCATGCGAGAATTACAGGCATTAAATAAAAACAATGTCCAGTTAATTTAATGCATATATGTGACGTGTTCTAACGAAATGAGTCGTATGTCAGCGAACTTGATTTCGAGAAAACACCGCATAAACATGCAACAATGATTTTCAACGATTTTGACTTTTTGTCACCAAAGTATATTGGTATCTTTTTTGGCAATTGGCAATGCTTATTTCTCGTTTATATTATTATTTAGTACATTTTATAGCCTTTTTAGACACACTATGTAACATTTCACGCATGAATATCGTAAAACAGAACCGATAAATCGCACTAGTTCATGTCGCATTCTTTGGGGTTTCCATCAACGCATGGCAGACTTATTTGGTGGTACTACAAGAAAGCCCATGGTGCCCTCTTTCGGATTCTTGTAGTAGAAATTCCCACTGACGTCAGTGTAAGCTAATAGCAGCGCTTAATGGAGAGGCCTATCTATCTATCAAACGTCACTAGACGCCGTGAGGAGCTAACAGCGGGCCCCTGATTGGTTTAGAGCTGTTCGCGCAGGCGCAGTGCACTCTCACCAGCCATAAGCAACGTGGAATCTTTCGGGTCGCTGCTACAAAACATTGCTAAATACTCGGATTATGTTGTAATAATTTCAGTACACAGTTAGCATGATATATCATCGACAGTGAACATGCCTTGGGAGTTTATTTCGAATGCATGAAATGGAGTAATAGAAGCAAAACGGCCGATTTTAAATCGACAATGTACTCGACCGTGTGCTTACTTGACCGCGTACTTCAAATGCGTTTTTCTCCGTTTGAAACTTTCTACTCTAGGCATGTTCAGCGTCCAATAACTTTGGCTGTGTGTGAGATATGTCCATAATGTTTACACCGTTGGAAAGATTAATACATATTCTTTCCAATGGTGTGACTAATTCAGTTTTGTTGTTGTTGACAAACGACTCATTTCATTAGTACACATCACATATGTCAATCGTAGATTTATTTTAAACACATCTAATTGTGATATTGTATTTTACACAACACGTCATTTTATTGTTTCAGGGTTCAACAGCCATGCATCTCTTGAAGAATTTCACATATCAACACTGCAGAGCCACATTCACAAGTCCCGCCATTTTCCAGTGTGTGTCGTTCTAAGAAATGAAGGTAAATATCCACCATTATAAATGTTGATTGTTATGGCAAATCTTGCAGTTCATTACTAATAATTTGTTTACATTAATATAAATACTGGGTTTTAATAACTTATGATTATTGCATAATATGCCATATGACTTACTTATTAAAATTGAAAAAGTCAATACCCCTTGTATGGCTGTACATTGTATTACGTTTTTCATTGTTGATAGTTATTAAGAATGCTTGTCATATTGGTGTGTCGTTAACTATTTTCACATACTGATATATTGAAGTACTTTGTAGGTTCTTCAAAAACAAAACTGGAATCTCGAGTGTTGAATTTTTGGACAACCAAACCTCTTGAATCAGGTTTTTCTTCATGGACAATAGGAAGATTTCGTGTCAGCAAGGTAACATTTGATTAGTTGTGTTTAGGTAAGATTCGCACCCGTGGTAGATCCTGCCATCTAGCGTTAGAAAGTAGAACTGGGTTTTGGTATTTAATGTAAATAATTTAAATAAATATGTGTTGTATTTAATTGACATTATATTATTATTAATAAACTTTTTTGTGACACACATTTTTATCATATGTTTATGTGTGCATGTGTTTGTGCAAGAAAAAATGAAAACATGAAAAATAAATAACATTCAGAATAATAAACAATACTGTTAAAAGTATAATGCAAAGACAGCTCATTTAGTAACTAATTCATCTGCTAATAATTGCCTCCCAGGCTGATTCTGGGCCATGGTACAGACATCTGACCTTTATGGTTATCCTGCTGTAGGTCGTTGGTCCTCCAATAGATTTGCCGGAGCAGCTGCCAAGACTGCGGTGTTACCTTGGGTTTGCAGCTCCATTTGACTTCAAGGGTAGACCATCCGTAAAATCACTTCAGAAATGGTTCCACAAACTGGTAGGTATTTTTCCTTAGATCGCTGTAATCTGTTTACAAGATTTTATATTTTGAACATTTGTAGACACAAGGTGTCAGTCTAAGGTTAGCTCTGGTTGCAGTCAGAGAAACATGCTGAGCAGCTGGAAGAAGCAACTCCGGCACAAGTGGATGAAACAGTCAGCCGACCAGGTCTTACTTTGATTGGCTTCTCAGGCTACCAGAAACACTACGAAGTGGAAGAACTTCTACTGGAGGTTTGTTTAAAGTGAGGCTGCCAGCTATAAGGTGTTATTTTTTCATTTAATATTACGATTTATGACTACAACCTGCTTGTTGAAGGTTTGCTGCATGCAAATTAGTGTTTTAGTTACAGTATTAAGCTCGGAATAATGTTCACAATTTGAAAGATTCCGCCTACAACATGACAAAATGGTAAACATAACATCCAGTTTCAAAACAAAATTGGCTGGCAATAATGCAGAGGCATGCATATTTAATCGCAATACCCTTTGATAAACATCAAAGGGTATTGCGTAAACTTTCCCCGATTCTAGACAGCAGACTTCCTGTTACAAACTACTGCTCAGCCAATTCGGGTCATAGGGGCTGGCATCCTCACTGTAATTTGTTATCTTCTTTTGCAGAATTGTTTTGGTAATTTGCATGCAAATTCCTTTCTCTTGGATGATTTTTAGAAGTTGAAAAATTCTGTAGTAAGTGGTTGCTTTTGTAATAAACATTATCCACCATTCCAATCAAAAATAAAATGCTTTTTGCTAATTATATGGGCCAAAACACCAACGTCCCCCAAAAATTAAAATGAGTTTCCATCTTGAAACAATCTGATCTTTCAGTGTTTAAGCATCTCATCTCATCATGTTGGACAATTATTAAAATCGATTTTTTTTTTATATTTGGTGATTTGTGCAATAAATGAAAATATAATTGCGTGTAGGTCCGAGAGAAGTGGAGAGAACAAGTGAATGTGTTGTTTGTCCACCCACACTCACCAGATGTCAGGTGAGTACCACAGCTATTTCCCATGATGCCTTGGGAAGACAGTTAACTACCAGTGTTCTATATTTCACTTGTTTCAGCAGTTGAATAACACTCGCTTGTTTTACATTAAAAAAATGAACAATTGAATTAATTTTCAAAATGTTTTTCAGCTTTTTTCATCTGTGTTATACCAGTAAAATTGGTAATTTTATATCTAAAAGGAAGTTAGTGCTGTCAAGTGACAATTGTTCTATCTACAACTTTTGGAACTTATGGGTATGATAATAATAATAATAATAAGAAGAACATTTATAAAGCGCCATAAATCTGGAAATATCCATTCGGAGGCGCTGTACATGAGTATATATAGATATACATGATAATGAGTGTGATTTCAATACATGTTGACACAACATTTGTGTTGACTGATATTGAACATGGAATGATTGATTAACATTTTGTACAAGCTGACTATTGACAGTGGGTATTCCTATGTTTAAGGTATGGTTAAAAGTGATCCATTATCTTCCCTTCAGCAGTATCAGCTGATCCTGATAAAACATTTCTGAGCATGCCTTCCAAAGATTTAGCTGCAACAATTTAATTGTGTGTCCATTTCATATTTTGCCCCTTGTGGGTTTATAAGTATTGCGTTGTTGTGTTTCAGGTTTCTTGCTGACAAATACAACATAAGAAGTTATCCATCTGCAGTTTTGGTGGAAAACTCTGGTTCGTGTTGTTATCAAATACTAACACTTTGTCAAGCTTATTAGCATTGACACCATTAATATTTTAGTAGATGATGTAGATTCTAAGAGAACAAACAGTCAAAATGTTCAAACTGATGAATTGTCACTATATCAAATGAGTGCATTTTTTTATGAATATACATGAGATGGAAGAATGTGTTTTTTTGGTTGATTGAAAGTGTGTTAAGTAATGCTTTTGCGAATGCAAAGTTTTGTAGTGTGGTCTTGAGGATACGTTTGTGTTTATGATTGGTTGACTCTTGCTTCTGTTCAATTAATCTATTGAAATCTTGTGTAATTGATGATCATTTGAAACGTAATAAGTTATTTTGAGTAAAGCATATTCTATTCCCAAATGACAAGAACCTGTTTTGGTCTTGAGAACAAAACACCATTTATACATGTGTACATAGTCATGTACTCATAGTGCCTCTGAATGGATTTTATCTAGATTTATGGTCTTCTTCTTCTTATTATTAAAAGTGTTTTAGTATTTTATATTGTTAAAAATGTCATATATTAGGCATGTTAAGAAACATTACGTTATGGGGAAAATAAATGTTATCATATGTTTACATCATCTGCTACCAATGAATCACACTATTACTGGCACCTACTGAGGAAACTTTGGTTCGAATGGCAATCCATAATTCAACTATGTTTGACCATTGATCGGCTTGGCCATACTAATGAATTATATTTAGAAAATCTATGTGATTGCAAACACTTAGTTAACATCATTAAGCATTAATCCAGTAGATTCAGGTGACATGGATAACAGACTCTCAGTAAATCAGTTCCTGTCCAATATCCATCTGAATCATGATGGTTTTCATTGGAATCTTGTTAAAGGTCATCTTTTATTGAATGCATACATTGTACTTGGTCCGTATTTGTTCCAGAAGCGACTGGTAAGAAGCCAGTGACTCGGCGGACATTCTCACCTGGTCATGTGACCCATCAACATCTCCACCTCTACCTCACGGCCAGAAGCTTCCCGGCTCTAAAACTCACAACTGTAAGTATGACTATAACAACAAGTATTATATATATATATATATATATATATATATATATATATATATATATATATATATATATATATATATATATATATATATATATATATATATATATATATAGAGAGAGAGAGAGAGAGAGAGAGAGAGAGATAGAGAGAGGGGGGGAGGGAGAGAGACAGAGCAGACACAGAGAGAGACAGAGAGAGACAGAGACAGGGAAACAAAGAAGTATATTCTGTATTTTGTTTTATTTTGTAGGAAGGTTGGCGTCCTTGCTAGAACATATTTTAAATGTAATTGAGCTTTCCGTTGTATGCGTACATGTTAATATTTCCTTCCAAATACCTAGCACAGGCACAAAACATCCAGGGAAACACTCGCTACCACATAGAAGAAAAGTAATGCTTATATTTGTCTAAACTGGTTAATTAACGTTTTTAGAAGTTTTCATATTCACATCGTGTTGGATGGATCTTGTTCAATGGTTGACAATGTTTGGTTGATGACTTCTGTGATCGTTCTGAGCTGTGCCAAATGGCCGCCATCAGAGGAAGTTTTTACACAACTCACATCATAAAAAATGCTCAAACTTAATCAATAAATCTTTTACAATAATTTATAATTACTTGTGAAACTACCTTCAGTGCCTGAGTATACAGTTTTGAACCCTGTCTATGTCAGACTTGTGCACTGTTTCAGTCAAACTTTGAAGACGTCATCCTTGACCTGACCAAATATTACGTGCCAATTGTCGTCTGCTTCTACTTGGAGACATCCCAGCATGCACTGCAGCACCTCTATGCTCTGCAGCGCACCATAGACAGTTTCCATGACAGCGAGATTAACGTTAGATTTGGATTGGTGGAAGTCAACTTTGACACCAGGTCGAGTGAGTGATGATTCAGTTTGTTTCAAGTTGAACCTTTGCATTTTGCACTTTGGCTGTAAATGTGCCATTTTTCATAGATGGATGTTATTATATTAAAGTTTTCATTGGTTAACCAACTGATTCTGATGAAATTACGTCTGGCTTCAAAGTGTGTCTATGCCAGTCGGTTATGTTTTACGAGATATTTTCCATTTTAAATAATTTAACAAAATCTATATAAATTGCAGCCACAGTTCTCAGCATCAGTAATATATATTAAGTGTAACTCATGAAAGAGCGTACTATTTACCATTGTGAAATCATATTCTGTGGCCATATAATATTTCAACATGTTTCCTGTTTTGCGTAAGCCACTGAAACTAGTTCGTGTAAAATTTTAATATATGATTTGAAATGGAAATTTTAACAACTGGGTGTTGCAGTTATGGAGAAATGGGTGACATTTGGTTATACAACGAAATTCCCATTTACGGTTCTCTTTCATCCTCAGTGGGAGTATGGAGCAGGTAAGTGGAGCAACTGAGTTGACGTAAGGTCAGCATAACAAAAAAGCTGCTAAGGATAGAATTTTACAATTTCTTGAAAGGGCTAAATTATTACTTGTTGTGTTGTGTTTACTTTGAATGCACCTGTCATGAAGACCTTCCTCAGTTCAACTATTCTTTGATGCATGCAAACATTAAGGTAATCTGTTATAATGTCCTGGTTCATTTGTAAATTGGGCAATGGTTAAGTACTTTTTGTTTACACCCGATGAAAATTTTGTGAAAACTTGTCCAAAGTTATTCAGTCATATTTTTGTTAAACTGACTGAATTTTACTTTAAGCTACACAGCACAAGCTTTAGACAAATAACACAAATTTGTGATGAACTAAATGTATTTAGGAGAGAGTTTTACTGAAAATACAATAATCGTTATTTACCTATAATGAAGTTACCATATCTATATATCTAAAAGTGGTCTGAATCAAAGAAACCCAGAGGAGAATATAAGAAAAAATAAATGTGTATCTTTTGATCTGAAGGTCATCGGTTTATCCTTGAAACTTTGGCATCTGGAATGCAAACCATCTAGTGAAAAACATACAAGCAAGTGACACGTAGTAACTAAAATATTAAAATAATTGTTATATTATATTCTGTGTTTTACAGGTATTTCTAATAAATGCATCTCTGTGTTTTAAATTGTTTACGTGATGGTGTTTCAGTGATAGATATCCAGCAAACGCTACTGACCGACCGCCCAACTCTCTCTGCCGTGTTATCACTTTTCCGCTCCCAGCGTTTACCTCTGAAGACTAAAGGGGGTGTCACTGTTGACTTGAAGCCGTGGGGATTCACCAATCCCAGTCAGGTTGGTTTAGACAGCAGATAGCATATTTCAAAGCCTTGGAGTATCTGGTATCTTGCAACAGGGCTTAGTCACCTGTTAGTTTTCCATGCTTTTCCATGGAGGGACAAGTTATTTAGTAGTCTCGCTTAACCGACTGTCGGTTGGCTGCGTAACTATGCCGAGAAGACAGTCTGGTGACTTTGTTGGCTTTTTAATATTATCCGTGTGGGGCTGAACAATCCTGCCATCTCACGGATACTGGTTAATCCTGTAATAATTCCTATTTTATAAACAACTGCACATTTTTATTTTCATTAATTCTTGTGTTAATATAAGTTCAATGTTGAATACTTTTCATAGATGTCATTATCTTGTAAAAGTATATCGTTATTTTTATTTTTATTTCATAGTTGGCCTGAGAGCCAATCAGCATCTCTACCTTAATCTGGGGTAAGGTTACAGGGGCACCCCATTAATTCCCCAGGCGATGTTGAGGGGCTGAAAAGTGCTGTCACCTCACAGAGTCTGGTTAATCGAGGCTAATTATTTAGGGAAATATTTCAAGACAGTTACCAAATGTTACGGCTTGAATAGACTTAAGTTGTTTAAATGTGAACACTTTCTTCTTTTTATTGGCTAGTTTCAAAATGACAATAGCAGTTGCATCTCATCATTTAGAAGTGAAGTACTATTTGTGCGGTATTTTTGATCATGTCTCCTGTTTTAGTGATACATGACAGATGCATTTCAATGATAAGCTTCCAGATGACAAAAATATAATTGTATTTTTAAAATGATTATTTTACTCAAAATCATTATATTCCCTTCGATATGATGATGGCATTTGTACCCCTTTCATGATAGTAGTACCATGTTTAACCATTCTTATTTGTTGCTTGTCATAGATATCTTAAGTATTTATGCACTATTGATCTTTTATTATTACTTGTTTGACATTGGTTGGAAGAGAGGGAGAATTAAAATGTTGTACACAAATGTAGATGTAGTAATGCTAATGTTGGAATGGGAGACATACTGAACTAATCAGCCAGGTGGCGCAGTTGTGCAACTCGGGTCACATGCCATCAACTGCCAGCATTCCGTTACCTGGTTACGACTTATTTATTCGTTACGTACAGCATTTGTTAACACACGTACATATGCCTTATAATTATCTCAGTTGGAGTCTAAAAAACTCAAAGATGAATCGAATAAAGAAATAAACAATACATGTGCTTAAAGAATCCAATTACGACACCGGCTTGAGTTACATATCAACGCCACCTAGTGATCCTATAGGTTCCCCTGACTAATGCAAAAAAAACATTTACCTTTCAGGTGTCACAGCTGTTTGAAGGGCCGAGTGGCGTGATGTGCTCCACCAATGCCCACAACGAAACAGACAGTGTTCCAAGATCTTACCCATTGAGACAAACTAAGACGAAGCGAGTAACAAAGTCTGGCACCGCCAAGCAGACAAGAACAATTCGCTCATGGCATCAACGGGTAAAAGATTGTGGCAGAATGAATGGAAACTATATATGTTAAGGTGGTACAGAAAGACACCAATTAATAATTTCTGGTTATTGTCACTTCTTGTTAATGACACCTCTAGTAGTAGTGTAGTGGCGCAGTGGTTAGACTTAGAGCCGTGGACTCTTGACAAAGAGAACCCGGGTTCAAATCCTGTGCTGCCATGTCAAAGCTTGGGCAATTTATTTACTCCCATTCCTCCAGTTCACCAAGTTGTATGAGTGAGTACCTGGCTATAGATGGTGGTGGATATTTGTGTATGAATAGTCTTCGCGCATTACTTGCACCAAGGCTGGATGCTTCCCAGAGAAGCTGAGACGATGTTCGATTGAACAGGTCTGCCAGGGAGTAAAGTGTAAAGCGCATTGAGCAATCCTGGTGATTGGAGGTTGTGCTATGTCAGAACTTACCTATATTTTAAATTTAGATCAAGAAGATTTTACTTACTTATTTATTTATTCATGGATAGCTGCAATGCTGCTGTACTGCTGTGAAATGCCAAGCTGCAGATTAGCGTATGCTTACCTACCAGCGATGCGCATACGAACAGTGTTGGGTAGAACAGGTTGCACTTCGAGTGAAAGTTTGAAAACTCTAAATCTGTGATCCACCACAACGAACTAATTACCAAGATCAATCTAAAATGTGCAAAAGTGATGTGATTATGCTCTGCATACTTCTGGATAAAAACGACCTGTCTGTATGTTAGTTTGACAGCGCCGCGATCGACTCCAAGTTGCACAGAGTTGGCACATTGCCAGTGGTAACAGAAGACAGCTGGGCTGGAGTTATTGAAAAGTCACACGCCCCAAATCACCCTTTCTACCCGGGCAACAGATGGAGAGGTGAATTCACTAAAGTGGCTTTAGTAAGTATCGATTCCAGTAACAGTGAATCTTAATTTTACAAGACAATTTCATTACAGTGTATTGATTCTTAATAACTGCACTGTAATTATAGTAGATTGAGCTATATAACACATTTGGACTAATTTTACTGAAATACTAAACACTAAAATGTGTAGTCCTAATGTACTCTTAAGTCATGTGAAATTTATGATATTGCGTACTTCGTTTCTTTTAATTAAAACCACTGCTAGATTGAAGAGTTTACAAGATGACGATGGACAGCCACATTTTTATTATATAATGCCAAGATACAGTGTTATTCTTTAATGTCAAGCTGCAAGTTAGCACTGCTCACTTACACATTACAACCCACTGGGACACACTGGATGAAACAAAAAACAACAAACCTATATTCCATCTCAATGGGCTTTCTAGCATGCTTACAGAATTGCAGTCATGTAAATGCAAATCTGACACAGAGAAGCAGACACCTATTCAGTCTGTTATATAATATAGATGATGTCATCATTTGACTGCTGACATTCCTTCATATTATATTCGTTCAGGTTATATTCGTCATTGCTGACTGCGGTAGTTGTCAACGCAACATGGCAATGTTTGAAGAACTCCAAAAGATGGTCACAAAAATAGGTAAGAAAGGGCAGTGGGTTTATACCATACAGTGTTCTATAGATGAATTAAGTATTTGGTGGTGCACAACATAAAAACATCATGTATTATTTGTTTGTTCTGGAGGTACACACTTTGATATTTTCTGATAAGATTGTATCCACGTCATCTGGCCTTTTAGACAGTTGCTATTTCTACAGAGAGGTTGACCATCTTTGGCATCTGCACCAGTAGTAATTCTGAGCACTGGACATATGTATTCGATGTGACAAGTTGGAGTAGTGATCAAACCTGTCAGTTAAAGATTCCAAATTGTAATACATTTTCGGCTGTTTCTAATTTTAGGCAGGTTTGTTCTTTTCACGTTGCTCATGTTTACTCAGCCATATGAATGAGTACCTGGTTAAAGACAGTGGTGGATATTTTTAAACAAATTATATTTGCAATGTGGCTGAATGCTTCCCAGACACATTGAGATGATATTTGATTGAGTGTAGGTGACATGAATAACACCTTTCCAAAGTTTTCAGTAAAACTCTCTCCTAAATACATTTAGTTCATCACAAATTTGTGTTATTTGTCTAACGCTTTTGCTGTGTAACTTAAGTAAAATTCAGTCAGTTTAACAAAAATAGAACTGAATAACGTTGGACAACTTTTCACTTAATTTTCATCGGGCATGAACAAAAATTACTTAATCATTGCCCAATTTAAAAATGAACCAGGACATTATAACAGATTAGATTAATTTTTCCATGCATCAAAGAATATCTTGGAAATAAAAAATACAGTCCAAAGGATATACAAGAACTTATCACTTCGCTTCTTACTTTTAACAGAACAGAAAAGCATGTGGGTGTATTACAATCTAAAACATGACATGTTTTCTTGCAGAAGGCAGTTCCCTGTACCTGGTCAACTGTACGTCTGACTCTCGCCTGTGTGATCGGGTCGGTGTGCGAGGTTTTCCCTCCATTTGTGCCTTCCGTGGGCTGGGCTGGCTGCGAGGAGATCGGTGTCTGAGCATGGAAGCTGGCCTGCGGGCGGCACCGGTCAAGATGGACTACCATGGAGTGATGCAGGTGAAAGTTCAACATGGGCCGTTATTCATCATTCATGTACACATTGTTTGTATAGACAAAACAATTCGCCATGCACATGGGCAGAGGGTGACTTTGTCCTCAAGTATTTGCACAAGCTTTTGTCAAAGATGATTTAATCGTGTAGTTGGAATGTTTTTAACTACAGTGGTACCTGTCTTCAGCGGCCCCCGAGATGAGCGGCCACCTACAATGTACGGACACTTTTCCAAGGTCCTGATTGATTTTCAACGGATATGTCCCTTAGATCAGCGGACACCTACTGAACGTGGCCGAGGACAATTTTTGTTAATTATTATTCCACTGCTAAAGCGGACAGTCATACCGATTTGTTTTTTTTTCTTCAAAATAAACAACATTTTATTGTTGTATACGATATTTTTTAAGATGGCGTCGCACATTTTGTGAAGACATCTTGCACTGCACAGTGCATGCTGTTTTTGTCGAATCACAAGAGACCGCGAGCAACCCGTGCGAGTTCAACCCACAGCTGTTTTTACATTCCGTTTTACATTTTGTTCGATAAGCACGCGTATCTAGTGATGGCAAGCGAAGGGAAGAGACAAGTGTTGAGTTGTGGACTATGCAACATGCACTGGAAATGCAGCCATGCTGGACGCCGTCACGACAGTGCAGGGTCTTGTCCAAGAACACTGCATTAAGCAGGCAACCTTCGCAAAGCAGAAGTCAATCACAGACTTTTTCACTGCGAAGTGACATGTGAAGACATTGTGGCCAAGGACATAGTTTACTGACTTCTTGATTTTTCAGTGTATGTATGTATATATGTTGTGGGTATTTGTGAGGTGGAGGTTAATAAAGATTGTAAATATGTTCCAAAACAATTGTCTGTATTTCTTGTCCCTCTGATGAGAGGACACCTGTGATGTACGGACACTTTTGCTCGGTCCCACAGGTGTCCCTGAAAGACAGGTACCACTGTATTAAAGAGAGATCGTAAAAGTAGTGGTTGCAGGGTAGATGCTGGACTATCAATCAAGGAATGGTGGTCTGATTCCACCTGCCGCCATCTCGAAATTCTGTGTCTTTCAGAAGAGAAACTAAAATTCGGTGGTGCTTTCTATCTGGTGTCTATGCCAGGGGAAGTAAAAGATCTCTATGTTAATTATGTAACCTGTAGTGGACTCACTAATTCTAGAGAAGGACAACTCTGAAAACCAACTTAACCAAGTTTGGTAATTATTACAACTGTGTAACAGAGTGATGAGATACATTAAGAAGAAGGGGATAAGAACATGTGTGCACAATTTTACTGTGGATAGGTTGGTTAACATGTCTAATTGGTTATAATGTTTTATTATTAGTGTTGCTTGGTTTTGTTATAATTATTATTATAATATTTCTTAATATAGCATTTAAAAAATAATTAAATATCGATCAAAATACATTAACATGACATGTTGACTGAATTTAAAATATAAATTAATAAAATAAATAATTTAAGATAAAATAAATAAATAAGCTAAGATAAATAATTAAGCAAAGATAAATAAATAATTAAGTTAAGATAAATAAGTAAAATAAATAAATTAGGGTGTAACAATACAGCTTCAAACAGAACAATTTAAAGCCAATCAATGCTATAAAATAGAATCCAGTGTCATCAAGGCATCTAATGCAAGTGAAATAGATAAGTTTTGAGGTGTTTCCAGAAAGCTGCTGATGTTCCATTTGCCACAGAGTCTAGATGTTTCACATAGTGTTGTGTTGTGTTGTGTTGCAGGTCGCACCAGTCATGGAGTGGTTCAGCTCGGTCGCTTCAGCTGAGGCGGTGAAGAATGTCAGATTTGACCCTCTGTCAAATGACACCATGGTGGGTATCCCGACACGTGCGTGCATGTAGTTCTTGTGACATGTCTTAAGGCAGTCCATTGGTGAAATTGTTATTATTTTGCAGGGAAATAAAAACCTTACATGTATACTGTCACTTGGAATGAGCTTTAGTCATCTGGCTTCTGCAAATTGAATTGTTCAGAACATATCTGCAGAGGAATCAGATAGAAAATTTCAAAACGTTACGTCGCTCAGAGGTATTCCCTATTCCGCATGTCGCATCCTTGGTGGTTAAATACTTTCACTGATTATACATTTTTGCAGTTTAATTTCATGTTTTTATTTCTACTGTGTATAACAACCCACCATGTTTTTGTGCAAAAAACATTAAATATCTTGGTAATAAATTTCTAAAAATATATAATTTTATCAAATTTAATATGTAAGTACTCTAATAAATAAATAAGTTAACACATAATTTTCTTTGAGCATAACGATTAACAGTCAGCGTAATCAAGTGGGGAGTGGTGGTCATGTGGTAGAGCGCCGGACTGTCAATCGAGGGGACGGTGGTTCAATCCCACCTACCGCTGTTTCGAAACTTAGGCAATTTCGTTCACCCCACATTTGCCTGTGTCTTTCGGAAGAGACACTAAAAGCCGGTGGTCCCTTCTATCTGGTGTCTATGTCAGGGGAAGTAAAAGATCCCACACAGGGGGTAACTGTGTAACCTGTAGTGGACTCACAAATTCTAGAGACAAACAACTCCTGGCGTAAGACCACATTTGCATTTTCCATAGGCGACCATTATAACGTTTCCTTCATTTCCTATTAATCTTGATCAGCTCTCTTATTGACAATTTCACAGCATGTTTACCCTCCATAGACAGAGGTTCAGTGAAAAATTTGTGAACTTTTAATACCTCAGGCTCCCACAAAGTTCATTCAAACCTTACACCCCTCCATTTCTGCTTGAACCACCCACGGATTGCCCCTGATTACATCACCAAGCAAAATGACAAATGTATTAATACGCACAAATGCACCAAATGACAGCTGTCGTAATTTGACAGCTCTGATGTCACGCTGCACAAAAACGTCATTTATAATCACTCCACACTACATATGTGCTCACAGAAATTCAGACAACGTGCATAATGCTGCTTTTATAAGGTACTCTGCGGTCGGGGAATGGCGGACGTGCACCTTTTGGTGGTCTTACGCCTCCTGCATTAGCCCACATTTGGGCTGTTAGGAGGAAAGCACCTGAGACCTGACACCAGTTAGTTCTGTTGTTCTCCAGCAGGTGGAGGAAGTGAGGTTGGTTGGTACATTGACGCCACGGTCCTCTCGCTATCTGCCCCGCGTGTCCAAGGCAGTCATGGCCGACTATTTCTACCCATACGAGTGCCTGCGACTGGCCTGTGAGCGTCTCTATGGTCAAGCGGCCTGCTATGTCCAGTACAGCAAGGACATCCCAAGTTCGGAGTTCAGCAATGAGGATCAGGACATGGTTGTGTCTGAGGTGACGTCACATCACTCACCTGTACTCAGTGTGTCTTATCTTAGTGAACTGTTAATGGATAACATTCCTGTAATAAGACAGAATGACATGAGAATATCTGCTGAATTTTTTTATTTGTAGTACGATATTTGTTAAGTTTATTCTTCAATATTTAGTCGACAACTCAATGTCCTAGTGATATGCAATAGTTAATGTTTTTTATGTACATACACAGCGCAAGCATTTTACAGGAATATTATAATTCAATTTTTCTCAATATTGCCCTGATTAGCACAAGATTACATGTTCACAATTCATCAATAAGGGTTCTGACTTAGTATCGACATTTTACTCAGTCTGTACCACTTCTTAAGTCTTTGCGTTGTCTTTTTGTCCAATATCATATAGTGTTTATGGTCAGTGCTATTACATACCAGATATGTAAACAACCAACATATTTACACTTTTACTTAATCCTATAAAATTCTGCTCCTTAGAAAATTTTCATTTTCACAAAGAACAGTAAACGAATGGAACAGATTATCAGCTGATTGTATAAGTGCTAGTAGTGTTAATATATTAAATATATTTAATATAAATCGACATATACCTAAGACGGGTGGGGTATAGTTAGATAGTTTGGACCCTCGATAAGCCAATGGGCTTCCTTGTCCACCTGCCAGCTAGAGTTGAATATCTAGGTGGCAATCTTGTTAAATCTTGTTAAATCTTGTTAAATCTTGTTAAATCTTGTTAAATCTTGTTCAGTCTTGTTCAATCTTGTTCAATTTTGTTCAATCTTGTTCAATCTATAAGAAAACCAGTTACGATTTAATCATCCAGGGCTGACTTACTGTTTGTTCCCAGCATCAACAATCACATATGAACTGGGGCATGTTTCACTCTCAGAAAGGTCTCAGATGTGACCACAGTACCCAGGTGTCAACCTGCGACGTAGGTCTGTCTTATGGTTCCATTGTCACACTCCAGGTGTCACTGCAACGACGAGATGGACTGTCAGCCACTGTGGTCAAGCTCGGCCGGACACTGTCCAGTGTGTTGGAAGAGGAGGCTGACTCCAGCATACATGTTCTACACCAGCCTCACAGGTTGTTGACATGGTCAATTTTCTCAGTAACCAACTGAAAATAGGGAAAATTTCAGTTGTTTTTCAGAAAAAAAATCATTATGTTTTCCAAAATTTGACACCCTCTACCTCAGTTTAGTATGTCCATTTATTTATTTTTGAAACATTGGTACAGTCTGCAGATTAATCTGTGTGTTGATGTATGCAAACATCCTGGGATTGTTCGTTGCAATCATTTTAAAATGTACTGTCACAGTAGATAAGGTATGGACTTTACTCAAATTTACTTTAGTAATATTCACACATCACAGGCAGTCATCATTTTCCCAGGGGTTATTTTACGGTGGAAATTGGGATAAATTTATTAAACAATTAACCACCACAAAATAGTCTGTATATTTTTATTTATTTTCATTTACTTTAACTAATTTAGTATTGTAAATGTTATGTAACTTATTGATATTCTGCGTATACACATGTATACATGTACAATGTTCTGAATCAACTTTCATTCATTCATTACTGAATATAACATTGTGATATGTCCAGTTATGATCTTGCGCCGGACATGAAGTGTGAGACTGACCACGCGGCATGTACTGACCTCATCGTCCAGTTCACCATTGACCACGCCAGACTACCCATCACTCACATGTCCTCGGCCAGTTTCCACATGTCCAATAGGTAAGATGTCTTCGTACTTTATAAAAGCTCATAAGCCTGATTTTGTTGTGTATATGCTTTTCTCCTTGCCTATGATCAGAAAACAAATGATCACACAAAAAATGTTGTAGTTTCCACAAACCAATCTTGAATTGGGTGTTCTACAGCGGATTCAGCAAACTTCAGCTAATATCTGCCTGAAGGAACTGTTACTTCCTTTTAATTGTTCAAGTTTCAAAAGTATGTGTTGATAAAAAGTAAGCATACACGCACTGTTATATATGTTGGATAGAAAAGTAAAATGTCGTATTTCAAAATGCTCATTTTGAAAATGTTTACTTGAATAAAATCGGATGATTCATATTACGTGGAAAAAATTACGAATAATTGTGGTATGTGTACATAACCCAACCGTGCAGATGTGCATGTGTTAGGTCTCTTGCTTCTGTTTCTAAGTTGTAGCTGTGTTTTCTAAACATTGGATTATATTTTTGATAGCAGTGCTTTCAACTTTGTGTTTCAGCTTAGTCTTCCAGGGGGAGCTACTTGTTTTAGTGACATTGGTGCATCAAGACAACATCACGACAGATTCACCATTTTATAAAGTTTGTATTCATGCATTTATTTGTGTTTTTTGCATGCACTAACATCCCCATGCAAAATTAAGATGACATTTCATATATTTGAAAGATTTCATTAAATTGCTTGTGGAAAGTTAGTTTGTGTAATATTCAGAAGATGGCAGCACTAATAATGTCACATCCTGTTTAGAGCAGCTAGCTAAATAAAATGTCTTGTACCAACAATATACATCGTGCGTGTGTATGATTTGTGTACATGCTGATCAATTATCTCAACTGAATTGATAAAAAATGTATTAATTTCCATTAAAGTTACTTCATATATAACATTCATTACCTTTTATGTCTGCTGTAGATTTTTAAATGCACTTTAGTAAAAGCATTTAAAATGTGCAATATATGCAGCATATTTGAATTTCACCAAGAAAAGTTTAAATTTTCCTTATAGAGTAATATTACTAAGAAAACTATACTTACAAACATACAAAGTGTTTAACTAATTATTACTATGATTGGATGTAATAGTTTTCAATATATACTACTATGTCACATCTGTATCACTATTCAATTGTCTAAATTGTATAAACTACTCTTTAATCTTAGTAAATGACACAGTTAGATGTTTCTAGACTATGAAGAATCTCCAAGTTACACTAATTGTATTTTATATAACAGTTAAACATTACAATTACACACATTCTGTCTGTCTCTAAGTAAGTAAGTTGTAGTTGTGACATATGTTTGCTGATGTTTGTATCTATGTGTTTTTTCACCAGACTCTTCAGCAGGTGGCCACCAACCTGTACAATGACATTGTTGTGGTCACTGTAGATGTTGACCAGTACAACGCCTGGAGTGGTCAGTTTGTTCCACGCAACTACGCTGCAGATGTACATGGTAAGCTCATCAAATGTTCCATCAAGGTGGCATCGGTCAGATGCTAGAAGGGACGCATTGTGAGTAAATATCCGAGAAAAAAAACGAAGATGTCCGGGCAACCAGAAAAATGCTCTGAACTGTAGAGACGTTTGGAGTGCAGGGTGCACAATAGTTCTAGCTAGCTGGTAGTCCGTTGTTATAAACAACTAGTCCTAAATATGAATTTACTATGTAAAAGGAACAGCTCTTACTAGTCCGAGCTCTAAAACTACTTGTCCCGGACGATCGGACCAGCCTTATTTCACACCCTGGAGTGTATTTGCAATTTGATAAACTTATGCCACTTTTTCTTGGAAACTCATGGATTACCATATAGATTACATTACATCAGTCATTATCATTACTGCACAGCCGTAGTATTTGGATATGCCTGTTTTGTGCTGCCGTTAAGTGAACCATTTAATTTTGACAATTGGTCATAAAATTATAAATTTATTAATTATAAAATAAATTTATGAAGTGATTATAAAAATTAAATTATCTCACGTAGTTATTCAAAATAAGCATCTGCTAAAAGGAAGTAACAGTTCCTTCAGGCAAATATTAGCAGGAAGTTTGTAGCAACAAAGGAACCTTAAAGTACAAAGAATTTAAAAAAAGACTAGTTTGAGTGCATCTATTCTTTTTATACAGGTCCAGCCAATCATTATTAACTCTCTTAGTTACACACGGTTGTTCAGAATGTTAGATGTGTCTTCTGCAGTTGTGACAAAGTACGTACAGTTGCTTTAAACATCCTGGTCAGAACATACGGACCGCAATACAGATTTTCAAGTGTAATCTAGCAGAACACTTTTAACGTATAAATTTCATTACACTAGCGACAACGCAAAATGCTGTTGATAAATAAAAACTTGTTATACTTCTTTTACTGGAATTGTTTATATGAATCCATGTAAATCTGTAAACAGAATGTAATTTCCTAATCATCCAATATTATTCCAACTACAGTGAGGTTTCACCACCTTGCAAGTTGTAAAATGTTCTGATACTAAATTAAACTGGTGTGGAAAAATCGCCTGATATTAAACGTAGTTATGATTGCCCACTGTCACCTAGATTATGTTATACTGATTACAATGAAACGTGTATCACCGTATCATATTCCTTTGGGGGAAAAAATATATAAAAATGTATATACATCCAAACACCTCCCCAAAAAAACCTGAAATTGGCACGGGAAACCTGCATTTTCAGACAGGTATACATACACGTACACACACATGTGCATGCATGTACCTGCATGCACTCATGCCGTATTAATGTGGGTCGTTATAATGACCCAAGTGGACACAGCCGTGTAATGACAAACTGGTGTCCACTAAGTATACAGACGGTCAAACGAGGCAGCTAAACGCTGCCACTACTAGTTACCCAGACAGCTGGTCGTGTCCACTACTTAGCTGATGACACGGTATGTCCACTCTTCCAGTAACCAGGTGGTAAATAAACTTCTTCGGTTATGTCCATGTTAGCTAACAGCTGGCCATGACTATTATGTTTAGTAATAAGCCACTTTTCAGGTAATTAACCCAGTAATTTGTGTCATTATTGCTAAAGAGAGTGTGTATTCATTATGAGTGTGTGTTAGCAGGAAGAACAATGTGCTTAATTGGTCTGCAGCCACTTAGTGGTCATCTTGACCAGGGCCCAGCAGGTGGACCTATGATAGCTGGTAATAGGTGCAATATGATCGTGCTTCATTGTCTTTCTCAGGACACTCATTTACCCATTTCGGAGAAGGTTTGGGCCACAGTAGTTGTACTTGGACTTGTATTAAGTATTTGTATTTTTCAGTACTTGAGTCTGATCTTTAATGACTAGTTCTTTTGGTTATACTTGGTCACCTGTATTTCCTTAAGATGTCAAGTACGTCATAATATAAGTATGCAGAATATAAAATCATATTTCTCCACTGTCTTGTATGAGTGATGGCAGTCCACCGGGATTTTGTCTGTAGTTACTAGTGAGTATTTTATTATTGTTAATAATTTATACCTGGATAGCTGTGCTTTACTTAAAGTTGTTGTAATTTGCATATTAAGTACTTGTACTTGGCTCTATATTTTATCAAAAATACTCAACCTCCAGATCCAGTGTCGGGTCTGTTGACGTTAAAATATGAAGTGGATGTTTTACACAATAGTTATAGTCAATTTAAATGTATTAATAATAGTGGTTTAAACAATGGTCAGTCATTTTAAAAGTATTAATATTTTATTTTCTATTACAGTACTATTATTTATAATTTAATTTTCAAAAAAATACTGTACATAGTTTGACACATATGCTCAGTTATACATGCTAAGATATTGTGAGAAGGAGTTATGTTCACTTTCTTTTGTTTGTGTTTAACTGTGTAATACACATATACAACCCGCTACATTATTCAGACTACCGTTACGACACGACGAATGGCAAACTCCTTTCAATTAAACACCATGTGGATACACAGACATCTGCATGCATAGAAATTAATGTCCCATGCACAGTATGTATCATTTGATCATAAGTCAAACAGAAGACACCAGTCTGGTCTAAGATGTAAACGCGTTTGATATGTCGAATTTATGTCGTTGTTTGTGTGATTGCAAATTTATACAGGTGTTTATGTGAGCGAAGAGTTTATTTATCCGATAGTAAATGTTAACGCATGATACTACATGGTAGGTTTGACTAATGAAATAATGAATGGTCGTGTCCTTGAGAAAGGTGACAATGGAGGTGATTTGCATGACAAGTGATAGGTATGAAATGGGTGGAGACTGACAAACTCCAGACTGGGGGGTTTGTCAGCCAACCCCCATTGACCATGTGGAACATGTAAAACACAAATTAGGTAACAGTTTGTAGTTATAATCCAGACTATATTTCTGATTCCATGGAGATCTGCAATTTTTGTTTCTTTTCCAGATATTTTCTGACTGAAGTCACTTATGCTCATAAAGATGTCTCCAGAGTGCCTTTTAATTTTTAATGAATCATTATCGTTACTTACATTAGGAGAGTAATGAAGCAAGGAATTTCTATCAGTAACTTTGTGAGCACAAAGGCAAATTCCCCAGACAAAATCTGTCAGACAACATGACCGAAAGCCATTAATCTGCAGGCAGTGCACACTTGCATGCTGATCAAATCCATGGATCACTCAAAATAGATCACTGCGTGTATTAAGTATAGACTTAGGCATTAATTATCCCATTTGAAATCAAGTTAACACATATACTATCATATACATATGTTACTAAATATGATCACCTTGAATTATTCAGCGACCTGTAGCTTATAAATGAAACAACATCGAACTGTATGTGACGACAAGTTGTATCAGCAAAAATGTCACGCTGCTCTTGAGGGCAGTTTTAATTGCTTGTTATCTGAAATGCAAACATGTTGTGACGCAAGAAACAGTGAATTGACACTTTCACAGAAAGTTACTCCTTTGCGCATCAAATCATAATGGCACATCTGTGAATTGTATGCTATGTTTTAATGACTGGCATTGTAGTACTGATAATTTAAAATAATTTTATACTGCAACCAACTTTTGGTACCGGGGACGTACTTTCCCAGTTATCAGATCCCCGTAGAGCAAAATGCACATCACAAACATACCATTTTATGTTTATTTCATACGTAATGATTTTAGCAAAATTCGCAGTTGTTAACTATATTCATATTTCAATAGATATCTTCCATCTGGTTAGGTATGCAGCCAAGAATGTTAATTAGCTTCCACAAAACTGCATAAATTTATAAACAGTGAATATCGAATAAACTCCTGTCGTAAATTTGGGGTTCTCTACACCGAAAATAAATCTTTTCATGCATTTGTTTTTCTTTTTGCTATTTGTTTCAAAAAGATACTTGTAATGTCAGCATTAACATGACATGTAATTATTTGTTGTAATTATAAAAAAGTTATTTATTGTAATTGTTAGATGTAATTACTGGTGTTATATATTATGTAGTGTGTAGAAACATGTCAAAGTTTTTGCAATCACAGAAGATGTATATAATGGTATAAAACAATCAGATTAAGTGTGTTTAACAGTGATCTTGTGTACAGAAATGTCAACACCAAGATGTGTATCAATCAGTTTAAGTCTATTTAACAGTGTGCTGAAATTTCAGCATCAGGATGTGTATCAGTCAGTGTAAGTCTATTTAACAGTGACCTTAAGTACTGAAATTTCAGCACCATGATGTGTATCAATCAGTTTAAGTCTATTTAACAGTGATGTTGTGTACTTAAATGTCAGCATCATGATGTGTATCAATCAGTTTAAGTCTATTTAACAGTGACCTTATGTACTGAAATGTCAGCATCACGATGTGTATAAGTACAGGTCCTTAACAACTATCACTTCACAGGCTTCTTTTGTCTTTCCTATGTTTGGTGTATCTAACTTTCCTCAGGTGACCTGTTTAAGTAGTATGATTTATTGAAATGTTACTAAGAAACTAATAACACTTCAGAAACCATTACAGTTTAATGGCTCTAGTGTTTTATTTCTACATTAATTTGGGGGTATTCTGACATTATGTAATACAATAACTTTCCAAAGATTTATGTTAGTGCAGAAATGGATTTACGTTCATTGATAATGAGGCAGGATGTAGTGAGCCATCCATTGTGAGGTGTCATTCATGTCTCTCCGTGTAGCACCTGGACAGAAAGAGATTGGAGATGACCAGAGGACAGTTTCCTTAAGACAGTAAATTCATGTAAGAAAAATCCGTCATTAAAAAGAATGCTTGTTAAATTTAATCTGACTTAAAGCCAGTTACAAATAGAAACATGTTTGTGTGCATGTTGGTGGGTGGATTGGGTGGGGGTAGTACATGGTGGGTGGATGGGGTGGGTAGTACATGGTGGGTGGATGGGGTGGGTAGTACATGGTGGGTGGATGGGGTGGGTAGTACATGGTGGGTGGATGGGGTGGGTAGTACATGGTGGGTGGATGGGGTGGGGGTAGTACATGGTGGGTGGATGGGGTGGGGGTAGTACATGGTGGGTGGATGGGGTGGGTAGTACATGGTGGGTGGATTGGGTGGGGGTAGTACATGGTGGGTGGATGGGGTGGGTAGTACATGGTGGGTGGATTGGGTGGGGGTAGTACATGGTGAGTGGATGGGGTGGGGGTAGTACATGGTGGGTGGATGGGGTGGGTAGTACATGGTGGGTGGATGGGGTGGGGGTAGTACATGGTGGGTGGATGGGGTGGGTAGTACATGGTGGGTGGATGGGGTGGGTAGTACATGGTGGGTGGATGGGGTGGGTAGTACATGGTGGGTGGATGGGGTGGGAGTAGTACATGGTGGGTGGATGGGGTGGGGGTAGTACATGGTGGGTGGATGGGGTGGGTAGTACATGGTGGGTGGATGGGGTGGGGGTAGTACATGGTGGGTGGATGGGGTGGGTAGTACATGGTGAGTGGATGGGGTGGGAGTAGTACATGGTGGGTGGATGGGGTGGGGGTAGTACATGGTGGGTGGATGGGGTGGGTAGTACATGGGGGGTGGATTGGGTGGGGGTAGTACATGGTGGGTGGATGGGGTGGGTAGTACATGGTGGGTGGATGGGGTGGGGGTAGTACATGGTGGGTGGATGGGGTGGGGGTAGTACATGGTGGGTGGATGGGGTGGGTAGTACATGGTGGGTGGATTGGGTGGGGGTAGTACATGGTGGGTGGATGGGGTGGGTAGTACATGGTGGGTGGATGGGGTGGGGGTAGTACATGGTGGGTGGATGGGGTGGGTAGTACATGGTGGGTGGATTGGGTGGGGGTAGTACATGGTGGGTGGATGGGGTGGGTAGTACATGGTGGGTGGATGGGGTGGGGGTAGTACATGGTGGGTGGATGGGGTGGGGGTAGTACATGGTGGGTGGATGGGGTGGGGGTAGTACATGGTGGGTGGATGGGGTGGGGTAGTACATGGTGGGTGGATGGGGTGGGGGTAGTACATGGTGGGTGGATGGGGTGGGGGTAGTACATGGTGGGTGGATGGGGTGGGTAGTACATGGTGGGTGGATGGGGTGGGTAGTACATGGTGGGTGGATGGGGTGGGTAGTACATGGTGGGTGGATGGGGTGGGGGTAGTACATGGTGGGTGGATGGGGTGGGGGTAGTACATGGTGGGTGGATGGGGTGGGTAGTACATGGTGGGTGGATTGGGTGGGGGTAGTACATGGTGGGTGGATGGGGTGGGTAGTACATGGTGGGTGGATTGGGTGGGGGTAGTACATGGTGAGTGGATGGGGTGGGGGTAGTACATGGTGGGTGGATGGGGTGGGTAGTACATGGTGGGTGGATGGGGTGGGGGTAGTACATGGTGGGTGGATGGGGTGGGTAGTACATGGTGGGTGGATGGGGTGGGTAGTACATGGTGTGTGGATGGGGTGGGAGTAGTACATGGTGGGTGGATGGGGTGGGGGTAGTACATGGTGGGTGGATGGGGTGGGTAATACATGGTGGGTGGATGGGGTGGGGGTAGTACATGGTGGGTGGATGGGGTGGGTAGTACATGGTGGGTGGATGGGGTGGGTAGTACATGGTGGGTGGATGGGGTGGGTAGTACATGGTGGGTGGATGGGGTGGGGGTAGTACATGGTGGGTGGATGGGGTGGGGGTAGTACATGGTGGGTGGATGGGGTGGGTAGTACATGGTGGGTGGATTGGGTGGGGGTAGTACATGGTGGGTGGATGGGGTGGGTAGTACATGGTGGGTGGATTGGGTGGGGGTAGTACATGGTGAGTGGATGGGGTGGGGGTAGTACATGGTGGGTGGATGGGGTGGGTAGTACATGGTGGGTGGATGGGGTGGGGGTAGTACATGGTGGGTGGATGGGGTGGGTAGTACATGGTGGGTGGATGGGGTGGGTAGTACATGGTGGGTGGATGGGGTGGGAGTAGTACATGGTGGGTGGATGGGGTGGGGGTAGTACATGGTGGGTGGATGGGGTGGGTAGTACATGGTGGGTGGATGGGGTGGGGGTAGTACATGGTGGGTGGATGGGGTGGGTAGTACATGGTGAGTGGATGGGGTGGGAGTAGTACATGGTGGGTGGATGGGGTGGGGGTAGTACATGGTGGGTGGATGGGGTGGGTAGTACATGGGGGGTGGATTGGGTGGGGGTAGTACATGGTGGGTGGATGGGGTGGGTAGTACATGGTGGGTGGATGGGGTGGGGGTAGTACATGGTGGGTGGATGGGGTGGGGGTAGTACATGGTGGGTGGATGGGGTGGGTAGTACATGGTGGGTGGATGGGGTGGGGGTAGTACATGGTGGGTGGATGGGGTGGGGGTAGTACATGGTGGGTGGATGGGGTGGGTAGTACATGGTGGGTGGATGGGGTGGGTAGTACATGGTGGGTGGATGGGGTGGGTAGTACATGGTGGGTGGATGGGGTGGGGGTAGTACATGGTGGGTGGATGGGGTGGGGGTAGTACATGGTGGGTGGATGGGGTGGGTAGTACATGGTGGGTGGATTGGGTGGGGGTAGTACATGGTGGGTGGATGGGGTGGGTAGTACATGGTGGGTGGATTGGGTGGGGGTAGTACATGGTGAGTGGATGGGGTGGGGGTAGTACATGGTGGGTGGATGGGGTGGGTAGTACATGGTGGGTGGATGGGGTGGGGGTAGTACATGGTGGGTGGATGGGGTGGGTAGTACATGGTGGGTGGATGGGGTGGGTAGTACATGGTGGGTGGATGGGGTGGGAGTAGTACATGGTGGGTGGATGGGGTGGGGGTAGTACATGGTGGGTGGATGGGGTGGGTAGTACATGGTGGGTGGATGGGGTGGGGGTAGTACATGGTGGGTGGATGGGGTGGGTAGTACATGGTGGGTGGATGGGGTGGGTAGTACATGGTGGGTGGATGGGGTGGGTAGTACATGGTGGGTGGATGGGGTGGGGGTAGTACATGGTGGGTGGATGGGGTGGGGGTAGTACATGGTGGGTGGATGGGGTGGGTAGTACATGGTGGGTGGATTGGGTGGGGGTAGTACATGGTGGGTGGATGGGGTGGGTAGTACATGGTGGGTGGATTGGGTGGGGGTAGTACATGGTGAGTGGATGGGGTGGGGGTAGTACATGGTGGGTGGATGGGGTGGGTAGTACATGGTGGGTGGATGGGGTGGGGGTAGTACATGGTGGGTGGATGGGGTGGGTAGTACATGGTGGGTGGATGGGGTGGGTAGTACATGGTGGGTGGATGGGGTGGGAGTAGTACATGGTGGGTGGATGGGGTGGGGGTAGTACATGGTGGGTGGATGGGGTGGGTAGTACATGGTGGGTGGATGGGGTGGGGGTAGTACATGGTGGGTGGATGGGGTGGGTAGTACATGGTGAGTGGATGGGGTGGGAGTAGTACATGGTGGGTGGATGGGGTGGGGGTAGTACATGGTGGGTGGATGGGGTGGGTAGTACATGGGGGGTGGATTGGGTGGGGGTAGTACATGGTGGGTGGATGGGGTGGGTAGTACATGGTGGGTGGATGGGGTGGGGGTAGTACATGGTGGGTGGATGGGGTGGGGGTAGTACATGGTGGGTGGATGGGGTGGGTAGTACATGGTGGGTGGATTGGGTGGGGGTAGTACATGGTGGGTGGATGGGGTGGGTAGTACATGGTGGGTGGATGGGGTGGGGGTAGTACATGGTGGGTGGATGGGGTGGGTAGTACATGGTGGGTGGATTGGGTGGGGGTAGTACATGGTGGGTGGATGGGGTGGGTAGTACATGGTGGGTGGATGGGGTGGGGGTAGTACATGGTGGGTGGATGGGGTGGGGGTAGTACATGGTGGGTGGATGGGGTGGGGGTAGTACATGGTGGGTGGATGGGGTGGGGGTAGTACATGGTGGGTGGATGGGGTGGGGGTAGTACATGGTGGGTGGATGGGGTGGGGGTAGTACATGGTGGGTGGATGGGGTGGGGGTAGTACATGGTGGGTGGATGGGGTGGGGGTAGTACATGGTGGGTGGATGGGGTGGGGGTAGTACATGGTGGGTGGATGGGGTGGGGGTAGTACATGGTGGGTGGATGGGGTGGGTAGTACATGGTGGGTGGATGTGGTGGGGGTAGTACATGGTGGGTGAATGGGGTGGGGTAGTACATGGTGGGTGGATGGGGTGGGTAGTACATGGTGGGTGGATGGGGTGGGGTAGTACATGGTGGGTGGATGGGGTGGGGGTAGTACATGGTGGGTGGATGGGGTGGGGGTAGTACATGGTGGGTGGATGGGGTGGGTAGTACATGGTGGGTGGATTGGGTGGGGGTAGTACATGGTGGGTGGATGGGGTGGGTAGTACATGGTGGGTGGATGGGGTGGGGTAGTACATGGTGGGTGGATGGGGTGGGGTAGTACATGGTGGGTGGATGGGGTGGGGGTAGTACGTGGTGGGTGGATGGGGTGGGGGTAGTACATGGTGGGTGGATGGGGTGGGGGTAGTACATGGTAGGTGGATGGGGTGGGGGTAGTACATGGTGGGTGGATGGGGTGGGGTAGTACATGGTGGGTGGATGGGGTGGGGGTAGTACGTGGTGGGTGGGTGGGGTGGGGGTAGTACATTGTGGGTAGGTGGGGTGGGTAGTACATGGTGGGTGGGTGGGGTGGGGGTAGTACATGTTGGATGGAAGGGGTGGGGGTAATACATTGTGGGGATATATATATATATAAGTGGATCCTTGGAAGACTGGTTGGTTACGTCCCTAACATATGGGTGTTAATGTGTCTACATGTTGACGTATAACAATATTTGTTGCACTACATTTAGTGACATCGATATACCTACCTAAGTCATGTTGTATGTAAGATTTTTGACTGAATGTCCTGATGCAAGCATTAAACAACAGTAAACGACCTGTTTGTGTAAATGATACCATGTCTGATTGGTTCAAATCACTCACATTTGAATCAACAGTTTCTGAACTTTAAATAATTACGTAAGACAGAACTTTTAGAAGTACGGTATTAGTATTTTTTATGAACAGCTTTCATGCAAACAACCATCTAAAATAAGCTAGACTTAACACAATAACACAGTTGTAATTATACAAAAACAAAAACAATGACAACACTAAGTTAAAAAGGCTTCATATTCTGCTTAGTATAGAGTGATATGGTTGACTTGAATTTCCATCTCATATCGTAACATATGCCAGTCGGTGTCATTGCTGATATATGCACAAAATAAACCTGTCATCTCTATTCCTCATTTTATACAAATATGTCAATATACTTTCACAGACATTTGCTTAGAAGACAACGAAGATCATCAAATAGAACTTAACTGTAAGATGGACGGAAATCTTTCCTCACAGTGGCTAGTGAAGGTTGAGATAGCATTTTTTTTAAATCGTGCTAGTATTCAACTTCAAATGTTAGTATTTCCAACAATCTGTTGATGATACTTGTTGATACTACAGAGTTGGAGAAGCATTTGTACTGGAATACCAATTTATATGGCATCTCAGGAACAGTGACACAGTGAAACAGCGTGTAGGCACTCTGTGAAGTGACAGTGTCACTGTGAGAGATGACAGTGACATTTAATATGACGTTGTGAGGAGTTTGACACAAAAATCAAGGTGTTAAAAACATTTTTTGTTGTGGATTATGTGACTTATAAAAACAACTTCCGCCCGACACTTGCACACGTATACACTCATGCGGGATACACAGAAGTCACATACATATATGTACACACACATACATACATACACACACTGTAGACACATACGTGTGCACACAGAGAGTCACATGCATGTGTACATATAAAATGCACACACACAGAATCACATAAATACGTGTACACACATATACACATGCACACACAGAGAATAGCATACATATATGTACACACACATACATATGCACAACGTACACACATGCACTCAAAGAATCACATACATATATGTACATGTACACACACACTCACACACACATAACATACACACATGCACACACACATACCATACACACACACACACACACACACACACACACACACACACATATCATATACACACATGCACACACACATATGCACACACCCACATACACATATCATACACACTCACACACACATGCGCGAGCACGCACGCACACACACACACACACACACACACACACACAAATACCACACACACACACACACACACGCACACACGCACACACACGCACACACGCACACACGCACACATGCACACCAGCCTGCATTTTTTCCCAAGATTTTCTTCATGAGAACTGTTTCAATTCTGGTTAATAATAATGGTATAAAGAAACCGAGAACGTACCGTAGGATGTAGAAGTTGCCAAACAAAGATGTTCTTCAAACAAATGTAATAAGAAATTCTTAGTATGTGTAAAAATAATAATCTGCATTGTTTGCAGATTGACTCAGATAACAATTACATTTATAATTATTTCTTATATTCTCCACCCCAGGGATACAGTGGAGTCTTTCTGTTTTTTTTATCTAACATTGCATCTTTGGGATCAGTGACCTCACGTTTAATATTAGTGATTACTTACTTAAATTACCAAATTGTACACAAAGACTTTAAATTAAACTGTTGTGATACAAATGGTAATAAATGGTAAAGACATTAACCAGATATACAACTTTGATTGGAAATCTCTGATTCTGTGTGATTATACAGTATTACAAATTAACTTAGGTTATAACAATAACGCCTACACACTTTCTGACTTGAAAGGAAGTTGACATTTGCACAAATGAGCCATCTTAATGAATTGCTACATTTGGTCATTTTCAGTAGAATTAAGTATGTTTTGCACTCATAGGAAAAATGTGACATGTGTGAAAAATTTCCTGTGAAAAATGGAGAGATGCACTTGTTTTGTTTGTGACTGTTGTGGTGAAACACGAAAACCGCTATGACAGGTGGCCCGGTAATGACTCTGTTTTACACCATGGAAAAATGTGCAGATATTGAATAAATGGCTTCAGACAGCTTCAAAGGAGATTCATATGACAACTGCATGTATGTTAAATTGTCATATCTTCAGTTTGGGTCATTTGAAATGAATTGCTGATGTACTTAATATTGGTCCCAATCAGTTATACTGAAGTGCAAAGTTTTTTCTCAACAACCAGGTAATATGATGATAATATTGCATCAAACTCTTATTGCTTAATCACTGGCAAAAACACATGAACACACGTCATGCTTAGTTGTTTTTATTGATACAAAAAAAATATAATTGGCAGATACATGGAAAATAGCCTGTATCTCACTGAATAAAAGGTGAACCAAATAAAATACTAGTTAGAATGCAATTTTTACCCAAATTTGTGTTTCATTAATCCTTTTGATTACCATTGTCTTTGTAGTTAAAATTCTAGATAATGTGTTGAGTCAACCAGTAAGTTAAAAATCTTGCTGAAGTAACCTCCATTCAAACATTTAAAATAAAATAATGCAAGTAATATTTATATTGGAAGACAAATGCCTGCCTGTGTTTTGGTTTCTTGATTGACTTCGAACTTTGAAATGTCTTTGTTATATCTTGTGTGAACATTGTCCTAGAGATCCCTGAATTGAAGTCCTAATGTTTGTATCAGTCCAGTCATGTTCTCATGTTGTATGCCATTGTACAAATGACAGTAGAAATTAGTTAACTATAACTATAAATAAATTAGTAAATGAATAAAATTATTATAATAACTGGTGCCATTACTGGATCCACAGCTCTTTATAATAATAATAACAACTGTTATCATAAATATTAATAAACATTAAATTAAACAGTGCAGAAAAAAATAACTTATTTAACTAAAGAGACGTGTGTTTAATGAACAGATATGGTAGACCCTTAGCTAGTGTTAGACAATATGTATATATATAGTGACACTTTGGTCTTGTCATCTTTCTCATGTTGAGAGACTCACGAATTAATGACACACATCTAGGAAAGACGGCACTCGTTTGTAGCGGTAATTTCGTCATTCATTTGTAGCGGTAATTTCGTCATTCATTTGTAGCGGTAATTTCTTTCATCAAGTCATCTTTCGAGGTTATGTGAAGCCACCGCCACTGTTCAGGTAATTGATTCGTGACAAGAAATTGTGAATGAAGGGAAGTAATGATTTCCTGTGTATTCATTATCGCGTAACGTTATGTGGATAAGTGTGACATTACAGACACAAACAAGTTTAATTATTTTGTTTATCAGGACATGTAGACGAACATCACACATGGAGTGCATTAGACCTAAATCATATAACTGGACCATTATCAGCGTCTGACTTTGTTTAGTTGATAGACAAATCTTACAATTCACAGAAATACTGATCCAATACATGAATATTATATCTAGACATGTATTACTTTATATTGGCATAAATATAAGTACAGCCTGTAATATAATGATATATAAGTGCGGAAAGTAAGTCACCAAATAAATAAGTATAGAAATAATTCACAAATTACCAGCAGTTTGAAAATATTTAAGCATTAAAAACCAAATGTATAGATTCTACGTACAGAAACAAATATTCACAGAAAAATACAAAACTGACCAGTTGCACTTGACTTAAATACAGAAAGTATTCAGCCACTGCAGTTATGGTGCTAAGACTATTTATACATACATATCTACAAGAGTCTATAAAAACTCTATCTAGATTTTGTTAGTCTTTTGCATCGTTTTTATCTTGAAATTGGATATTATGCGGATGAAAAACATTATAGGAGTTGAAGAACGAGTTGAGGAAAGTTGTATATAAGTATATATATATACAGACTATATATATACAGACTGGTGTATATATATATATATATATATATATATATATATATATATATATATAATGTATATATAAACTAAAACATGGAAAATCTAAGAATGTACCTTTAAAAAACCAACAATATGTTTATAAGCCTGGTTTTGTTGTTGTTTGCAGTTAAGAGAGAGTTTCCATCGTTGTACGTCTACCCACGATTCTGTGTGGTCAACTGGACTGACCACCATCACGCAGCGTTCTACCCCCCTGTGTCCACCCCCAACCTCTCTCACCCTTTCACCGAAGCCTCCATCACACGGTTTGTCAAGAGGGTTTTGCTAGAACCCCAACAGAACATGGTGGAAACAGAACACTTCTGACACTGCTGGTCGAACGACAGAGGTTGTTATTGTGACCGGTGAGTTTATTTTATTTATTTCCTGACATTTTATTGTTTACCCATCTATGTAAAGTAATGTAGATCTATGTAAATATGTTTGAGTAATTAATTATGTTGCGTGATTACAAGGAATATTCGTTCACATGCAGTGAACCAAATGGCCATTTGAGTTTAAATACAGTGAACTTCTCAGGTAAAACCAAAGTCTAGACAACTGAACTGAATATTCATGGTCACACGGATAGCATAAGTAGTGCCCAAACAAGACACTCTACAAAGAGTTTCACATTTTAAAACAATCGCTTTAACAAAAATATTAAAAGATATGTGTATGTTCCATCTTTACTATAAATAATTAATAACTTGCCTGCTAAATTGTGTTTAGTAAACTTTGACATGTTTTTCACAATTTTAATTCTACATTTGAAAAGTAACAACACCATTTAGGTTATCAACAAATCTGTTAGCAATATAGTAGATTATGATTATGAACAAGCCGCTAAATTTTATTTATTGTACGTCACACGGACAGGCCAATAGTTTGCTGTTGAAGGTTACCATTAGTTATTTAAAAGTACTCATCAGATAACCTTGTTGAGCACTAAACTACATCTAAGCTAAACTAAGATATTAGAGAACAGCCGTCAACAATTGTCAAACAATAGCTGAGATTCTTAAAGGTCATTATACCGTTATTCAACAGTTCTAAGAAAATGTGAACATTTATGATAAAATACACCATTAAATGAAAGAGCAATAGTTTTTAGTAACAGTATATCACTGATAGATAAACTGATACCTTTGACCTGCACTAGATGACGTTTATGCCAGTCAGTAGGTCAAGCAGTGACCAGCAGAGACCATCCATTATGTAATGGTTACCAAGTTTACCTTGAAACCTAAGTAATGGCGTTCGTACAATGATTTGGGCAGTCATATCCTGTCAGGGTATTGCCTAAGAAGAACGGTTTTTACAAACGTTTTAACTTACTCGAGACTTCACTTTGACTTGGGAATCATTAACCGAGACTTACTTCTTGGGTACTAGAGACTTTTCTTGTATGCTCAATTTTTAATATTGTTTTATTGTACTGTTTCAGTGGCTTATTTTGGCATTACCAACCTAACAAACAGCTGAAGATTACCAGAACATAAAAATCAATTAAGTTTAAGTAAAAATAAGAACTATAATCTCTATTAGAATTACCAATCTGGCAAACCTTTCAGAATTATTGAAAGTTGATTTATGTTTGAGCCGGTGTGAGTGTCATTATTACTGCCTTGTAACTTCCAGAAGATTTATGTACAATCGTATCACATATTCTGTTACAACACGTATGTGACACATTACGGCATAATATGCGTGTTAAATCATTTTAAATACTGGCTGGGAAATGCAGAGACAATATTACTGAATGTCTAGTGTTGTAGGCAGTGAAGCTGCTTATTAATGTCTACATGCAACATCTGGCCTTAATCTGGAACCAGTGAAAAATGTTCATGGATCAAAACTTCAAATTTATTGACTCAATTAATAAGACCTGACTCAAAGTAGATGTGTAGTTGTGTAGTATAAGAATTTCCCCTTAGCTTTGCATTTTTATTTATTCAAGGTTTAATTTTGACTTGTTGGTCATTCAGTAGAGCGCAATGACTCAGGGGTAGACCTCCGGACTCTCGACTAAGAGAACCCGAGTTCAAATTCTGTGCTGCGGTGTTAAAACCTTGGTTTTTTTTTAGTCTACATTGCTCCAATTCACTCAGCTGTATAAATGAGTACCTGGCTATAGACAGTGGTGGATATATGTACGAGCAGCCTTCGTGCAATAAT
>OZ024863.1:43122583-43140083 GCA_964017155.1 Oasisia sp. SBJ-2009 | reverse complement strand
CACCCACCACACTTTACTGATATAGAAAACCCATAGGTTTTCAAGCACCAATCATGAACCTCCCCTTGAAGACACCCAAACACCTAGATTGCCTGTAAAACAAACAAATTAACAAGCTATGACAAACAAACAAACATACTACCTAACGCATGTGCACAAGAAGCACTACAAACTCCTGCATTAGCCCAAGTTTGGGCTGTTTGGAGAAAACTACCTGAGACCTGACAAGTTATAATAATGGACGACTGTTACTCAAAAAGATATACTCATACTCTTGCTCAGAAAGTACTTGTACTCGTTACTTGTTAAAATGTGAGTGATTACAACTACTTTGTTGGTTATGTTTTTAGTACTCAACACATACTTCGTTATATATCAAGCAACTCATTTTCGTTGATCTCTGACCTTCTCTGCAGGACCCCTGGTGCTACACGCATCATACAAATTATATTAAAAAAACATACTTCTGCTCATGTACCTTCAAACGTACTCATACTCATTACTTGTTGAATACTATGTAGAGTAAAGTACCTGTTACCCGTACTCATGCATTTCACAGTAGTCATACTCGTTACTGAAGTACTTTAGTCAGGTACTCGTCCCAACTAATGTGTACACTTCATGTTCTATAGCAGGTTGAAAGCTGCTGCAAAATTTAACTGCTTTTATTAATATTTTACAAATACAGAACATGCATACAGCTCTCTCTTTCAGTTATGACATTTCCAGAACAGGCTTGTCATAAACGAAAAAAATTATTTAACAGAAAAACATGTAATATATATATATATATATATATATATATAGGCCTGGTCATTAAAACAGTCAATCAGCAATCATGATTATAGTGTCAAATTGTCCAGTGTCCAGTGCCCGGATGTCCAGTGACCAGCTGGTCATCTGTGCACTGTCTATCTCCCACACATGGACAGTTTCCCCCAGTCATCCTCGGACACGGTCTGTGAATACCTCCTCTGTGTTAGGCACAAGGACGTCATTTTTCTCTCACCACAAAGTGTCAGTTTATGAATTGGTGCAGCGGATGACGAAGCAAAATGTAGATGTGGGTGACAATGGGGCAGTTGTCAGGTGGTTGCCCTGCCATGTGACCTATCATCCATCATTTTGACGGGTTAAACCCGTTGTGGGCAGGTTGAAATATAAAATATCGGTGGACATGTCGTTCAAATTTATAAATATTGTTAGTTGTGCCTTGAAAATGAGTGTCACGTGTGTGTTTATAGTTTATTTCAGGTTGTAAAGTACGTCTCAACTGGCTTGTATGTATATATCTACGTGTCCACACCCACACAATTTCTTGCATAAAACCCTGATTAACAGTGCAGTGTACCAGTCGAATGGAGATGTCCTAACACAAACAATATACCGACCCTAGTACTCTGGCCATATTACTTGGAAGACTTGATAATGACATGTTTCATTTTGAAAGGTAATGCAGATTAGATAGTAGCAACAACAAATGTTACATGTTTTCTACTTAAATACTTACCATAGTCAAGTGATATGTTTCAAGAATGCAATTCAGTTGCTACTTACTCTAGAGTTTAATTTCATTCTTAAAAGTAGCCCAAGTTAAGTCAAATCTTGTTTGGATTCATCCATTTCATCCATGCTTTCTTACATTTCTTACATAATTATACTCATTTATATTCAAAACAAATCATTCAATTTCCTCGGATCGTTGTCGGATATCACCAGCAACAGTAACAAACCAGTTGCTTTATATCCATGTTTAGTAGTACAGACTTGGTGACACCTGACAATATGTTTACTCTGATATTGACAATTCTTTTGTTGTAAAACTGCAAATGTGTATATATATATATATATATATATATATATATATACATACATATACATATACATATACATATACATATACATATACATATACATATACATATACATATACATATACATATACATATACATATACATATACATATACATATACATATACATATATATATATAGTAATGATGCTTATTTTAAATGATGATAGTGTCACTGGAAGATGGCTTTTAGTCAAGTGACACCCATGCAATGCAACAAACACACTGACAATTAATAATTATACACTTTAGACTTTTGTTCTTGTACATGTTGCATTGTGTGAAATAAAAGTTACAAGAGAATATGGAAGATATGAAATCCAGACACACAGACGACAAGAGGGACGTTTGACCATCTTTCAGCAAAATATGCCATTAGTTTTAGGGCCAATAATCTCTCCTAATTATTGACAGTTGACATCCTACCCATTCCGTCTCTTAAACTGTTAGGATGTCGGATGTCGGGTCGGATGTGGCGTCACTCACATTACGATAATATAATATTACGCTGGCTCGGGACGTGAAGTAATACCAGCTGATTAATGTCTGTATATACATTGTCTGTGCACTTAAAATGTTATTAAAATCGTCACATGAAACTTCACTGACGCCATCATGTCAGTTCCAGTACGTAAGACAGGTATGTCTACAGGACATTTATTTGACTTATGTTGTATCACTTACGTGGTTATACAAGAATGACAATATCATCCTCTATATTTTGTATCAAAAAATCAGTTCCCAAGAAAGTCAAAAGTTTTTTTGTATCTGATACGTGATTCTTACGTGGATATACGAAAATGACAATCTTATCCTCTACATTTTGTATTTGTATAAACACACACGTGAGTGCAGGTGCAATTATGCAGTTAACTTGCAGTACCTTCCTTTCTGTAATAAATTTGTAATATATTCAGAATGTTTTATAACCCAGTATTCAGCGTATGTTAAGGTAACATTTAAAACACGTGTAGTTTTTAACAACCATATGACGGGGAAAGACCTAGAAAATATCAGTTTCCTGTCCAACGTAAGATGTTATACTCACGATTGACGTGTCCACAAGCTTCTTGTGCGCGTTGTCGTTTCTTGCAAATATTGCACAGAACACTGATCACTAAAAAGTCTTAATTACTTATTTCACTAGTGGCGTAGTTAATATTTTTTAATAAACGCTCGTTGCGGTTGTATTAATTTATTAAGCTGTTTACTTGAAAAATACTGATGTAACAGCGATATGCTGTTAGGGTTTCGTTTTAAGAATAAAATTAATGTTGTAAAAATGCCCCTTTGACAACTTAGTTGGCGCATCCTTTTCACCACCATCAAATAAAACAGTAAACTTGACAGGACGCCGGTACCTGATGTTCATGCTCAATATCTGTTTTGTTTTTATGCTGTTTGCAATCGTTAGTACCGTTAGTCCATACTAGTAATAATGTGTAATTATTAAATAATATTCATATTGCTATGGTATTGGCATAATGCGAAACCATATTGCGTCGGAGTCTACTTCGTAACCTTAATCCATGACGCAGAAGCCGACTTTCTCGGTAGTATTCGCCTCCTGGACGACGTTCCTGTCGTTGTCTGATATAAGTTACGTTTTAAGCACTCATTATATTTTACGTTTCAAACAACTGATTGACGGTAATATATATATATATATATATATATATATATATATATATATATATATATATATATACATACACACACGCACGCGCACGCGCACACACACACACACACACACACACACACACACACACACACACACACACACACACACACACACACACACACACACACATACATACATACATAGGATATGCCTATTTTGAAAATGTAAAGGTTATCGTATCCGTAAGATCAAAGATGAATCCCTGAAAGTTTGGTGCTCAACGTGCAAGTCGGCTACGAATATGCAAGCTCGATTATAGTTATATTTCGTAATTTATCGTTTGACTTGTCTGTTGCATATCACAGTATCCAACTACTGGCGTCACTGTGTTAGTTCAATCTGAGTAGAAAGTGATGTCAAACCGAATTAAAGGAAGTCGCCTGCTGCGAGCCAAGAAACATTGCCCGTAGATAGTGTAACTAAACTGCAAATACAATCCATAAGAACACAGTGCAAGTGGACGTTGTTGCGTGGGAAAAGGAACACGGGTGCCTCTTCCCAGTCAACAAAGGAAGAATCCCCGGGTGGCGCTTCCCCGTGTGACAAGACAAGAAGTCTTCCCGACGTCCGGCACGACAGATCACTGGCGCCGTCGTCTGCCGACACCTCGGTCCGGCGCACTGCCCCTTGGCGACACATTAGCGGACAGGGCTAACATTACACAACTCATTAGGCAAGGCTTTCTGGACGCACGACAAACGGCAATCATTAGCCGTGGGTGAGAAAACAACTTCGTTCACACGCGCGCGAGATTGGCGACGATTGACGAAGTGTTTGTCGTCGCCGTAGCTCGCTTTGTCTTTGGCGGCCATCTTGGTAATTTTCCATTGGTGTTTATTCGATTATGCCGATTCACGCACCGCATGGAGACGGACTCTACTGGCATCGTGTCACTGACGTTGTTTTATTCACACCCTCCTAATTAATTGTTTCGTACGCCCATCCGAAATTGTGATTTGGCGACTATTAAATACCCCTGTCGTCGCCTGTTTCGTAGCCGGACGCACTTACCGGAAGTACACTTACATTTGCAGAACGAAATCAGTTGTTGATAAGCATATTCTGCATCAACTGTTAAACATGTGTGTGTTTCCCGGCATCAGAACCTAATCTCGCAGTTGCTCATAACTATATATTGGTAATGACTTATTTTTATTTTAGTATGTATATTATTTCATAATTTATTATGTCCTTTGTATGTCTGATTGTTTCTGTATATGACCAAGAACCACAATGGAAACAAGTGCATTCACTTTCTTGTTCATGTATGTACAAGATGACATTTTTATATTGAATTGAATAAAGCAACCAGCCAACCAACCAACCAATCAACCAACCAATCAAAAACCGTACTTTTATATATCCATGTAACTTTACAAGTGCTTTTACTTGTAAAAGTAACAGTGATGTTGGTTCCACTGTTACCGTAATATACGTTACGAAACGCGATTACTACTGAATGACGAAGAGGGCAGTTACAGACGTAGGCACATCTACACAGGGATTGACACTGCGGAAGACATTTCAGGGAGACAAGAACAGGAACGGGTGGTGCAAGAGACGATTGCTGGTCGACCAGACGAACTGTGCCGTACACGCAGGAGAACTGTGTACATGTGGGTGTATACGTGTGGGTGTATGTTGCGTTAGATTTAGGCACGTAATCACTAGGGCGGATCGTGAGATGAAGTATCGAGTCTGTGCCGCGATGATTCACGAGAGATGGCGGTGCCGTTGTGCGCCGATAAAACTCTCGTTTATTTCGCCGTTTACATCGGCTGTAGTAGGGTTTACATGCAAAACTAAATAATACTATAATTGAACTAACGTGTATACGTGTGTGGGCTGCGAGTGTGTACGTGTGTTTGCATGTAATTTGTTATTATTTTTTGACAGTTTATTTTATGTGTATGTTGACGATTTTATCAAAATTTCACTCTTGGAGGGCCGTTTTATTCATAACGGTGTGTATCTTCGGGATCAAACGTTCTGTGACAATTATAGAGAAAAGTAACGCCTTTGTATTTTTTCTCGAAATATGCCGTTCGTTAAGGATTGTTACCAGTTGATAATATGTCACACCGTTCAGTTTGTTAGACGGACATAAACAAATTAATAATTATTGTTCATACCATTACGCGTATTTACAATGCATATTTAGGGTGTTTGCGGAATTTGCATTCAGACCAAAAACTGTTTCAAATTTAAAGTATTAATATACGTCCTTTACGAGTGCTTCGGGAAATCGTCTTCCGCACATGTGGGTACGACAAAACATCTTCCATTACGAGCAGACAGATATAAATAAAAATACGTGGATATGCAGCACGTTTCATGGATCGTTTTCGGGTCAACAGAGGTCGCGCGTAGGTGGATTCGGACTATACGTTATCTCCGGAAACGGGCACCGTAACACTAGAAAGATAGATTAAATGAATTTCCAGTAAATTACATAAGACCTTCTATCGATGTTTTTATGGACAACGTAAACCAATATTTCTAATGAAAGAAATCCACCGCCGGAGTATGGACACGGCGGAAGTGGACTTGAAACGTGTGTAGACTTACTTCCAGAACCTTTCATGCAATACTCCGGTTGTCTTTAGGTTATTACAGTCGCGTATTGTTGCGCGCTGACGTTACATTTAGGTATTGTTAAAACAAATAACCCCCACGAAGATAATTTAGTGTGGAGTAGAAATTACAGAGAATATTTCTTTTTTGGCGATCTGGTTAAATACTTGCCCAGTTTCTTTATGCCAGAACTGTTCTGCAACCAGATCACGGTGCCTACCTGGTTTGTGTCCACATGGCGAATACATTTTAGGCTAACAAGGCGAACATATTCTGATGTTCACACGACGAATATGTTTCTTCATGTGTTCACACGTCTAATATAGGATTCTTGTTGTGTTTGCTTGTTGGACACGTTTCTCTTTTTTTTTTATACGAAGAACTTGTTTTTGTGCGTTAGCACAGCGAACAAATTTATTCTTATAGGCTCACACGTCGAATTTGTTTCTTTTTATATTCAGACGACGAATTTGTTTCTTCTTATGTTCATTGTTTTGTATTATTACTGCTATGTTACCACTGCAGAATTCCATGACTGGTAGTTACGCCTTAGTATCATTGGATTGCCGTATTGCTGTTTTTGTACCATCGCAGCTATGCTGGATAAGATGCTAACACACGACGCGAGTTACGCTGCTAAACACATAAGTAATGTTAGTTGATATGAACATGATTACGATGAGTGTGTTCATTTACGGTGTCGTGCCATATACGTAGATTGTCGTACGAACTTCAACGATACAAACACGAATCCCATGGACATTTCCAAACAGCAATTGTCATACTGTTAATTGCTATCATGAAACGGCTATAGCAAGACGTAATAGTGATATCAAGAACCGGGGGGGGGGGGGGCGATGGGTTTGTATTAATGTACTGCGTGGATAAGGTCGATGATTTCTGTTTCAGGGCATGCTACGTCACGTGCCGATGGATTACTTACATATACTTAGAACAGCCTGGTGATACCTGGAACAACTTGTTGATACCTCGGACTGCGTGGTGAAACACGACACTATACGTGAAATTACTTAAGTCGGCTTATCTGCGTCACTACAAAGATAATTTACGTCGTCATACTTGTCGTTTCAAACACAACTTGCCATTTTCTATAGTCTTTGCCGTGTTGTTATATTTATTAGAATGACAACTTGTGACGATCCGTAGTCTAATGTGTGTGGGTGCTTTTTATTGACAAAATATGTATATTTGTAGTGTGTCTGTATAGAATAGCACTTTTAGAGCTGGTCTCTTTAAGTGGAGTATTTGTTGAGGTATTTACAAAATTTCTTATTAAAATATTGTCATATAATTCTTTTAAAAATAGGATATGAAATGTATTTATGCATATACAACCAATTAAATAATATACATATTATATACATACATAACCATTTAAACTCTCTACTTCAGTAGACCATATGCGTATGTGTGTATATGCATGTATCTAATATGTATCTGTTATCCAGGATTCTGCTGACCTTGTTGAGCAATGGTCCTGTAATAATGACATGCGTATCAATACGACTAAGACCAAAGAGATGGTAATATGTTTCAGAAGAGACAGCACATTTGTAGATTCTCTGCCATATATTTATATGAATGGAAATTATATTGAAAGAGTGTCTCAAGCAAAGGTTCTCGGTGTAACTATATCATCTGACTTAAGTTGGAATGCACATGTAGATGAGATTATTTCAAAGGCAAGAAAGAGAGTGTACATGATTTATCAACTGAAACGTGCTGGTATCAACCAAAACGATTTGATCAGAATTTATGTATCTGTAATTAGACCTGTAGTCGAATATGCGTGCCCTGTGTGGCATACGAACTTACCTAAATACTTATCGGATAACATAGAAATAATTCAAAAAAGGTGTCTCGGTTAGTAATGGACAAGTATTTTAATTTGATTTAATTAATTAATGTATTTATTTATTTTATAACAATGTTTGTGTAATGTATATTTTAATGTACAGTGTATATGTTTTTACATTTATTACCTAGGTTTCTAATGATGATTTTGATTCTTAACAAGATATGCTAACATTGTACATTGATATGATATTGTGTGGAATTGTTGATTTTAGTATGAATGTACATGTACAATCCAACTGCAAAGTTGCCACATAATAAATGTATCTATTACTAAGTATATATCGCGCGCATTTGCACACACATACGGACGAACGCACACACACACACACACACACACACACACACACACACGCACCCGCACACCACACACGCACACACCGCACACACGCACACACGCACACACGCACACACGCACACACGCACACACGAACACACACGCACACACACACGCACACACACACACACACATACGTGCGTAGATTTCATTATGTATTTTGTGAAGAAAAGATAATAAAATGTTTTCTTTATTTCGCTTGTTTGCCTTTTCACATGACATATAAAGTATTACTAAAAATTAATTTATCATGGGTCTTGTACTGTAGTAAAAGCCCGTGAAAATATACCGTGGAAGTGTCACAACGGCAGCCATGCACAGTGACATTGGCGTGTCGTCTCACCTGTGCACGAGTAGCGACATCCCGGTAATTAGCCGTGTGTCCGAGTGGCTCCGCGTGTCTCGGCGTCACTCGCTGACATCTATGTCTTCTAGCACGCTTCCCAGTAAACGGGCCAATGGTACACGGGTAGGCCCGTGTCGAAAATACCTCACCCCCGGAACCGTAAATACGTGTGTCCTGTGAGACAATTCGTGCAAGTAATATATTGAAGTTAAACATGTCCGATTATTTTAATACATAGATTAATCCGATGTAATACGTTGTGCAATTGTTTGCATAGATAAAATAATTACGGAGAACACTACTGGCGGTATTTTAATGATCAAAGGTCAGGGCAAATATTGCTAATTGTTCACTGCGCGCACACGCGGTATGCAAATGAATGATTTCAGTACGAAACTAGTCCTATCCCGTTACACCGGGTAAATCTGTGATTTTACATCGTTAGTTTGAAGCTGAGACCACCGACTAAGGTTTTCCACTTTAACTGTTTACTGCCAGGTGTTCCTGGACATTTCTTTCTCCCTCCCCTCTTCACAGGGTGTCTGATATTGATAGATTTATGTAGAAATGATTGATCTAATATACTATAAAGTATATAGCATTATAATGTTATAGTAATTGTTTTATAGATCCCCATCCGCACAATATTGCAGAATAACCTATTGTACCCAGACAGCTGCTTGGACGTTTATTCATGGCATGTTATTGACCATCTCGACAGACTCTTTAACGATCAATATTTCACGTGGGTATTTATCCTTGAAAGTCCTATTTCCAAGTATTGTTTGCTGTGTCATTCGTCAAATGTCCGACATATCGTGTAAAATAGGAATGAAACGTAATTGGACACCTCTAGATATGGTAAAGTATTACTCAACACGACTCCACGGGAAGTCGCGAACGTACACCTTCTACAACAAATGTTATACATAACAATATTTTATACAAATCATTGTAATTTATGTCTAACATTCAAGTACGGTTAAAGAAAAAACATCTGAAAAACACTGCGATTTCTGCGTTGACATGACGATTAAGCATTATCATCGTACAGGAAATCTGACATCAGTCACTCAAGCTAACATTTTCTTACGCACGACAAAAAGCTCATCCGTTGAAAGGTAAGACCTTTTTGAATATAATACGCGTAACAAAATGTCATCTTGACTGGTGTCGAATTGTCGTAAGGAGTTTTCCGGTGTTAAATTAGTATTGTCAATTGCCGTTCACACTTGTTCGAGTGTCTTGTCCAAGGGCAGCGAAATTGAAGCGCCGTCTGGTGTTTTATTTGAAGTAGTTATTGATGATTGATATCCTAGCGGCAGGAGTGCGCAAAGGACGCGCGCCCTGGCGAGTGGCCGCGCCAGACGGCGCCAGCGAAAGATCTGCGGACGCCATTTTGAAATATGGAGTCGTTAACTCAAGACAATAACATTATTAATTGCCTAAAGTTACGCAACAAATGACGGATTATTGTTACGATGTCCCGACCTTTATAAAACAATATGCCGTGTGCGCACATCATGCAATAAATAAATGAATTACGATGGTCATTACTACTGAGGTGTTAATTTACATCGACACTTCAGCATGATATTGAGACGAAGAGATCATCGTATGTATCGTAGCCTGATGGTTTACAAGAACCATATAGTCATACGTTAACTATACCTTACGTTTTAAATCATACGCAAGAAACACTTTAAAGTTAAACTATGTTTTACCGGAAGTGTGGAAACGAATATGTGTGAAGAGTGTTGGTGATTCGAACCGGAGACTTTAATCATGCCTAGATATTCAGACAACCTTTTAAGAATTGTTTCGATTTATTTCTTTAGAAATGTGAAATTCATATAAAATCGGACTCTTCCAAAATGGAAAATACTATAAAAAAGCAAAGTCTTGTCTACAGTATCCCCCTATTTGTGTGAATAAACCAAATAGATGTATAATATAACTATCAATAGTGACTCAGTAAACATTTCACGTCATTCGGAAAGGGGTTGCATTGCCATGTCTAGCTACACATAGAGTATGTGTCAAACTGTGTTCTCAGTTTTATAAATGATTGTTGCTAAATTACGCTTCCTGTTCTAGGTATACATATTATCTTGTCACATATTAGTTAGTGCGCGATGTTTCACCAGTTTTATTGCCGTCTACTCAGTGTTCGGCCAGATTATTATTGTCTTCGTCAACGAGTGTTGACATTATCGACATCACCGGTTGAACCACACACACACATCCGAAGCCAGTCCCATGCCAGACAGTACAGATTGTCTCAGCTCGCTAATTACGACTGTCTTCCATGTTTCAAATAAGGAATGTCCTAAATCACCGTAGGCCGACTTTTCTGTTATACTGAATTAATTCGTAAACCCTACGTTTCGGAAGACCGCGCAAGTTTGCAAACTCCAACGATGAATTGTGCGTTTAACATTGGCTCATCCATTCTCGATACCTATTAATCGGCATTAACATTCACTCGACAGGCGGCGCCGCTGTTGCAATGTATTTACCCGTAGCACTTGGTAGCTACCGAAACGACAATGGCTACTTGCTAACCATTTACGTATAAATGCTCTTTTTTTTTTTGTTCTTATGTGGAATAAGGTTTATGGTTAGGATTAGTGTTAGGGTTACGTTGAAGGTACTTTTGACATCAGGTGTTTTACATGCATTTGTACGTGAGTGGTTAGCAACTAGCCACCTCCTGCCGAAACACAACCACACGTGTAATGGCTTACCGTAGTGTGGAACTTTACAAACTCATGCGAATACCCCGTACAATGGTTGTGTTAAAGAAGTTGGGTTTATTATCGGCATTAAGTTAATCCATTCCCGGACAACAGAGTTGGCGTTATTATCATTATGGTAGTTTGCATGTCGAATTCGTTTCCCCATACCACTTACATTTTCCAGTCGCAAATCATGACATGATGAACATATCTACGTAAACGGAACTTTGGCCCACAACGACAGGCTTTGGCGCAGCAGTAACATTAACACGTATGTGCTAGTCAATAACTCTGAAATAACAAACGACCCTGTGTTGTTCAATGCGTAGACAATTGGAAAACCAAGGCCACTGGACCAAAGGACGCGAATGAACATAGGAGCCGTCAGCACCCGAGAAATTATACTCTAGACTGTCCCAAAGGTTGCGAATGAGATCAGGATCAGCACCCGAGAGGTGACAATCTAGACTACCCCAATGGTGGAGAATGAACACAGAAGTCGACAGCATCTTGAGGTGGTAATCTAGACTGTCCTAAAGGTACTGAATTTAAGTAGATGCGCAGCACAACGAACTAAGTGCGGAATATATTGGCCCTAATACTCAGCGGTCGGAAATATCGACGTAATGCGTCGTCGTTATCGATTAAATGTCAAATATTGCGCGGACTTTGAAAAACAAAAAATCTGTGGTAATTCGACACAAACTATACCTAAACGCCCAACACTTCGTGTTCGCTCCAGACATAATTAACTAGTTACAGCAATCCGATCTGGCTCACGTCATCCATATAACAACCAAATGACGTATACAATATCAAGATACAAGTGATACATAAAAGAACACGCGGTGCCAAGCAATTTGGAACATTATCAATATTAGCAAAGCACATAAATAAACGGTAAATGTAGTCAGCAATTACTACAGCATAACACGTGTTTATATAAAATATCTATCAAAATATCAGGACAACTTTTCATTAAAACGTAACATGTACATTTTTATAGATTCCATAGCGCAGTGTAATGTCGTTATGACTGGTTATAGCGCTTTACATAACTTTTTTATTGAACACCATCTCGACCTCTCTGTGAAGCCACGCTGCAGTTACTAACAGTACACCAATGTCTATAGACAGTTATTCATTCGTGCAACGAAGTGAAACGAAATAAAATAGAGTGAACGATCTTGTCACGTGGGTACACGAATCAAACCACAGTTCTCTTGATGGAGAATAGGATGCTCCTAAGCACTGTGTCAGAGCGCCCCATAATACAATGTTGTACGAAGTATGTAGTCAGTAAACGATGTGTAACAACACCGTTACTATAGCGTTCACTGGCTATACTAGGGTCGGAACGGTACACCGTATATCGTGATGAACACGATACACAATATCTGTATCGCGATACGCTGTGTTACACGACAGTGGTATTAGACCAGTATTCGCACCACCTTTGTGAAGCATTGACGTCTGGCGCAAACCAAAACTCTGTGTGTATTAATCTGTGTATCGATAACATATCCAGTTATAACATGTCAGCTAACTATAATATATGTAAAATATGTGTAGATTATTCTATTTTCAATGCGCACGTGCAATTTGGACTGTATTGTATCGTGATTGTTGTATCAGGTTATAACATTTTTATTATTGTGTTTGTTCGATATGAAATATAAAAAAACGAAACAAATATGTTATCTTCTGGTTTTAAAAGGTATTCATTTATTGCGGAAATGGCATATAAAACCCGTGACGTATGAAGTATGATGTGAACTCGTTAATAACACGGAATTAGCGCTTGCTAGTTTTGCCACCGTAGACTTGCCGATTTAGTTCGTTGTCACTCTGTCTTGGACCGGTCGCGTGCGAGTTCTTGCGCAATACCAGCTCTGGTATTACCGCCGTGTAGGTGATCACGCCATAACCAGTAATTACACACTCTCCGAAGTGCTTGCAGTGCGTAAGTGCCCGGCGATTTTCTGCTACACGGCCTACTTTTAATGGCGTGATGACACGCGCCATCAAGCACCCAAAAGACACTCACAGAAGATATGCTTGTTGCTTACACAGAGACAAAAGAATCGCAGAGGTTCTGGTCGACGTAACATCGACAAAACTTAAGCGTTGTTACGCTGTCTGTACGCAGACATAATTGTCACTGCTTGCAACGGTTTGTCTGTGTACAAACAATGAGGCGTAGATATGGGTGAGGTATTTCTAGGCAAACTGTTAATAAAATATTGCACGTCAGTGTATTATGAGGTTAATAACAGGACCGCCTAGTTACTGTTGCCATATCTTAAAGTTAATTAAGCACCAACCCTACAAAGTTTTCTTCAGATGTAGTAAAAAGCTTATGTACAATATTGCTTAATTTCACCAGATATAAATACGACGAATACGTGAATTTGCATGTGAAAGTAAAATTGTATTAAAGGAGACGTTGAATATTTGAAGAGGGACTTGACTTGGCAATAGGATGCAAGCAAATTAGAAATTTAATTATAATATTGTTATTGTTTCAACTCGACGTATCCATATTATATTCAAATGATAACTGCAAACGCATCGACACTATTTTGTTTGTACAGATAAACTACAAAATAATCTGACACAATTGTGTGTCTTACATATTGTTACTGGACTGTCAGCCACCATGCCGTTCTGTCAGGCTAGGAACATAACAAAACATCGTATTTAACTCAGTTGCGTTTGCATTCATCCAGGCATAGTTGAATATTCCGTTGCTTACCAGACCACCCACTGGGAACAATCAACACTTACGTGTGTATTCACTCATCAAACACGTCATAGTGGCTCTTTGAACGATTTGGGAACGATCAACGACCAACCGATGTGGTTCTTCACAAACTACTTCTAGCTTTTCGCTGATTGAAATCAATAATTCGTCCTGTGAACGACGCACTTCCAAGTGCATCGTACAATGCTAACTAGTGGCGTGACATAAATCACACCGTAGCGCCACTGAACCCGACATATTTGTGTTGAGATTCACCGGACTGTGAAATAGACAAATTATCGTTCAAACTAACCGCAGTGCAGCGAAGCGGAAACGATAGTCCCTCGACAAATGTCAACAAATTTAATATTGTCATATGGTTAGATGTAATCTTGGCAACACGTTTTAAAGTCATTTAAATAGTATTTAGAACTTTAAGACCCATGTTGCCATTTTTCTATATGGTCCCATAATGATTTAGCGGCCATTTTTAAAATGTCCGCCAAATTTAATTTCCCCTTAGTTTAATAACTATTTCATCTACTTCGAGGTCAAGCAAACTGTAGACCAAAGATCAGATGCCTCGTGTCCATGTTACCTTTTTGTCTGGTGGCGCGTCGTAGCAATGGAAATTCTTAGTTTATATTACATAATTACCATAAAACAGTTGCATGTTTTTGTAACTGGCCACAACCGTGTCTAGACGTGGTCATGCATCGTCAGGAAACTAAACTGAGATGTCATTTTCCTGGTGATTTTTTTCCACAATGGTCATTACCTTTGACAAATTAGAAACATTATACAGCATTATGTTGCTTTTGCTAGAACTGGACCAAGGCAATTTGCCATAGGCTATCTGGGTCATATGTGAATGTCATTGACCCGTCTAACCTTGAGGTTCCACTTTTTCTAACTGCTGCTCAGTTTTTCTCTTCCATTTTATTTCTCTTGTTTTCTCTCATTCCAGTTATTGCCCCGTTATATAATACCTTCTTTCTTTTCAATAATATTACGAGAAAATCAGCCGCTGTATAATAATAACAACTGTAGTGGTAGTGGAATAAGTATTGCAATAATATCAACAATCATATAAATAACAATAGAATAACTATGACCTCTGCTTTTAGTGCCATCAAATCGTCCCGAGTATTAAAGAAGCGACCGGTTTCACTGTCCGCGGCTGAGATTCGACCACCCGTAGAGGCGGTTCACTGGAGCGTGACGGCGACAACCCGGGCTGACAGGCTGGCGTACCGACAGGACGCCGTGTTCTCCCAAGCGAGACCAAACGCGGTTTTCCCACAGGCGGTTTTACTGTGATCATTTCTATAGATAAAAAATCTTTCAATTTTCTTTAACAAAACGTCAGTCATGATACCACCTAATAAACAGCCATTAACATAGTTTAGCATATCTGGTGTGTGAATTTCGGGAATACGACACGGCAGCTTGTATTCAGTGGTCCGTAATGTTGTGGCCGATCCTGGGCTGGCCAGAGACCACCCAATGTCACGCGGTGTCCTGGTCGCAACCTTGTTGCTTGTCTTCTGCAAAAGTTGCATATACAAATGTGTTGCAGTAACAACAACGAAATAGTATGCACAAAGCAATCGCTGTGTTGCATGGTGGTCACATGATGTTTACATGTCGCTTGAATGTGGTCTCATAACAACAGCGTGCACCGCTCAATTGTATGGACGGTTGTGGTCAAGAAACAAATAGCCAACGGGTTTATTGTATAACCTTACGAGTGCATGTATGAGTTTACTACGCTGTCAGTGAATTTAAACATCTTTAGAATGTTTTTAACTGACTGAGTGGGTTTATGCTATTTCTCTCTCCATATCACGTGTGGTTGTAGCACGATAGGGCGGGTTCTAACAGTAATGGACACTGTACGTGCTTAGGTTTTTAAAAAGAAGGTAACTAGCTCAGGATGCCAGTGACATATTGCCAGTATAGGTGTGAGCAGATTTCATAATTTCCTCCCGTCCGGTTTAGTGCGATACAGTAAACCAATGAGGGCGTAGTATTAGACACTGTTCCCTGTTCAAGGAGAGATAGCTTAGTGTATAGAAGGCATTAGAAGATTGCTCGCGGTTCGATGAGGTAAATGGTTGGTCATTAAACATAATAAGCAATTTTCAGGTTCAGCCTCAAACCTCCGGTCGAAAGGCTGTGCATTATTTGTAGAATGGTCGAATTTAGGATGTTGTTGTTCTGTCTGCTAACAGCAGTTCGAAGTAACAATCCCGTCCCTGATCGGAGTGTGTGTGTGTGTGTGTGTGTGTGTGTGTGTGTGTGTGTGTGTGTGTGCGTGCGTGCGTGCGTGCGTGCGTGCGTGCGTGACTGTGTGTGTGGTGTCTGCGTGTATGTGCGTGCGTGTGTTTATGTGTTCGTATGTGTATGTATGTGTGTGCGTGGATGCTTGCCTGTGTGTGTCTGTGTGTGTGTGTGTGTGTGTGTGTGTGTGTGCGTGCGTGCGTGTGTGTGTGTGTGTGTGTGTGTGTGTGTGTGTGTGTGTGAGCGCGCGTATGTGTGTGTGTGTGTGTGCGTGTGTGCGTGTGTGCGTGTGTGCGTGTGTGTGTCAGTGTGTGTGTGTGTGTGCGTGCGTGCGTGCGTGCGTGCGTGCGTGCGTGCGTGCGTGCGTGCGTGTGTGTGCATGTACGTGAATATTCCGGTTTTGAGATTCATTAAAATTAATGCTTTGTCCAGCATTAATCGTGTTGATAATTGATCTGGTATTTTCAGCTAAACTACAACAATATTGCACAAACGAGGTAGTTTTGTTTTGTGTTAAATTAATTTGAAATGACATGAGCAAAACAGTGGAAAAGAGGAGGAACTTTTATTAATTGTGTATAGCATTTACTGTTACGAACACAAGAGTCCGCTATTGAACTGTAAAAACAATGGAAATACGTATTCCTGCTTCAATTAGGTAAGTTAGTATCTGCAGCAGGCCAACTATACTATATATATGATTCATGGCGCCACCTGCTACCAAACGCGTACAAGTTAAACTAAATTATAAGGTCCCCAACCAAACCGCATAGTTTGTTGTCTATATTATCCGAGGTCAACCTGACATATCTAAACTGCCATTAGTGTAACCTTTCAGCGTGGTAAACAAATATCGACTAAGTGAGTTTATGTGGCATCGATTTCACCGGTGAGTTGAATTTTTTTAAACATGATTAATTTATTTAAATAGTACCTAAACAAATCAGGATCCGATTCATGCTGAAGACACGACTATTAAAAATAAAGCGGTGACAGTTAAAAATCCCTGTCAACAATTCCTTGTCAGAAAGGCGCCTACTCAGCGCGTCTATAGGAGCGCCGCTAGAGCG
>OZ024863.1:43097583-43112583 GCA_964017155.1 Oasisia sp. SBJ-2009 | reverse complement strand
AATATTGTTTCATAGTTTGATCGCTTTATTGTAAAATCATGGACAATTATTTAATATATAACCCAACATTTTAAACGCCAAAATTTGTTTCACTGAATAAGATTTAGAATATATATATATATATATATATATATATATATATATATATATATATATATATATATATATATATATATATATATATATATATATATATATATTCAATTTTTTTTTCAATTCAGTGAAACAAATGTTGGCGTTTAAAATGTTGGGTTATATATTAAATACTTGTCCATGATTTTACAATAAACCGATCAAACTTTGAAACAGATATTTGAACATGTACAATTATAATCAAATCACCACACAACGCGTACACAAGCTCTGTTCATATTGCGCAATAGATACATAACGTAGATATTCATTACTTAATTAATAATGACTTGAATTAATGATTCACATAAAAACAACACACAAATATTACACAATCGACTTAGCGTTTGTAGTATGATATAGGTAATAGGTCAAGCTGCTGTATTCGCTAAATTACTCTGAAAGGGTGAAACAAATAGAATATAACGGGCACCTTCAAATGTGTTTCATGGATTAAACGTTTGGCAGTCAAGATGTTATAATACGTATACAGCCTGTGCTATAATTATGACGGGTAATTAAACGAACCTCGCAGACTTTGTCCCTTTAATTAAGTGCGACCGGCTGGTGTCACGTCACGTGACACCGTTGCTGACGTCATTAGAGGCAAAGCACACGAAATTACGACTGGCGGTGCTTGATTTAGGGCTTTTATTTCGTCTTACAAAGTGGTTCCTCTGGAAAAAAGTAAACAGGTTGTTTCAGTTAAGGCCACTGCTGTGTCGGGTCGTGAAACCTTAGCATTTTGTCGAGTTGTTTACTGTTTCCCGTGCGCGTGCATGATTGCACGTTCAGTGCAAGTGACTTTTTTAAACAGGACGATTAAGGAACGTGGATATAGAATGTTCTAAACAAGTGCGGGATGTTAAGTCACACAGGGTAATATGTTGGCGTACACAGAATACCATATAATATAAAGTACAAAGAGCAGGCACCTGTATAGGGGTCGTCACTTTACGAATGTGTCAATGGCCTGTTGTTAGAAAATATTGAGGCGGGGTTACTTTGGATCTTTTTAGCCTAATTTCGACAAGGACATGTCGAAAAAATCATAGCATTACACAGGCGTAACCCATTTAGAGAAACGATGTAACATTTTGTAGTGAAAGGCAACCAGGTTTGATTGGTTTTTTTACGAAATGATTCAAAACCGAGGGAAAAGAGGGCAAAATCATTACAGATTAAAAACGAGAAACCGCAAAGATTTTCTAAAACACAATCTCACAAGCAACCGCAGCTTCTCTGTTTGGATATCTGGGTGTCTGCGTGTCTGCCTGCCTGCAGAGCACGTTTCTTCACATGCCTGTGTGGGTGTATTTAAATGCACGTAGGGGCCTATACATTTGTACAGTTGTATGTATATAGCTACATACGCACGTATGTACGTATGTACGTATGTACGTATGTACGTATGTACGTATGTACGTACGTACGTACGTACGTACGTACGTACGTACGTACGTATGTATGTATGTATGTATGTATGTATGTATGTATGTATGTATGCCTGCTTTGTTTTTCTTTTTTTTGTCTACGTATCCATGTATATGTATGTGTGTCACTATACGTATGTATGTCACTGTATGCATGTGTATCACCATAATGTGTGTGTCACTGTGTCGAGACCAGTCTATATTTCTCACGTTTCACAGAAATAAGAACAATGACTTTAGATATGTTAAAACACTTTACTTCTTGTCACACAATGCTCCTGCACGGCTAACCGACAACACGACAACACGACACTAACCGACAACACGACAACACGACAACACGACACTAACCGACAACACGACAACACGACACTAACCGACAACGACAATGTGATAGTTAACCATAGTTGATTAGGACGATTACATTGAATCGTAAAATGTCGTTTGCACAATCACTGCACGCGCACTGCACGCGTGTACCTGGGCCTGTCGTGTCGCACAACCACTTGACCACTTGACCACGTGCACACGTCCGACACTCGGCGACAGTGTCCGCGGGCCGGACTCGAGAACTACGCAAATATTACCTTAGTCCGGACAGTCTCACCTGTGGCCAGATTTAGGAGTCAACGACCATCTACTTAGCTGAGGTGCCGCATTAAATGACTGTCCCAGAGCCGTTTATAGTGACCACCGGCTATTTATTGACGATCTATGGCCGCTCGGGTCAAGGCCCGTGTTTACTCTTTGTTGATCTGGACAGTGCGTAAACATGACGCAGATTCCGCATTGTCCAGCCGGCCGGCCGGCCGTACCTGTGCCGTGGTCACTTCGGCCTAGACGGAAGCCAATTTCGTTCACATAATCACGGAACTGTCCGGATGTAAATAAAGTTCAGAGTGCATCGCGGTATATATATATATATATTTATATATATGCATACCTATTTCCTCAGTGGGACATATTTTATTTAAACGGTTCGGATTATATAAGTAACAATTATGATATAAATAACTTTGTGTTTTGAAAAGAAAATCAACACGATAAATAGGCCGAGTTCACCTCTGAGTCACCGAAGTAAACTAGATTCAAGCCATTTTCACTCGCGTAGCGACGTTTAGCCACTGACCTGAGCATGAAATAATTTCCGTACATATTTATGCTACGTTTTGGGGTTTCGGAAATCCCAGAAACATGTAATCGCTAGCATCAGTTTTGATTAGTCCCTTCCCAAACGTCGCTTCACGGAAACCAGAACAAAATACCACTGGATAAAATACTTTAAGCGATTTAATAAACCGTAGAATTGGAGTAGACCCCTGTATATGATTCAGATCGTGACGGATTAGCCAACTAGCCTTGTAGACACGTGCCTGGTGTCCACGAAGTCTAGGGGCCTACGTAAATATCCGAGCGTGTTGTCACCGACGATTCTCGAAACTGAGTATAGGCCTACGCAACATGTGGTTTAGTCATTGGTGACTGGTGCGTAAGTTTCGTTTCATCGGTACTGCAGTAAGTTCTGTGCACTGGGAATAATCTTGACCCTATGTGTGTTAATTTTAACATACACTATACAGAAGTCTTATTATATAATTTACTATAATATAGACCAAATCTTCGACAACACCCTTCACCATTAGAAATCACAACCGACAGCGAAATGATGCCGAAGTTCCGACTCGGCCCACCCAATATACATTTCGTTCTGGCGCCAGTTTGTGCAAGTCTCAAGGGGTTCCGTTTCATATGTTGGGCTCCCCTACATTACCCTCACATGGGTCTACCTAGGTCCTACAAAAGTGTTGGATGTCTGTGACCAGTGGTTTAGGGAATATGCATACAGATATTCGGTCTGTGTCACTTTGACCAGTGACATTTGGCCGGGTTCATCATGGCAATAATGTCCGGTGGAATTTTGTCCTGATATCGGGTTATGCAATCAGGCAGAGGATCAACGCTCGTCCCACTTGCATAAGTGTATCATGCTAGATAACAATATATCGCTAATAACTTCATCGGTCAACCAACCTTGTAAATCCGACCACGCATGAGCTGACCGCGGACTGCGGGGCATCGTTTGTTCTACACGGTGCAATCACTGTAGTCGTGAGAGAGATATCGTAGGTTTAAACACCAACGCGATGTCCATGGATATGTCCATCATAAAATGACGTAAGCGGTGGCTTAATGGTAAAAACACCCGACCCAGTGTCTGAGAGGATTACTGTTTGCAATTTAAAGGGATTATTTGGGACCCGAAACGGGTACTTTCGCACCCCAAATTATAATGAAAAGGGATTATTTGACTTTAAATTGTCTGTAATAACCACATACTAATCATGATAATAATATAATGATTCCATGTAATTATATTATTAGTGATTAATAAAACATAATTCTAATGAAATGAAGGCATAGGATTACATGAAAATAGTTGTATTTATAAAAAAAAATTGGTACGTTACAAAGAGTATATATTCTCAAAGAATCCATTTTCATTATATTTTGAGACCGGTGTAAGAAGGACCCTGGACCGTAACGAGCTGCCACAGCAAAGCGGGAATTGAGTTACCAAATTAAGTTGCGTATATTTTTCGACCCCACAGATCATCAATGTTGACATTACACATACGTTGTTGAAATATCTTCAGCTATTTTTTTTTTATTCCTAAACGGTAAGCAAATTAAAAACAGCTTCCGCGAAGAGTGATCATGTTGGCATGTAGAGTCTATTATTTGTTTTAATCCGCGAGGTCGTAAATGAACGTGTTTATTTTTTTATGTTTTTGTAATAATCTTGCCATTGAAATGCATGATTATTAGGTGGGCATATGCATATGCATATATATATATATATATATATATATATATATATATATATATATATATATATATATATATATATATATATATATATATATATATATATATATATATATAATGCAGAACTATGTTAAACCGGACTGGTATAGTGAACAGTGGTCGACCTTTCAAAATAGTTTACGGTCAATAATATGTTTTTACAATGTTCCTGGTGCAGAGTAATTACGCTTAGGGGGTCAGAAATGTACGGTATCACGTGATGACAGGGCATATAAAATGCAACGCAAGAATGAAATAATATATAGAAAGTAAAATACCTAAATGTACCAACTAACAAATGAGACAAACTGTGTTACGTGGGATTGCTCGTCACATGCTGTCTCGTGCGAGTGACACACAGGCCCGGTGTCATCCACTGATGCCCGCACTGGGAGACACATGGCCCGGCCCACGCGCGGAGACAGTCGCCTAAATTCCCGTCTTGGACTTATTCACGGACGAAAATTATAGGGTCTATAACCCTCTTAGGTTAGGTTGTAAGACTGCGGTACTGCCATTCTGTAGATTATAAAATATAAAAATGTATCTACCACACGAGACGAACTCATGATCATATAACCATGTCACTTAATTGTTAAACACAATTAACATACATTAGGCCTACAGATTAATCGTCATCATCATCATCATTGCTATCATCATCACCATCATCACCATCATCATCGTCGTGTCATTTCGAGATCTCCCTGTCTAGTGCTATCCCCTGACTGATACTGTGTGTCTCCCAATGCTCGTCTAATTCTTCTCTCCACCGCGTCGTCGGTGTTCTAGATCGTTTCCCTTCGTCGGGTCGCCAGATATTAATAAAGCAAACATTAAAATATGTGAACCATTAAAATAACTATTCTAAAATAAATTACATTTCAGTTATTTTAGAAATAAACTACACAGCATTGCCACCCAGAAAATTAACTCTAAAATGCAGGTGGCCTTTTTAGCTTATAGAAGATTCTACCCTTTTTATCATAATACGAGATAGCTATGGTGAAGACTCCTTTAACATTAAAACGATTTTTTTATGTTAGTCCCATCTGGTGAAATCGATACTATCGACGTGTCTTATCCGTCCTGATCGAGGCACTACAGTCAGGCTTAGTGCACGTGGACTCACGTGACCTGCCGTCACGCTTGACCGCCCCGGATGGACACCTCTTACCAAGGGCCGGCGAGACAGCTTTTATGACGTTATAAAGAAACGATGTTTATTGACAGCGCTGAAGGTGTACGCCGTATTACTTTACACGGTTAAAAAGCGACATGTTTTCCGTGTGAAATATTTTTTCGCGCAATAAATCTGGCGTTAAGAAACGTTTGCTGGTGATGATAATTGTAGAAATCCGTTTGCAAGAACACGATGCATAGAACTGCTGACACATAGAATTGGTGACATGTTATTTTATTTCTTAACCATCGGTAGACAGTGGTTGCATCTGTGGGCCTAATTTACAGCGGAGAACCTGGCAATTTTAGGGGAAATAACGGGGAATCACGTGGTCTCGTTTTCAGCCATCGTTGAGTGTTCGCGAAACTATTTCTATTAACCTTTGCAGCTTAATTCATTTGGTTTGTTGTCTTTCCAATGACATGGATCATAATCCTAACCGTGTTTTTGTGGCGTCTGTGGTTTTGCGTAGGTCTAATCATTCAAGTGGATATTGTCTGTTCAGAAAACACCAGTTATCTGTAATTATTAGCAGAAATGTCGCTGAATATGTATTTAATCTCAGTTTGGTCACAAGCGAGGGGAAAGTCAATCTTCGAGCGAAAAGTACCAATAATCATTCTATGCCTGTAGTGTAGGGCACAGGGCATTGTTGACGTTTTGTAAGATTTTAAGGAAATTGTATCTGAGAATTTGTTTCTTCTACACAGTCACTGCAGTCTTGTCACTGATATGCTGATCAAATCTCATCAAAATCACGTATCTCAGGCTCTTTTAAAATGCATGCATGTAAATATTGATAACATTTAGCACGTTTTTCTGCATCCGCAGTGTCATGTAAGAAAGAATGGCTAAAAATCACTACGTCAACTACATTCTACCCAACATGCGTCATTACACTGCATATACATCATACCACTGAATCTACTAGTATACCTGCCCTAGTGTACTCATTTCACATAAAAATAATCGCAAAAGACACAATTATTACGGTACTACATTCGTATGAGTCAGACCAGGAAGTCTAACTGTGGTCTGACGCATGTAGCGGCTGCTTGCAGATTGAAAGTTTTATACACAATTAATAATATTTGTTTTAATAATAATAATATATATATATATATATATATATATATATATATATATATATATATATATATGCAGTAAATATATTATATAGTAATATATATATATATATATAATATATATATATGCAGTTTATTATCTCTATTATATAGTATATATATATATACACACACATATATATATATATATATATATATATATATATATATATATATATATATATATATATAATATAGATATATAATATAATTATATATATATAATTTATATATATATATATATATATATATATATATATAATTTATATATATATATAATTTATATATATATATATTATATATATATATATATTAAAATGTATTATATACATACTGTAATACATTTAAGTAAAAATATGTTATTGACAAATTGAACTAGTTGAACTGATAGTGGATTTGTCTGAAAGCGATTGTAATATGTTTTGTTTTATTCGCAAATGTCTATGTCATAATCGGCAAAAATCCGAAGGTCATTACGCCAATATGGGTGGGGATGGGCCATGTTTGGAAGTACTGCACTGACTTTAACTGTTTGCTCAGTCTCACTGTTTTTGGATAGCTGGTACCTGAATCAACCGTTTACTATTTTACTATGGCCACGCGTTTTGTTTACTGAATGAACAAGGTGGTTCAGAAAAGGGATAGCTGTTTCTTAGTGTATGGCTTTGTAAAATAATGTTAGACGGCTGACCTCCCTGCGTCGTTCCAGTGAGTCCCACTGGAGGTCTTGCATTATCAGAGTCACACTGCTTTCTCGAGTGTTATCACCCTTTACAAATGTAGCCGCTCGGCGTTGTACTTTCTCTATTTCTTCTATTTTGTGTGTGTATATGGGTCCCAAGAGGCGCTTTCATACTCGAGATTCGGACGAACTAGGGCAATATAGGCGGTCTGTTGTTTTTCTCGCAGCATTTAAAGAGATTTATCCTAGTGAATCAGTTTTATTTGGCAGTCAGTTTAGAAATGTGATTGTTCCACCTGAGGTCATCAGACAGCTCCACACCCAAGTGTGGCTGGTGTTGTACAATCCCAGGTTCTCATTGATCATGTACTGACAGTGGTGGATAATTTTCTTTTTGGCTACATGTATAACAGAGCATAATATATATATATATATATATATATATATATATATATATATATACATATACATATACATATACATATACATATACATATGTTATGTTATGTTATGTTATATTATATTATATTATATTATATTATATTATATTATATAATATAATATTATATTATATTATATTATATTATATTATATTATATTATATTATATTATATTATATTATATTATATTATATTATATTATATTATATTATATTATATTATATTATATGCATTCATATGCAGTGCAGGAAGGGTGTAACCCATCTAAGCAACATACGTAACCGTCGTTTTATTATCTCACTTCCCTATCCACGAATAATAATTTATAACCTACTATTCACATTTTCTTCCTCTTTGTAGATAAGACGTCGTAATGACGTAGGTCAACGTTTATTGGTAAATGCAAGTGAAGAAACCTGGGTGACAAACAATGTTATGGTCTGGCTCTGTGTGTTATTTAAGACAAACAATATGATCTAGCTCTGTGTGTTATTTAAGACAAATAATATGATCTGGTTTGGTGTGTTATTTAAGACAAATAATATGATCTGGTTTGGTGTGTTATTTAAGACAAACAATATGATCTGGCTCTGTGTGTTATTTAAGACAAACAATACGATCTGGTTATGTGTGTTATTTAAGACAAACAATAGGATCTGACTCTGTGTGTTATTTACGACAAACAATACGATCTGGTTGTGTGTGTGTTATTTAAGACAAACAATAGGATCTGACTCTGTGTGTTATTTACGACAAACAATACGATCTGGTCCTGTGTGTTATTTAAGACAAACAATAGGATCTGACTTTGTGTGTTATTTACGACAAACAATACGATCTGGTTCTGTGTGTTATTTAAGACAAACAATAGGATCTGACTTTGTGTGTTATTTACGACAAACAATACGATCTGGTTCTGTGTTTTATATAAGACCAACAATATGACCTGATTATGTGTATTATTTAAGACAAACAATATGATCTGTTTTTGTGTATTATATAAGACAAACAATGTGATATGGTTATGTGTGTTATTTTAAGTTTGAGGGTCGTAAAGATAATACTTCAATGTGTGACAGCCGGGAGGACCAAAAGGAAAACATTGGTGTACCCATCCTACCCCCTTCCCCATCCAATCTCCATTCCCCGTAGATTTCCTCACCCACACCTCCACGCATCCATGCACCTCACGTACACGCACGCAAGCACGCACGCACGCACGCATGCACTTGCTCGATTATAGTGAGACACGTCAATTGCATTCACATGTGCTAACATCCTCATATCTAGTGAATAAAAGACACCTTTATTATCATTATATATCACCGCTGAATCGTTCATCGGTTGTTGAATAAAGCAATTAGGTTACACTGATTTCCGACAAACACCGAACCTCCTTCGGAGTTATGATATCTTACGTTCCGCATCCGTGAATGGGTGAACAACGACAAAGACCGATGCGACTCTAAGTGATTGTGTCTTGTTCGTGTTTGTTCCTGTCGGATATCTCCCCTCCACCAGTGCAGTGACAACGTCCTTTGAAGCCAGCCCCTCGGGTGTCGAGGTAACAAGGAAGATGTGGCTGTACAAACTACAACGTTGTATCGGTCTTATCGTAAAATCGTGCATGAAACATCTTTTATAGCATCTTGATTCTTACGATGAATCAGGTTTTTCATTCTAAACATACTTTCATCGTTATCGGTTTAATATCAATATTTGAGTGGTTTTACTATGTCATGCTTGCATGGCATTTTATTTGCCCTGTCATCACGTGACACCGGACATTTTTGACCCCTTAAACCTGAGTTTTCTGCACCACGAAGATTGTTAAAACAATATTATTGACCGCAAAATATATTGAAATGATAATTGTTGGTTTATACCAGTCAGGTTTAACATATTTCTACAAATGTGTGTGTTTTATGTATAGCTCACTCTATACTTTGTAAAATCATATTCTTTTCAATACGTGGTCCGTTTTCAAGCCGGTGTAAATAGACCCCCCCCCCCCCCCCCCCCCGGTCCATATACGAAGGGGTCGGTGGAGGGGTGGACCGGTGGGGTTACATCTCGACACCACGAGTGTATGGTCCACACCTTATATTATGCTACTTCGTATTGCTGTCCTTGGAATAAACATTAACGTGCGTTTAATATGTTTTATTATTATATGCAAACTAGTGTCATATTTCGATTTGAACAAAGTTAACACGTTCCTCTGTTACTCGTTGTCTCTGCGCTATAAAGAGGTTCGTTTAAAACGTATTACGTCTGTTTTCTGACGCAATCTCTCCAAACGAATGGTCGGCTTGTGTTGCATCATTAGCGACGTCCGGGTGTTTAAATGTTACTTATAAAAACGAGTCAGTTGTAATGTTAGCTTTGGATACATAGTGACTGGTGGTTAGTGACAAATGGAGAGTTTGGGAAACCAAAACATAATTCACCAAAGGTAATCGGATCTGTTTTAAGTACTCCTTTATTTAATAATATGACGATTTTAGATGCAAAATGGTGTTACACATATTTGTTAATCGTCTGTGCACAGTGGAAATAACAGTTTAAAATTATATTATAAATGTTTGGACGTAACTTTTTGCATGTGCTCTGTCCAGGTGATTTTTAATCACTTTACGTTTTCGCTCTTATCCGTTGTTTTAACATAGGTAGGTGCAAACGGGTGACCAAAATGGGATAATGTTACTTTATTCTCACATGAATATTAAGATATGCAACAAAACACTTGGGAACTGAAACAAGATAGAAACTTTCCACTACAGAAAGTCACGCAATCGAAGGGTCAATTTAGATGCACTAAAATTAAAATACAGCGAGTGATCGTAACTGAAGTGGAGTACGTAGGATTTCATTACGACACACTTAAGCACCTATTAGTTTTAAGTACTAAATTGCAGTGGTGCAAGATTTTATATTGGAACATATGTTTAATCCATAGGGGGCTATGATTATATTGACCCCTTATCTCAGACGAGGCATAACAGCACGGTAGGAATATGCTATATCACACAAACAGAACATACATAGTGTAGTTTAGCCTATGTCAGACAAAAGTTTATAATATGAACTAGAGTAACGAATTATTATATACTAATAATAACGTAATTGTTGAACAACCATTTTATCATTGCAAAAATCCCACTATATAAAACTTAGCATGGTGGTAATGCTCAAACTGTGAGCCCCGGTTCGGACTAGGCAACCAAGTCATCGCCTACCCCCGCCTTCCGACCGACCGACCGACCGACCGACCGACCGACCGACCGACCGACCGACCGACCGACCGACCGACCGACCGACCGACCGACCGACCGACCGACCGACCGACCGACCGACAGCGAGCCCGGCCAACCAGCCCGGCCAGAGCGATCAACCAGCTCGTTCGGCAGCCGCACTGAACTGAAGTCGTTGAGGAATGCATCGGCCGCTTTATATATATAAGGAGCTAAAAATAGCGCCGGCCGATCGGGGAAACGGTCGTGCTTGGGAAGTAAACGTTTCCGCAAACGATGTCCGCCTTTATGTTACGCTGACACCAGCGCCGTCGCCGCCGGGTGAATCTTAACCGACCCCTGTTTGACGTCATATCACCCTACCCGCGATGAATGGCATGAGTAACGGTCATTGATTTCGGCGCTTTTTTCAGGCCGCGGGCCGTGTGTTTATTGTTATTTACCCGGGCGCCATGACGACGTAGCCGGGAGCTAGCCGCCGGCACGGCTCGCTCACATGCCCAGTACGCGAGTAATAACACGAATGAGGCCCAGCACCATCGGTTATATAGCGTACTAAAAATAGCTCCGTGCGTCTCAGCCAATGAGGCACGCTGCGCCGCGGCCGCGACCAATCAGCGCGCACCCCGCTCAGCCACACGGTCGATGTCAACGAAATTCCAGCTATTATCCGGCAGTTCGCACGAAGGAAAAACGTTGTACATCTCGACGAAGCTCAGAAAACACGCCAGATTCGCGAGGAGAGGACGTCGAGGACAGAACGGGAGAAATATTATAATAATCTACACTCAGCTGATTGACGATATCAATATTGTTATTACGCAAGATGGATCCAGTACTCACATCGTCGCCAGCTAACGTTAACACAGCCACAGGGACACTGCGAGCCCAGGACTGCAGCGGGCAAAGCGAAGCGATCGACATGAGAACGGTAGGTTTCTTGAACTGTTTTGGTAGTTGTGTGTGTTTGTTTACATTTGTGTCATCGGTGACATGACTCGTTGGCCGGTTGAAAGAAAACATTGCAGTTGTTCGGGACCCTAGACTAGAGCTATTGCATGCAGAGAAACACTGGTTCATCTGGACACTGAGACTAGTTGCTGTTAAACTTAAAGACATCTTTTCAGAAAATATGTAGACAGACCACCAGAGAATGAGATATCACCCCGTGACACTTTGCAGATTTCTTCTGACGAGTCTTTGTAAATAAATTAGGGTTTCAACGGTTTGGGGACTCAGGTCAAAGGAATGTTTACTTTCTGTGTAGGCGGTCACTGTCCTTGCGTGACGCGGCACGATCAGAGACTATTGTGTTTGTTATCACTCGTTGTAAAATCGCCACGTTTTATGACATTACAACTACAAGGCTTTACGTTGGATGCTTGCCTGCATGTTGATTAACTACACACAGGAGAGCAGTCTAGCAGCCGCTGTCACTTTGGCGCGGTTTCCAATGCGCTGCAGAGGCGCCGCGTATCGGTAATGTTTATAACTAAATATCCAGTGCGTGTTCATTCGCTCGAAACTCCGCTTTGTTATTGTGCGATATTTGGCGCGTCACAGTCAGTTGACGCGTTAGATGGTTACGACATCGTGCGCACGGTCTGGTAACTAGTAGGCATAGAGTGACTAACATTTGGTATTGCGTTGCCGTTTTTTTTTTTTATATATAAAGTTCAACGCTCTGCTTTTTGCACAGTGTTACGTTTATGTGAAACCGACAGATTCACTCAACGTGTGTGTTTGTATGTACACAGATCTGGCAGGACGTCGAACGTTTCCTGTACCAAGACACACCAGGCTGCGACTACGCCAACGTCACATCCCCCGTCGAGCGGACATCGTCGCTCGGTGGCGCCACCGTCCACCAGCAGTATTCACCGGCCAGCCCCGACAGTTGCGTGAGTGTCGCGTCGCCAGGCAGCACCATGTCCAACCCCACGCCTCCCGTGTCCCCGTGCGGCTACAACAACGCCTACGAGGATCTGCTCGACTTCGACTTCATTCTCACCAACTCGGCCGAGAGCTTCTACCCGGAGGAGACGGGCCCGGTGACGGTGAAGCTGGAGAAGCCGGACTTGCCGAAGCGCTCCGTGGCGGGCGGCGTGGCTGGCTACACGTCGCTCATGCAGTCGACGATGTCGCCGCTCGAGCACACGCTGCCCGACTTCAACACGGCCTTCGTCGAGATCCCCGAGATCAAGTTCGAGAGCCCGATGACGTGCGACGGAGACGCCCGACTGGCGGCGATCAAGCACGAGTACATGATGCCACAGCCGACCGGCTACACCAACCTGCCCCGCCCCGCGCATCACCAGCAGCCGCAGATGGCCCACAGCATGCTGTACACCATGCAGCCGGCCGGACAATTGTCGCCTCCGCAGTCGCCAGACATGACCGGCGATTGCTACGGACTGAAGCCGGGCCATCCCGCTCTCGCGTACGGTGATCTGGTACCGTACGGCATGATGCCGCCTCACGCCGGTATGATGACCAAGCTCCCCAGCCCGCAGCCGATGCAGTCCGCCACCGGCCCGCAGCCGATGATGACACCGCCATCATCGCCCCAGCTCATGGACCTGTTGCTGCCTTTGCAGGCGGCCGACGGCACCGAGCTGCAGCCGGCGAGGAAGCGCGGACGACGCGCGTGGGGCCGCAAGCGACAGATGAACCACACGTGCAGCTACCCGGGCTGCAACAAGACGTACACGAAGAGCTCGCACCTGAAGGCGCATCACCGCACTCACACGGGCGAGAAGCCGTACCTGTGCAGCTGGAAGGGCTGCGGGTGGAAGTTCGCGCGCTCCGACGAGCTGACGCGCCACTACCGCAAGCACACCGGCGACCGACCGTTCCAGTGCCAGCTGTGCGAGCGAGCCTTCTCCCGTAGCGACCATCTCTCGCTGCACATGAAGCGCCACCTCTGAGCCGCCGCCCAAAGTCCCGACTTTGCGGGCGAAACTTTGTACGTTCCGTTCGGCACAAGACGGCATCTTCGCACGTCGCATGTGTTGAACTTTGAACTGTTTCTGGTGGCTCTGGCGGCCTGAAAATCGCCAGTTGGACAACGGGGATTCATTCACCCGTCGACCACCGACCACCCTCCCTGTGGCGGGCCGAGGGCACGTGCCTCGCCCGGCGGCTCCAGCAGCCCCGGGTCGGCCTGTCGGGAGGTGCAGAAACGACGCCGGCTCCACCGTCTAACCACGAACTCTGAGAAGATAGGTCGTTGACCGAACTGTGGCCGTAGACGGGGACCGGACAAAACAATCAGCCACCGCGTGTGGGCGGCTCAGTAACTCTCACTGTGTGGTGGCCGAGGTCGGCCGTTCACAACGAGGCTACCGTGGTCAGTGATGGCCGGCCGCGGTGTCCACCACACATACGCTCGTAGGTTATAATAACCGGCGCATATTTTATAACGACAGCGGGTCTGTTGTTGGCTTAATGCAGCTTAGATCTCGCTAGCTAGCCAGTCAGTCAGTCAGCCACAATACTCTAGGCTTGTGTAACACGATAGGTCATAAATTGGTCTGGTTGCGTTAGCGTATCATATTTTGTATGTGAAATCTTACACTCGCTGAAAAGATTCATAATCCTCCGGTCGGTCACGGACCAGTGACTTCAGTCATTTGCCACGACGGTCGATTGTTTTTTCCTGATACTTCATAAATCCAGACTACTAGGTCAAGGTGATACGATTACGACAAGACGCATTATTTCTATTCAGTTACGTTGGTTTTAGCTGTAAGATATTAACTCGTGATAATTAGAATTTCGTTTACAGAATGGAACGAATTGAGCTGTAAATACGCACTTGTAAATACAATTACTGCAGATCTCCATGGCGTTTCGTCTGTTTAGACTGCCTTGGAAATGTGGAATGT
>OZ024863.1:43045083-43087583 GCA_964017155.1 Oasisia sp. SBJ-2009 | reverse complement strand
AATTTGGAAAACATATTTCAGGTACACCATGCAATAAATGTATTCGTTTTTGTTTCCAACTTTAACGCGTATTCCCACGACACAAACACTGACAATTATGAACCGACTTTGCCGACACAACACTGAAACAACGATATCAATAGGGCATGACTGTTTTATTAAATTAATTATCTTTTTGCAAATACATATACAAGTGGCGCATGCAATACGTATCCATAGAACATAAACATCCGCCGGGGACTATGTCTCGGTCGACCTGGTAACTACAAAGAACGGACGAGACACTGGTGATCGTTACGTAGAACGTATGTCGTCAGCGGCAGCTCCGACTATGATATCGTGACTACGTGGGAGCGACGATGCAACCACAGATTGCATTGATTGTCTGTAGCAACGTCGGGCTGCGATGTATCGCCTCTTATGCCAGGCGGCCTAGTTTGATCATCTCCATACGCACGCTTCCTTCAGTTAGTGCCATCTCAGCTACGCAGCTTGTGTCGTCTCGCAAATGCGTACCGTACCGTAAGGTCAACGAACTTACGATATTGTTGACCCATCCACTTGTAAAGGCAATAAAAACAAATAATCGTACTCAGTGATACTCCACGACATTCTGCGCTATGATCAGGTTTTAGCCTTACGCTACTTTACTTCGGGGTGGGGGGGGGGGGCGTCCCGATGTTTCCATCTCGCGTAAAAAACCTAAAACCGAAACTACTGCGAGGTAGTTTTTACTATGCACGCAGCACTTACACAAGTGGGCCAAAGTACAAACGATTAATAACACTTCCTCCTGCAATCTCTATGGTGAGAAAATTACTTTCATTTTGAAAGTTCAATTAGTGAGTATTCAACTCATGAAACCCTCCACAACGACCATTTGTCTATAACGGTCATACAGCACAGTCCCGAAAGTGACCGTTATGGATAGGCTTTACTGAACAAGACTGCTTAAAAACCTAGTAAATAACAATAAAACAACATAAGAAACTGCATCTGAATAATTTACGTTAGCTTAGAAAGATATCACGGATAGCTTAGTTACATGAAACTACTGCAGGCCGCCAGGATGCGCTGTGTAGGGGATGTGACATCATCGCCGTTGTGTCACTCTGTGACTCGCCGCGAGTGTCGCCACCAGCCACAGAGCATCTCGTGAATAACAGCATAATACTGGTAGAGTGGACAGCACTACGCCACTATTCGCGAGACACGCTGGACTTACACAGGTGTAGATGTCTCCATGCGTACGATCACCCCCTTTCCCACTTTTGTGGACGCTTCGTGGACAGCGCATGGCGTCTGACGTCGACGTGGCGTGGCCGTACGTAGAATCCGGACTGCGCATGTCACTAAAACAGACAACACAGATACGTATCATACATATTCGTCCAGCGACCATTTGCACATTACCGGTGTAAAAGTTCCGGCGACACAAGACGCCGCCATACGGTTAGACCCCCGATTAATCGCCGACTTATTACGAAGACTAACCGCATACACCAAGGAATGCCCCCGAAGCGGCCGTTCGAACAACCGCGCGCGCTGCCCTTATCTCTCGCACCCGGCCCTACGGAGATGAAGGCACATTGCCGGGCAGAGCCAGCATCGTGGTCGGCCTCACATCAAGATCAAGCGCGTACATGCACCGAGGGCGCACCTCAAAGCAACGGAAATAAAACGCACGGCGCACGTAGATTGTAATCTCGTCGAATCGTCCGCACAATGCGACGTGGATCTGGCCAACAGATAACCGCTTAAACCACGTCGTTCTGCCCTGGCCGTGTCAATAACTTAAATACGATCTTATCTGTCGCTGTAAACGCCGAAACGCAGTGAAATAAGTTCGGGCAGATCGCTTAGTAACTACCTGTGTTGTTAATTGTGACCGATTTACTTGACAGACGAAGCGACCTTCGTCATAAGACAGACACTTTGGAAGGAGACAGCGTAGACACTAGTGCGAGTACGAGAGATGTTTGACGAGCGCTCCAGATGACGAGTGCGACAACAGACCGACAGTGGCCATGACGGAAGTGAGGACGCTGGCGGCCATGGCCGGACACAAGAACGGGGTCACGACACGGAGACGTCCTCGTCTCAGTCTCACGTACATCCGTCAGCCGACGACAATAGAAAAAATGGGGACACTTTCAACCCCAGGGAATATTTGATATGGTGAAATGTCCAGCTGTTGTTACTAGCAACTGTTAGCACAACTCCACAATCTCCAAATAGTTCAATGTATGCTTAATGCAAGACACAGAAGATGGATTCCCGAAGTATGTACGTCTATGACGACTGCTGTGATGTATTTTCCCCCGCAAAGCAATTACGCAAAGCGGAAAAAGCGCAGAAAACGCAAAACGTCTGAACAATCGATTACGTTAACGTCAGTGAAACGTCAAGTCATCGTAGTTTTCATGTACATGCGTATTAAGAATTGTTATTGTTAAAAGTTATGGTCTCTTGTGTTTACTTGGCGTGGCCTCTGGCCTCGGGTTGGACGGAAATCGTACCCAAGGCGAAAGTCTTGAAATTAAATTATGCTAGATCTCATGAATTTTAAACAATAGTACACACGTAATGTAACATTACCTGTTACGGCTGTAACAAATAGACCGTAGATACAAAACAAGTCAAGTTGATTGTATTCTGATAAGTGATGTAAGGGCCTAGATAAAGGTCATAACAGCGACAAATGAAACTACCGATAACTAAATTTGCGCAAAACAAAACGATGACAACTACAAAATTATCGCATATATTCTATATATGCAACGATTACGGCGCGTTGTGTCTAATATTTATCGTATATTCGTATATATTTTATATAACGTATATGTTTCTTCTATCTGTGTTTCTATCGGTGAATCGACATTTTGGTTTAGGCCTTGTAGCCGTGTTGACCAAGTAATTTTTGTTGTCTGCATTATCTTACATAGTTGATATCGTAACTAGGATATCGCGAAGCGCCCCCTTTAACCAAACAGTAAGGGCGTTTATTTTCTCTGAACCGCTCATAGATTAACCACTTAACACACACGCACACATACGCACACACGCACGCACACACGCACACACGCACACACGCACACACGCACACACGCACACACGCACACACGCACACACGCACACACACGCGTACACGCACACACACGCGCGCGCGCACACACACGCACGCAAGCATGCTTGCACGCTTGCACGCTTGTACGCAAAACCCAAAGTATCCATCTACCATGAGGCGCTGCTTTCACACTGTAGCCAAACAAAGCCGCTCTCCAGTACAACATTTGGAGTACAAAATATACATGCTACAACAATCGGCTATAAATGCACTTGAAAGGAAGTGGTTGTAGACTAAAACAATAGTAGTGTCGGTAAACATTCTAATAGAGGACAGGTGTAAAGTTCTTAGCTGTTCTTGTGTTTTGTGTGCCCTGTGTTGACGAAAAAACACCTACACTAAAGCTTGTTTATGAGTGCGTGGTTGTCTCATTCATGGCAACTGTAGGTCCCACGCTATCAGTCAAACTCCATCAACTATTTTTTTACAATGAACAAAACGTAAGTAATATTTTCACTTGAGTATTGCATCCGCTGAAAGCAAGTTGTAGGAAATCTACATGAACACATCTTATTTGGTTATATTTCACCGAAATCACACACTCGGCACTCATTCCATTTGTAAGAAACAACAAATTCGACTGACATGACAAATATGTGGGTCTCCTATTTGAAGAAAAAAAAACACCTGTATGCATATATATTCACACGCACTCGCATCCATAAAACCAAAAAATCTACGTTGTCTGTAACAAATACAATGGTTCTTATATCGTTGGATGCATTGTGAAAATTCGTAAATCAGACTGACACACAATGAACGTGCCTGCCAAGACTTCCTATGTCCGAATTCCTTGGTCCGAATTCCTACGCTTTCGGTGTGTACGTGGCAAGTATCACCAGCAGCGCAATGACGGTGCAACATGTTCTAGATCCGACATTTAGCGTGTAGATACGCTTATGTTTCAAAACCGCGACCGATCGTATCGATCCACGCGTTCGAACGGACAGCACCGAACGAACAATGGCCGGCAGATATCAATCGAACCCACAGGAGTGCCAACGCGGTCACGATATCGCCCGCAACAAACTGCATATTTCCGTCCGATGTCTCCACGTGATTCCTTGCCCACCAGACCGTATCAAATGGTCACCTGTCGTCCTCGTCCCATGTCGGGTCTTCGCGTACGAACGCGCTACAAACGCGCAAATAAGCGGTCGTGTTTGCAGCGAGACTCCAACTTGAACGACCGATAAGATCTACGGTTCGAGTTTCCGACCGAAGATGATTGCGCAGAAAGACGGACACGCTTGAGTGACTCAAAATAACAGACGGACACGGTTGAGTGGCTCAAAATAATAGCGCGCGGAGACACAGCAATTGAAAATTTCTACGATAACGCCCTGGCTGCCTCGTACACAGCCTTCTGCCGCCAGTGTAGTACGGAGAGCTTTCTTGAATATAGACTAAGTTCAGGTCGGTCCATTCACCTCCCTGACCCCTCGCTCTGAGCGGCAATTAAATGTGGCTGCTTCTTTCGGGAACCGAAGATGTTGTTTATAGTCCGGCGCCAAGACAAACTGAAAAAAATCCGTTCAACTCCCACGACATGATATAGGTTTGATAGTCCACGCCACGCAGGGATGTATCGGGAATGTTTAATACTATTGGAATGCTAAATACTATCTATCGAGCTGACAGTTGTATACGATACACATACACTATTGTATCTGATCAAAATTAATGTTAGGTTTAGCATTAAAGTGCACGTCTTGATATTTGACCTATATCCTGTTTGGACTATAATTATGGCAATATCTAACATTACAACGTTCGAAGTTTTGAAACACGATTTACGATGGGTTAACAATTAGCTTACGCCTAAAGTACGTTACATTTATATAGGGATATTATCACAGTTGGAACAGTATACGATTAATCCACTTTATGAGTTCTTTCCCGCTTTGTGATAGATTGTGCGATTCTCTTCAGACAAAACTGTGCAACGTCTTGACTATGTCGAATAGCCCCGTCGAGAAAGGAGTAGGTCTAGATAAATTCTTGTCGACCCCGCTTAGGGTTTTCTGACCCATATACATTGTCCTCGGACGTATTGGATTCGTTAGATACAATCCTTGTTAAAAATCAGGGGCAGAAACGAATGAACGCACGATACTATAGGGTCTACATTAGTCCCTGAATATAAACTAGAAAACGATAGCCGACAATTCCTTCCAATTAAACAATGATCCAACACATTTACTGTACGGTTGATGTTCACAGTAAGTACTCCAGACGTATGAAACATCCGGTAGAAAATAACATCTTTGAAGTCACCGTCCTGGTCTGCTCTGCTCTATTTCACAAACCTAAACTAGCCACAGACATAAGAAACTTCGCATATACGAAGCCGCTTGACCACCCCCAACACGTTCCTCAAGCTGAATGTTGAGCGTCTGATAATGTATAAGGTTTCTTCCGATTTTGTGTCAAATAGCATAACGAACCGTCACCAACGTGACGACAACGTTTGAAAGACGTCGTCACCCCCTCAGTTGACACACGTGTCGACGGTAAATTTCTAAGTTTAGTGGGTGCCACTGAGGCCCCTTCAGCGTGTCACGCAGGCGATGTTGATTCGGCTCAGTACGAGTAGTTGTCGCGTCGTCATCGATACAACAACTTCACTGAGTGGACAGTTCCGTACGATGTGAAGGGTGATGAGTACACGACCGGTACACGGTACAGTCAGGACACGTTGTCGCCAGGATCATATTGACTGCCCGAAACAGGTGATTTAGGAACTCTGAAAATGCTGTTGGACGGATTTCGTAGGTTGTGGCAGTGGCGTTTTTTGTAATGCACAGCTGTGTGTAATCCAACTGGCAGCAAATATGTAATCGTCGTTAATTTATTGTGTGCGTGCGTGCGTGGTGAAAATATATTAATAATAATATTTGTTGCAAGATTTGCATACATGTTTAACTTGCTTGGTTATTTTACAAATCCAAGAACGTGTGTATATCGTATTGACTGTTATATCGTTTAACAATCTAGAGGCAATGTCGACACACAGATTTGATGCTTAACATAGTCTGTAAACAAACCACAAGAGACCATCATAAAACGGACGTTTCTGAGTCATCATCGTGAACCGTTCAACGAGTGAACCGGTTCATGAAGACGAAACCCAATGAGGACACCAAACAGAACCGAAACTTTACACGACTCCGTCTCCGGTGCGTGGTCAAGTCACGGCCACCGCTCCATATCCATGACAACAGCTTTCTGACCAACGTCACGCATCGCTGGACACAGTGAACGGTCTAGCTACCTGCCAGCGATAACGATCTACGACCGGTCGCCGGGCAAAGAGAATCACCTACCGCAGTCAGTGATTTCGTCCGCCTCCCCTGGCGTCCGAGGTCGTCTCCTTTCCCGGGAGGACTGTGCGTTCAGCGAGCGCACCGCGCGCTGTAGTCACCTCTCGCGGACGAGCGATGCTTTATAAGCGGCACCACTTGACATGCGGCCGGCGCTGTATCGCGGACAACTTGACATACCAATATTTGACGTCTGATAAATGCCCGGCCTGTCAAATATGTCCCTCGTCAACGCTGTGTCAACTCGTACGTGTGCTGAGCGCGAGGGATGAGCTAATTCCACTCCATCCGTGCGGCCGCCACCTTGCGACAATGTCACACACATCTGAGAGGAGTTGTTAATTTCCATGCGCTAAAAGGTGCCAGCACGCTTCTGCGAACTTTTCACACACTCCGTGTCGAGAACGATGAGAGTGGTAGAATTTTTCTAACGATAATGTATCAGGATTCGGTCGAATATTTAAGATTCAGTTCACTTTATTGGTGTCACTTGAAGACGGCTTTTAGCCAAGTGACATCCATACAATGCAACACGCTGACAATTTAATATATACTATAGTTTTGTTCTTGTACATGTTGCTTACTTGTCAAAAGAATGATATTCATCCTACAACGCATGATAACATTTCAAATAGGCCTACGTAAACGATTGTCAAGGAAGAGGAATGAAATACAAACTGTAACAACAAAAACGAACCCGTAGATATATCAATATTACTGATTCAAGATTCTGATCCCCGCAGACACAGCAGGGCACAGAACACTGTCGATTTTCCATGTGGCGGCCCTGTTACCGTTTTGTTAGATTATAAGGAAACTGTACCTGAAAAACATTTATTAATTTCTACACAGTCACTGCAGTCATGTCACTGATTAAATGTCGTTCAAATCACACATTACAGGCTCTTTTAAATGCATCCATGTGCACTGCCCCTCAATATTGACCAAATCTAGCAAGTTTTTCTGCATCCGCAGGGTCATGTAAAAAAAGGGCTAAACACCGCCAACTACAGTCTCCCTAACACGCGTCATTACACTGCAGATACATTGTACCACTGAATCTACTAGTATGCCTGCCCTACTGTACTCATTTCACATTTTAAAAAATATTTCACAATTTCGAATGACACAGTTATTAAGGTACTACATTCGTGTGGGTCAGACCAGGAAGTCTAACTGTGCTCTGTCCCCAACACTCCTGCTGTAACGAGCCTTTCTGCTTTATGTGCCCCGGTACCTCCCTCCAGACGCAGTAGGAATGGAGCTGTGACCAGAATCAACAGCAACAATCAACAGTCGGCCAGACAGTCATGCATGGATCACAAACAAGAAACTGATGCCTTGGGAACAGGCCAGGTGAAGCTGCGTTCTCACCCCCCCCCCCCCAGTTGAACAGACATAAGCTTGCCTTTGACACGATTTTTTTTAGAGAACATAGTATTTGGCATTCGGTAAACAAATGACAACTGCGCTTTTGTTCGTTGCAATGAAAGAGAACGATGGCTTTCTGTATATACCTTTGTGCGAACTTGCTCATCGTTGAACGCGTGTATACGTGTGTTTGTGTGTGTGTTTGTGTGTGTTTATGTGTGTGCGTACGTGCGTGCGTGCGTGCGTGTGTGTAAGTAAGTAATTTTGCGTGTATGCGTGTGTGGGGTGAGTGGGTGTGTGTGAGTAGAATTCACGTAGCCTGCACATTGTGTCGTCACAAAAACAAGCTTGCTGAATTTCCATGGACGATGTCATCAAATGACCGCATCATCAGTGCTCATTTGTGTTAATAGTGTTCACAAATCCCCATTTCCACATACTACACTGAGGCCACGTTCTAATGAGAGCGCCTACGTAACATAAAAGTAAATCAACAACCAAACTGTAGCATTGCGATGACAAAAGTCACACTTTTGCCGAAACAGATATAATGCTACAGGACTATGACTGAAGACATCTCACAGCAATTCAAGCGAGCTCTTCCAAACATATATACGACCAAATATGACGTGTATAAAAACCCTCACCTCATGAATTCACCTGTGCGTTGGCCAGTAAAAGACAGACACCCTCTGAATCTTACCATCACATTTATGATTAGCCACGTTTCTTCGGCACACAAGCGACGGTTCAATAATAAACTTTCCCTATCGTTGTTACAATGATATTAAGTTTGTATTGATTAATCCAGAACTACGTATGTGTGAATTGTGGGCTGAGTGTTAGCTCGGTTCTTCAATTATCGCTTACTGTGGGATATTCTCCCAACCAAAAACCCAAGCCGATGGAGGGTATAACCGAGGCTTTCTGTTTCAAAGTCAAGCGGAACGACTTTGGTGAGCGTCGCTGCGTTCTTACATAATCGACCTGGACGAGTAGAAATGTGAAACGCCTGCGTTGTCACGTAACTTGGCGGAAGACATCATTCGCGGCACGTAGCCGCGAGGATTCCCATTGACGTTCGAGAGGGGCACGGTGACCCAACGAGATGACCAGAGAAACGCACTCAAGACAACGCGGGTCAGTCGCCGAAGATTGTCGTGTATCTAGCGTTGATAGTATACCCATAGGATGACATGGAGGCCAGAGCAACTCGTGTTGCATCGAGGTTTTGGTCCGTATATGTTGTCTTTGTAGGGCCCTAACTTTTCCGCTTGTGTACAGTTTAAATCTATTCAACGATAAGCTTGCTAGGAGTCATATGCACTAATCGAGGATAGAGCAAATTAAACCAGATATAGGCGCTATATGTGTCAAATGTCATGTATGTGTTCAGTGATATTGTATTGATGTTTAAAAAATACCAAATGGAACACGATTGTTCCAGGATATTTATTTTGATCGAGTGAGTTTTGATAATCTAGTGGTGCAGTAAGACCATATTTTCCCCACTGATTCACGAATATCGTTAACAATTGTTGGTTCATACATTTCTGTGTTTATGGGGGGTGCGTGCGTGCGTACGTGTGTGTATGTGCGTGAGTATGTACGTGTGTGTGTGTGTGTGTGTGTGTGTTTGTGTGCGTGTGTGTTTGCTTGCGTGCGTGCGTGCGTGCGTGCGTGTGTGCGTGTGTGTGTGAGCGCGCGCGAGCATGGGGCCATCCGTGTATTCGTGCGAGCGTTTGTATCCGTACGAGGGTGTTTTTCTACACGTTTGTTGCGTGTGCGCGCGTATCTATATCGCCTGATTACTGGGGTCAACGAGTTCCATCTTTGTGTGCCCCGTTAAGAAAACCAGGGCCAGCGAAACAATTGCTGAGATGCTTTTGTGCGCGACACTGTAGCATGTATTCAGGACGCGGCGTGACTGTGAATAACATGAAAGGATCGATGCTTGGCTGCAATGATCGCCAACGACGATTATGACACAATTAGAGGGTGGCAGTTATCTCTGTCGTCCATTCAATTGCGATTTGACTATATTCCTTACGCCCCCTAATCTAAAGCAAATACTCCAATACGGGTAGGCCCCCCCCCCCCCCCCCCATTAGATAAACGTTGACTCAGCATAGACGGCTATACACCACGTTGTTGACAGGTCGCTTGTATAAAGAGAAATGAAGCCATGAACCGAACATTGTCGTTCGTATCAGGCAATTTAACCGTCAGGAAAACAGTACAGAATTAATCATTTGTATACGACTACATGTGCTGGGATACGATATGTCACGTACAACATACAGGCCCTAGTGCAACTGCCTCTATGGAAACGTACGCAATGACGTGGAGTTGAACACATTAAAGGCGGTGATATGTATTTATATATAATCACTGCATAGTTCAATTGACAGATACTATCAGCAGTCGATGCAAACATATGGATAAAGCTTGTTTTGATCGATCAACAAAGGCCGATCGTTCTCTTAATATAACGTCCATTACTGGCGGTCGAAGCAGCACTAGAGTGTTCAGATAAGGATAGCGTGGAACGTGTAATGAACAGCCGTTTGGTAAACAAATCGAACTATTTAATCGCTGTGCTATCAGAAACGTGAGCCGATCTCGTTCAACAACTGGTCGTAATTACAAATGAATACAGGACTGAACAGCTAATTACGCTACGAACAAAAATGCGGGTTCACCCACGCTGGTGAATTCTTCAGGCACGAACGAAGGAAATCGGATCATCTGTATACAAAGGACTATTTCGTTATAGTAATGACGTCACAGAGAAGATAAATCATTAATAGAATAAGTTATTACATTTGTACATGTTCAAAATGCACACAAATATCCGCCGTTTTTAAAATAGGGGAAACTAGTTTCGTGACACACTAGCGGAAGTGTCATGGAGATGCTTGCCGCTTTCCACTGTTTGGGGGATATAAGCTCATTTTAAGGAGCTGAATCGACTATATTTTTAGCGGATTGATTCACAGGGGTCCCCAAATGTAACACCTACAAAGCATACCGTGTGTTTTAAGGAGAATGGTAATATACGACACTCCACATTTGACAACTATTTCGCTCAGTTTCCGCGTGCCACGCGGTCATTCATAAATAAAAACTTACTGAGGACTTCGTCTGAAGTGGACCGCTAACATAAGTAGGTGACCTAGCGACATACCGCTCGGGCACGTCCGCTTTCGGCGGAGTTTGCGTGCACTTTACATAACAGGCGGAGGAATCAACTCGCCGGAGACAATTCAAACGATACTTTACCTACATAGCATGTCGCAAGGACGTTATGACATATATGCCACGTATGGTTCGTTATAAATAGTATTTCACACGACTGAAGTAGATATTATCATCTATCCTCATAGCGGCTGTCATTACCAAGTATCGGTTCTGCCCAAAATGTGTCCCTAGCTACCACCGGTAGGATGTTAGAATTCAGAACGTGAGGATATGAGCAAACTAACAACCGAATATCTAGCGAACGCACAGTCACCACAGTGTACCGTGGGCCAGGCTGACTAATCTAAACCTGCCATGACACGCGACAACAATCCCCAACTGTCAATTCAATACGCCGAACAAAAAACCCGACCGCAAACAAGCAAAAAACACCCCATACGACTTCCTCTATAATTAAAAGTTGGGACGTGTTCTTAAAAAACGACCTCCCGTGTCAAATACCACACATTCCGTACTTCATTCTTTCGCCATACTAACCCGTGTGCGGTCAGTTTAAATTATTCCCATGCAGGTTCTACGCTAGTATGGTGCTTTGTGAAATATGACCCATTACCTGGATTTGTGACAACCAGCGGTTCTGCGACGTATTGTATTTCAAGCCAAATGTCGTCTGCTGTCGTCGACCCGCCCAGCGTCTCCCGCCAACCCCGACTAGAATGGCGTCGCTGTCCGCGCGTCTTGTAGATATTCACCGCTACCGATTTGACGGCGCCAGTGAAGCGGAAAGATAGTTATCCAGCGATAATGCGTGTCCCAAGGCATGACGCAGGTCTTTAATAATGGACATGTATGCGTCGACATTCTGCGGCTGCGCGCGTGGTGATTACGGCGCGTCCGTACAAAGGATGCACGCACAGACACCGCTGATACACCGTACATGACAACGGAAAACGTACGGAAACAAACTCCTGACAAAACACCACTCCTTAGTAAGAAGACGAAAACGTCTATAACAAGACGGGTCATTCGGTGAAGTAATTATGCGGTACAGATAGTAATGAGTGGTACACTTGTGGGTGACAAAAACTACATTAGGGACTAATCACCACAGTAACAATAGAAAGCCACATTTCTATTGTGCTTATAACGAATGGGAAACAGGCCTAAGTTATTCATTCATTTGCTGTACAATTTTGTAAAAACAGGAATTTCAACTACAGCTGGTCGACTTTACGTGGCAAGCTATTTAGGCGATTATTTCTGATATAACTGAACACGTTCCCAAATATATCGCTGGATATAGGCCTATATCTCATTTAATGGTTTCGAAAAGAGAGTCCGCAGTATTTGGAATGTTGTGGCTCGATTACCTAATATTTTGTTAATTTTCTTTATGATTTTGTCAGCGTTAATGGTGGTGGAGTCGGAGGCTCTAAAAAATCCCCAGCATCACCTGGATTTTCAAACCGTGAAAATCTCCAACACCTTTAACAAGATTGCCATCTAGATAATCAACTTTAGATGGCAGGTGGACTAGGAAGCCCTTCGGCTTATCGAGAGTCCAACCTACCCATCTAAATTTACCCCGCCCTTGTATGTCGATTTCAATTTTAAACATATTAACACTATTAGCACCTACACAATCTGTTCCATTCGTTTACAGTTCTTTGTGAAAATTAGAATATCCTAATATCTAGACTACACTGCTTCTTTGCTAATATGCTCTAATCCTTCTCTCTTCCTTAATCGAGAAAAAATATTTGTGTCAATATTTTCATACCCATTCAATATTTTAGACACTTCTATCTGATCTCCTCTCAATATCCTGGTTTCTAGTGTTGTTAAACCACATTCTTTTAGATGCATTTCATGACTAATATTCCTGAGTTTTGTATCAACCCTTCCTATCGACACCGACAACAATCTTAGTATAAGAAGAAGACGATGAGAATGAGAGAAGGGGAACAGTGAACTAGTAGAACGGGGAGTGTACAAAATTGTCCAAACTTCCTAAACGCAGCAAGAGGATTTGAATGCTGCATATCTAAACTGACAGTCCGATGCCCTGATCAGAATCCCAGCAAGCGTTGTGAAAAAGACAGTGACAGCTTCAGCCTGGAAATAAGTGAAGTGAAAATATAGTGATTTGGATCTGGACAAAACAGCCTCGTAAGACGTTAAAGATTGGCGATACTGAGAATGGACATGTGGTAAGTACCAAAATAAAAATGCACGTAGGTTCAATGACCAATGATATAACTTAACAGTGAGGCATTTCCACATAAAATAATACGCGTGGTTTGAGTCTCTTTGTGTTTGTAGCATACCCATAGACAAGGTGTTTCTATTTCAAAGCACACGAATTCAGCGTTTTGGATTAGAACCAAATAAAACACTAATTGCGCCAAAACTTTTATCTTTTTTAGTTTTGTATCATACATTGAGACCACGATACATCTCCATTGACGCGTATCTATAGATAGATAGATTTTAAGAACGGTTCAGATTCACCTATGAATAATGTTCATCACGCCGGTGTGATAGGCCCAGATTCGACCGGGCCCAGATTCGGCAGAACGCATACCTCGCATGCGCGCGCAAACGCAGTGCTGCTCTTATCTGTTCTTACGTAAAGTAGGTGACATAAGTCAATTCCGGGCCGAGTTTCTTCAAAACGCATACAGCTCATGCATTTAATCATATTGGAATATTTAATATATTACTAACAGAAATTATGTTGGTAACAACGAAGAATCCTGGTCCGCTACCGTCGCGGTCCCAGATTCTGAATCTGATCTTTTATAGTGCAAAACCCCTACTGGGGCATCACGCACTAGTATTGTTGGTCGGTTTCAGGGTGGCTGGCTTTGTATTATCTGGAAGTGGAATAAGAGTGTTTGTGCTTGGAAATTAGGGTGGGGTGGGGTGGATATGAAAAAGTATAGGTCACTGTCGGGGGAGGTTGGGGTGTAGTAGGGGCGGGAGGACAGGGGTGGTGGTGTGTGTTGTCTGTTGGATATGCCTGAATGGTGCAGTTGTCAGGTTAATATCCTGAAATGTACCCTTGAATGCGTCCAGGTTGTTGGGTGTAAATGCATTAGATGGAAGTCTGTTCCACTGGGCCATTGTTCGGGGGACAGAAGCTGTAGTTGTAGTAGTTGTGGGAGGTGGATATTTGTATGTATTTGTGTGGGTAGTTGGATATTGTTTGGCTGTGTCCGGGCTTGAGGTACTAGTTGAGATCGATGTCTTGGAGATTGTTTGTAATTTTGTACATCGTGGAAAGTCTGGCCTCTGCCTTCTCCTGGCTAATTCCAGAACAGAGGAGGGCTGAGGCCAGACTTTCCACTATGTACAAAATAAAAAAATATCCAAGACATCGATCCCAACCAATACCTCAAGCCCGGATGCTTCCAAGTTGTAGTTATGGATCACAAACCTTGCTGCCCAATGCTGGACCCCCTCTAGAAGATAGTTGATATTTCGGGTGAAATATGGGTCCCACACCAGGCAGCAGTATTCGAGACTCTGATAGGCATAGCGCTTGATGGACTGGAAATGGACTTTAAATTTCTCTTGGTGAATCCAAGCTTGCTGTTTGCTTTATTGACTATATTGTTGATGTGTGGGTTCCAGGAGAGGTTGTTTGACATGTCTGTACCGAGGTGTGTTGCTACTGGTACTGCTCTGAGTGTTTCGTCATGTATTCTGTATGAGGTACCTATCTATTAGTAATTTTGATCTGGTAATGTCATTACTTCACATTTAGAGAGTTTGAAGGTCATTTGCCGAATCTGGGACCACTACACCAGTCGTGCCTGCATTATTTTCAAGTAGCGACACATTGCGGCTACTACATAAAACTTACTCGCTTGCGTGCGCCATCTATCGTATACCGTAATACTAAAATTGTGTTCGGCTCTAAATTAATATTCATTTAGATTGCTTTGCAGGACTGTATTATCTAATTAATAACTATTGGTTTCATTATGTTCGGTAGCACTGGTAGATAACACCAAAGTAATTAATATTACTAGGGCCTGTCACTGTTCTTGTCGGACGAACCGGTGAGTGAGCGATAATACGAGTATATGTCGGCCAGTGCCATGGTACTGCCACAACCACTGGTGGACAGTGTTGTTTTTATGACATTGATGTCTCCAGTGGTGTGTCTTAACGGTTTCTGCATAGCTTGCACAGTATATCCTTGAATGCACACATACACAAACACACACATTGACACATATATTAATAATGTTATACGTTTGTGACTGTGTACAGAGTCAGTGACAGTCCACATGCACGCGCCCACGGGTGCACACACACACACACACACACACACACACACACACACACACACACACACACACACACACACACACAAACACCGCACACACACACCACACACACCACACGCACCACTCACACACAAACACACACACGGCACCACACACCACACACACACACACACACACACACACACACACACACACACACACACACACACACACACACACACACACACACACACACACACACACACACACACACACACACACACACACACACACACACACACACACACACACACACGTTTTAGTTTTAGATTAGAATGGAAGTTCGTTGAAGGTATCGAAGACGTCAGTGGCCTCGCAAGTGAAAGTATAACCCAAACTTGGATGCACAGATATGGCCGCAGAGAAGCCCGCAGTTGCTACTGAAGAAATGCCAGTGCCATTGGGATCCTCAAAGGCATGAATGCCCTTGTATATATAGCCAGGCACCAGGAGTGACAGTCTGCTACAAATGATTCCAACAGAGGATGGGGATGTCTTCAGATAGTTTTCATAGCGCCTAGATGTGCATGATTCTTGTGACACATACACACACGCACGCACGCACACAATATTATTATAGTCTTGTCTTGGTTTCGAACTGGCCCACACTCTTAGATGTTGTCTAACAGTCAGATCTGGGGCCAGTGATCATGTTGAAGGTAAAGGAGGCTACAAACATGAAAATGTGAAACTGTAATGAAATATGTTTCTTTACTTTATCATCAGAGACTATCATTTTAGTGGTAGTTTGGTTGTAATCAGTGTAAATGATGCTTTATTTAGAAGCCATGTAACACATAATACAAGAGCAAAATTAAATTAAAGAAAGGTGTCATTGCTAAGAAGTAGGAAACATTCTTTGGGCATTTTCTTCCACTCTCTTTTGTGATACTAAAGTCATAGATGTACTACTCCGTATTGAAGACATCCGCATTTGTATTTAGGCATGTAGCAGAGTAGAGTAGCAATCTGTATATACTTATGCCATTTTAACTGTTTGTGAATTTACTAAATGTTAATAGCATCATGTATCACAGTGCAGGGGATATAAAATATATACCAACCATTGCATCATCAACACAACATTTTTCGTTTCTGTTTCGGCAAAGATGGGGGACAGTTCCGAAGATGATGACGCTGTTCCAGATCTTGTGACAGTGGCCACTGGGAAAGTTCCCATTACCATCATTACAGGCTTTCTTGGTAAGTCCTTCCTATATAGCCCAAATAATTAATGTATTTTATGTAAAAAAAAGTGCATGTAATTTTATGTAAATAAACTGTTGCATTTTTCTTGAACATTGTTACAATTTCTTTACACACCTAGTTTTTGTAGTAACAATTACTTTCAACTTCAAGGTGCTGGGAAAACGACACTACTGAACTATATTCTGACCAAGCAACATGGAAAACGGATAGCTGTAATCCTGAATGAATTTGGGGAAGGCAGTGCCATGGAAAAGTCAATGTCTGTTGCGGAATCGGGCGAACTGTTTGAGGAGTGGCTGGAACTAAAGAATGGATGTCTCTGCTGCTCCATTAAGTAAGTTTGGCTCACAGCTGATTGGTTGAGTTTATTTGGTAAAAATTACATGCATGACAATCAAACATAGTTTAGATGCAAAAGCAAATAAAGAATAAGCATATATAATAATATTACCAAGTAAAGGTACACTTATTTCCAATGTGGCCCTCATAAAAATATTAATAATTAATTTAAGGGAAAAAATAGATAAATAAATACAGACAAATAAAATACAGATATATAAATATTTTTTAAATACAGATAAATAAATGTTATTAGCAAAGAAAATGTGCTAATATAAAAAGTATTCTCCTAAAATATGATAACATGATAATACATAGGAAGATAAGTTAAAAAAATATATATATTCAAATCCCATTTTAAGATTGTAATTCATGAGCCACCAATCTACTATATATAAGGGTCGTTACCTTTTATCTAAAACTGGTTTTAGATTTACCTTTTTTAATTCGATAGGCAGATTGTTCCAGTGATATATTCTTATATAAAAAAGGAAGTTTACCCAGAACCCTTCACTCTTGGAATAACACATGCCAAGTTACTGGCTCTTGTTTGGACTCAGGGTACATTTTCCTTGACACAGTTTATATCAATCCGCATGCATATGATAACCTAAAATATGTTACTATGTATCAGAATATTGTTTCTATAGATGGACAAATAAATTATGCTGCCAGCGTGCAATGTAAAACTAAAAAAATGGTTACAAAAGACAGTGCATATAATTAGTATTGATAATTTGCTTTTGTGTATCCAATATTTTACTTAAACAAACTATTAATCTTTTTTTGTGCATCCAATATTTCACATTAAAACAAGTCACAGAATTAAATAAGCCAAACTAACATTTTGCACTGTTAATTTGTCTACCATGTCACACCAGGTGGCTGAGTGGCTCATCACATAGTGGAAATGTACCTTAAGGTGCTGTTTTGTTGTCTGTAATGCTATTTTATAAAACAATTTTATTCTTGAATGTATAGTATAAAGACGACACATTAGTAATACATCTCTATGAATTAATTAAAACCTGTAATGCCACATAGTGGCAGCTGGTTATTCAAATTTTCCAACTGTATGTTGAAAATATTTTTTTAATATGGCTCTTGTCTTGGTAAGAATATAAATAAATAAAACTACACACAGGTGAACAGAACTGATCAGGCTTTAGATAGCAACAAGGATACTTAACTTTGGTCGTCTTGACTAAACCTGTTACTCACCAACTATGCCACTGAGCCCCAGACTGTTGTGCTTACTTTGATCACAGAGACAATGGAGTGAAAGCGATCGAGAATCTGATGGAGAAAAGAGGGCGCTTTGACTACATTCTCTTAGAGACGACCGGACTGGCAGACCCAGGTAAGATCTGTCTACAAGAGGTGTCCTCTCACAGGGAAGTGAACTGCACACTACTCTGTGGCGTTTGTTTCCCTCAGCACTGAGCTGCTGGCAACGTTGATTTGTTTTATGAGGAGTGGCTAAAACCCATCACTGCTGCGTTCATAATTTTATGTATTATGTGCTGCCACCTATCAGACTAATATCACATTATAAGTTGTAAATTGTTTTGTGTTTACGTAACAGATGGCAGCACGTATAGTTTCCGTTCACTACGTAGTTATAATTAATTATTTTATACCATTATACCAATGAACCAGGAGTTCCTAGAAAATGTAGACTTTTGTGTCATTTGTCGTTTTTTTAAACACTTCTAGTTCTATTGGACAAGTTACTCAAAATGTACCTGTCTTAAAACATAATTCAACATACCAATATTAAAGATCAGTTAGATCACTCCCTAGATTGGGTGGATTTTTTATGAAAACAATATAAGATGTCAGAAATTACCCACACGAAGTCAGTTAAATAGTTGTTCATGCTGAGAAAGTCTAAAGATAATCTGTGGACACATTTTGCATCTTGTCCAGAAAACACTCTAAGCGCCATGTAGATAAAATCTAATATGGTCTGTCCCCAGGTCCCATTGCCTCTATGTTCTGGCTGGATGATGAATTGGGCAGTGAAGTCTTCTTGGATGGTTTGTCAGCTTTGTCTAGTCAGTATAATTATAAACACATGTTGTTTGCTGATATACAGTATTTGTTTACAATCCATTTATTATGAGGCATCATGTCACGACACAAGTTAGTCATCTGTCCATCCAAGTTTGGAAACAAATTAAATATGGAGATTTTGTTAAAAAAGAAACTTGTGCTTGAAGTAATGTCGCAATGTTTTAACTTCTAAAATGGCAATGTCCAGAAACTCTGAAGAAATTAAAATATTCTCTGTTGTGAAGCAATTTGACTTGGTTGAATGAAAAATGATTATTTGGTTTGCTTTTACCGATAAGACAAAAGTTAAATTTTAATGATGTTCTGGAGTCTTTCCTATTCTCATTCTGTTGTGTGATATGTTTTTACTGTGTTCAGGTGTTGTCACTGTCGTGGATGCCAAGTATTCGTTGCAGGTGAGAATTGTATTGTACGCACCATGTATCTATGATACAGTGTACCGTAAAATCTACTTCCTTGTGCTTTCTACATTTTTCAACTTGACAGAGTTGTTATAAATATTTTATAAATATATTTATCCCCCATTATGTCACAGTAAGACCAGTTGATAAGTAAGTGTAGAATTATTTCATTTGCTGGTTGAAAGGATTTCATACAGATTTGTAGTTCTGTATATATGGAGTGTTGGCGTGGTTATTACAGTGTCATACTCACTGGGAAGAGACTCAGGGTTGACACCCTCTTGCTGCTGTTTTAAAACTTACACTACACATTGCTCCAGTTCACACAATTGTATGAACAAGTAATTAGATAGTTGTGTACGATGAGTGTCTATGTAGCATGGCTGAATACTTTCCAGAGAAGTTGAGGCAGTGATCAACTGAAGTGAAATGTAAAACTTGCCAAACAGTTGGAAGGACTTTATACCGCATTCTATTGTATACAAATTTACACAACATACCTTTGTACTTACCTGTCTTCCTCCCTCTGTTTGTTTCAGCACATTGAGGTTGGTACTGGCACTGGTGTCGTCAATGAAGCTGTCAGGTCAGTCACAACTATGCATTGTTCCTCTACATTAAGTTGATAGTTGTAGAAAATATTTTTCATTTGTTTGTTTTACTGTCTTGTGTAGCTGTGACACTGGAAATAAAATGTTCTTGTTCTTTCATGTTTGCTTTTATTGTAGGTGATTGAGTTTGCCGTACGTGTCATGTGACAATTGTTAACAATTTTTTTAAGATGGATGAGTAGGTTTTAGGTTATTTAAAATGTGATGTTTTTAGATGAACACGAGTCCTTATAGTGAGCTGTACAATTGGGCTGAATGAGAGGATAATTTTTGGAGGGGGGTGGCCAGGTGTGAGTTGGTGATGGTTGGGGGTAGCAGATGGTTGGGGCTAAGAGTGATAAGGGTTAGTTAGGAGATAGTACATTGATAATTTGGTGGGGTTAGGTGATGGTGAGGGTAAGAACGGTGGGGCAAAGAGATGGTGGGGGATTGAAGACGATGAATGTTTATTTTGACTTTATGTGAAAAAGAAAACAGACATTGAGGGCCAGTTCAGGTAACTGGAGATTGAGTCTTCATAAAAAGAAAACAACAAATGCCAGTAGTTTGCATGTGCGGGTGTGTGCGTGCGTGCATTCGTGCGTGCGTGCGTGTGTGCGTGTGTGCATGCATGCAATTTGGTTAATAAACCTATGTAAATTAGGGAAGGGTACAGCAACAATCACCCTGACACCCCCTACCCCTACATCAATAGTTTTTCCACCTGGAAAACCAGACTAACCTAACTTACCACACTGTCCTGACCTCACAGCCACAACAGTGGTGCCAAGAAACCAATGTTTACACTGTCCCATGTGGGCCCTACTCACTCCAGATGGGATCTCACCCTAGCCATCTCTGGCACTTGAGTCATCTTCCAGGGATGGGCCCCTGCCTCAGAATCCGCCCACACGTGGTGTAATTTCTACAGAACCCCTCACTTCGAAGCAGCTAAGAAAACACAGACATGTCGGTGCAGACAGAAGGCAGCTTAGCAGAAGGAAGATAATGTTATGGCAAGCAGGCTGGGATTACAAACACAAACATCTGTGTGGTTTAAGTGACGGGAAGTTACTTACATGATGCAGACAGATGTATCGGGCCACTGAGGATGGTTAAGGTTACAGACACAGAGAACATGGTCATGTGAATGTTCGCTCAGTCGTTGTTCCTGTTTGTTTGATCAGTTTGCGGAAACAGATGGGAAAGTGAAATATTTTTTTTAAATATTATTTTATTTGTAAGACTTTTAATGTACGTACATATGTAGTAGATATTGAAGGAATCCCACGACACCAGAAGGTTTAGAGAATTATTTTCTAAATAAATTGATGGAATTGTGTTGAAAGTTATGGAATTATTGTTAATAACCGATTGAAAACATATAACACAATTCAGAATAAATAAATACCCAACACGCAGATACTACAGCTGTTCTTCTTGTCACCATACCAAATTTCACGGCTCTGTGTTAAATATTCAAACTTATATGAATCCTTGAAGATGCTATTTTTACTTGTTGCGACAAATCTGATAAAGAAAATTACAAAACTAAAATTTAAAACACAAATTTGGAAAATCATCAGCATACATTTTCAGGATAAGTCCGTTTTTATGTACATTTTGACATATAAAAGAATCAGCCAATTCTAGGATGATATGATGGAAGCCATTTGTTTATCTAACCCACAATGACCCCTGTTAAAGCACACATTTATAATCATTACCAACATATTGTTTTATTTATAGAATATCATGATGTATTTATATAGGAATAATACAATCAGTTTGCAACATACTTACTGATTTTTTTGATGTACAATGATATGACTTAGTAACCCAAGCATGAATGGCTATGCGTGCCATTTGTATGTAATAAATGTTTTTGCAGGCAGGTGGCGCTGGCTGATGTTATCGTGATCAATAAGTTAGATCTCGTTGATTCCGACCAGCTTCAAGACTTACGGACAACATTGCGGTAGGTTCGCAACCAGGTATTGATTTCACGTTAACACGAACATTAGAGTTCCACTTTTTACCAAATTCTCCATTTCAAATTAATGGGTGTGTGGGTGTGTGGGTGTGTGGGTGTGTGGGTGTGTGGGTGTGTGCGTGTAGTAAGATATTTATCACAATATAGTGAAATTAATTCTTATCTGAAAATAGAGTCATACAAAAAGTTATTTACTCTTATCTTGTATGGCATGTTAGATTTTATCTTTCTAACTTGAATTTTGTGTGCGTCATCTGAAGTGTAGTGTATTTAGACAGTTGTACAACTAACATTTTTAATATGTGACAATAAAGATTTCATTAACATTTAATTATATATAATATGCAACCCAACCTTAAATTCATGATTGACTTGATACCGAATCTTTGAAAGTAGAATTTCTTAAACAAGTTTGACTTTAGTCAGCAAGTCAAGGCATATTATTTTGTCTGTCGGAATGTCTGCCTACTTATTATTATTAGTACAAAGTAAATTAGCATACTATCTTTCATACATTGCCTAAATCGTAGAATTGTCCCACCTCTGTCTGCAGTATTTTTTTTTATTTGTTGTAAGGTATATTAAGATAAAAAATGGTATTTGTAACTTCATAAAAACAATGAAAAATGTGTCACGTTTACTTTCAGGAGAAAGGTTATCCAAATGTGATGTCTTCATTCATTCCATTTTTAGGCAGATTAATGGCATGGCAACATTGCTGGAGACAGAGAAAGCTGTGTAAGTGTTGCTATAGACATAGTCATACAGGTGTGTTACTATATACGTAAAGGTGTGTTGTCATTGGTTTAGTATATGCACGTACATAGTACACATTGTATATGTCCACATGCTGGCATACATGTATGTCCGCACACATGCATGCACATATAGAAATACACTACCTTCATTACTCAGTGATATTCAGTTCAATTCAACGCTCTATTTCTGACATAGTTGTACATACATATATCCTTTCAAACAACAGTTATACTAATAATAAAAGCACCTCATTCACCAAGAAGTATATTATACTTATTATTCTGTATAAAAAATAAATAAGAAGAAGACATATCCACTGACATTACTCCTGTATGATGTCAATATGAATATATAAAAACCCTGGACATCTTCTAAACTAAGACATCCACCTACTATGTCTATTATTGATGAATATTTTGAATTTTCTAACCTTTTCATGCATTCATAAACAACATTCTGGTATAAGTCTTCAGCAAGCGTGCCTGAAGCATGTCAGTACCTTGATAGTCAAAAGAAAATTCGCACCAATTTTTTGTGTTCAACATCTGTCAAATTTATTTCCCGCTCCAATTTCGGAAATGATGTGGAGTTGAATTTAATATTTTTGAATTGTCTCCTGACCTGTCAACAACTAATACCCGGTATGTACTAATATGCATGATTACAAAATAGCAGTTATGGAATTCTTTGACAGCTCATGATTACAGTTAAGTGTTTTTTGCAGAGTTGATTTAAACGAAGTGTTGGATATCAATGCATACACAGACCCGACAAAACACAGGTATTATGATCTCTGTTGCAGTTTTGTTACATTTGTCCGTTTTATTTATGAGGCTGTTTTCTTAATACAAATAACTTTGTATTGATATACATATTCTCATGCCTACACACTAAAAACTGATAGTTTAAATTGGACAAAATATATTGATTGCGAAAATTTGCTAGAAATGTTGTATTGGAATAGTTTGGTTCAGCTATCCCATATTAGAAGTCCTGAATATGTAGATTTAAATGCATTAAAGATATGATTCAACGACTATTTGCTAATGTCCAGATATTTGTGAATGTTCTGTATGGCAACGTGCAGAAAAATAGCAAAAATATAAAAGTTTTAAATAGCATTTTTACAACCATAATGTTATTGTAGGCTATTTAACATGAATTTATGATACTTATTAATTTCAGCAGTGATACTGAGATTGCTGTATTGACATTGGTAATTCTAAAAGATTTTCTTTATAACGCATGATATAATAAAATTATTGTTTACACTGTCCTCTGTATCTGGGCAATGACATTGTCTGATTTTGATTTTAGTGGAACGCCACTGAACTGTGAGTCAACAGACACCAAAGATAGTCACCATCTAGATCCGGTATGTGTAAAAACATGTTTTCAATTGAAGGTTGAACATTTCTATGGAAAATGCATTAAGTCAGAAATGATGAGCAACTCATGTGTTGCACTGGTTATGAAAGAAATACTTTATGCAGTAATTGCTTTCAAGAGAAATCAAGATGGTGTTTGGTCTGTCAGGGCGTGAAGTATAAATCACTTCCACCCCAGTCACACTACAAACGGGTTTCGAGCCAGATTAGTTAATGCGCATTAACTAATTGGTTCAGATACCAAATTTTCTTCATACTCCAACTGCCTGAACCAGACTAGTTATTGTCAACTATTACATTCTTTTGATTAATGACCACACCTTGTCACAGAAGAGCAAGTAGACAGGACATTAATGACCTATCTCACGTAATGGTTACATCCACCAACATATAATTATAGTTAATTTATATTTAGTTCAACTTGACGATAATCCCCCTTGCATTCATATTAGAGCTGTTAGACCGGTTTCACACCAACTGCTAGTGTGAACGAAGTAAAACAATTTGAGTACTAAATAAATAAATGCTTACCTTTAGATTCTACAGCTGGGGGTGGACCTCTGTTGTTGGTTTTGAGCTCAGCCTTCTTCCTGTGTTCAGTGCGTGTCGACAGTGACAGTGGAGTACGAGGGACACGTGAACCTGGAAGCTCTTGACACCTTCCTACAGGATCTACTCTGGGAAAAGGTCTTAGTCAATGAGAACGGAGACACGATAGACATCTACAGATTAAAGGTAGTGTTTTCTTTAAAATAAAAACAATCTAAAAATCAATTGTGTGACGATAGTGTTGGATAATTACATAATGATCCGTGATTCGTGTGGTTGTTACTTCATTTCCTGACACACCACTTGAATGTCTTCCTTCTGAGTCATCTTGCTGATCCTTTTTGAAAAAAGCAGTTAGATAATGTAGGTTTTTTGTTATTTCTCAAACTGCTGTATGGATGGGGTTGATGCCCAAGGAAGCCAGAAGGGTCAGAAATGCAAGGGGAAATAAACTACCTGCCCAGTGAACCCTACATCAAGCAGCTGATGTATCTGTCAACCCTGAATTGAATATTGGTAATTTATTTAAATTTCAAACAGATACCAGCTTAACTAATAAGAAATACAATTTTGCCTGCACAATTTTCACAAATTCAACTGTTTGTGCTAATCTGCAGCCGTGTGTTGCAGGGCGTTGTGTCTGTGGCACAGGAACCTCGCAGGATCCTTGTCCAGGCCGTGCATGAGCTGGTCGACCGACAGCCCACGACACCATGGGGCAGTGGTGAACAAAGGGTTAATAGACTAGTGTTCATTGGTGAGATATCACAATTCTTTGTCTGAACCAGGTCATAATTGTTATGTTACTGTGTAATATCTGCCTGTAAAATGTGGAAGGGAATAACTTCTTTGCATGCTTACAAGAATGTTCTGTTGATTAAAAAATAACACATCTGAACTTTGTTCCATATGTTCAAGGATTTGTTGAGTTGAAAGCAATTTACATACTGGTATAACTAGATATTCCGTTTAGAATGTTGATACATATGCCGCGTGGATTGTAGTTCAAGAAATTATGATTTATAGCCTGTTATGATTGCTTTCAGGTCGTAACCTGGATGCGCCTGTTCTAGAGAAACACTTCCTTCAATGTATAGAGGACAATATCTCGGGAGCAGTTTGAAGATCGTCAGCCTAGTGACTTCTGTGGAGAATCTGTGAAAACAACTGCAGCAGACCTAGTGTCATGGCGTGCTTCGAGAACTCCACCACGTAAGACTCCCTGCAGTGTTCGGTGGTTGATAAAAAAAAACGGTGCATGCACGTGTGCATCCAAACAGTAGACTGATTTAGCTTTCCATGCTGATCCATATCGACTGAAATGGATTTTGCAAGATTCAGTGGACGAAGCTACCAAGTATGTGTCTGTGTTATTAGTGTGACTACATGTGCAATGACTTTTCTGGCAGCACTCGTAGAAACGCTGCCTTCCATCGTGTCTATCGCCATTTCATTTTAATTCCATTTCATACGCTAGATGGCAGCACACACCCACAACGAACCACTAACCCGCATCGCGACGTGGCAGTAGAGGCATAATTGTCGTAAAATATTGCCTTTTCCGCGGTGGATTATAAGTTTATGTAAACCGATCTCACTCACATTGATATAGATACGCAAGCTGCACATCTACCAGACGATTTATCAGGAAACAAACCTAGATAAAAAGAGCCACGACGCACTCCAACTTCCCGGATGTGGGTGCGACTTGGCGATGTCACAGCTGGAAGACATTTGTGAGTTGCAGATTGCTGTGTCAGGAAATTGTAAATACAACTTTTTTTTCAATAAATACGAGTTTTTGACACGTCGCTTATTAATAATTATGTGTATATGTTTGTGTACGCGTTTTTGTTAAGTTGAGGCTGTCTACCTGCTAATGTTTTATAAATTATAACATCGTTCTAACTATGCCTAAATATAATGATCTTGGACTTGGACCAAGAAATGGACAGAATTCAATACCAAAAATCGCCCTTTTTCTGAGCACAAAAAGTGGAATAAGTTCAGAAATAATAATTCAAAACAATTTAAAAGGTGCTATAAACTACATACTAAACTCTATCTTGTGGTGTAATTTGAATGATATTGGACGTTTCATGATTTTTTCTTTTTCTGATGTACCTACCTTAGCTAAGCCGGCTTAGTCTTAGATCGTTTAGACTTTCCGTTAGACTTTAGGGCCTATATTTAGACCTGTCGAAAATAAGCTACAACGGGTAAGAACCGGGTAAATGTGACGGGGTAATACTGAACGGAATCTAGGCCATACTAATACTGTACACTTGTTGACGTAACATTTGTCGGAATGGACATGGCAGAAAACTACATTTATTTACGCTTGTGTCATGTTAAAATGTCGAGGTATAAACTTCAATCAATTGGCACTGGCATTGTCTCGAAGTAGTTATCTACAGTTGGTAGAATGTTTTAATGCATTTTCAGTATAGACGCCAAGATGGCGATAGCCAAGAATCAACAATTTAGCGAGTGTTTCCAATTACAGTAAAAACATGGTTAATTTTCAAACGGTTATTATAACATATTTTACATTTGCACTTATTTTAATGAAGGCGTTTCTGTGCCGTTTCTAAAATCAACAAGATAGTTGACATTGATCGGTAGGTAGAATAGGCCTATGGCTATGTAAGTTTCGCGCGCGAAAATGAGTTTGGGGGGCAGGAAGTCAATGTTCTCCATGTCAAAAAATAGGACTTTATTTTCTTTTTGGTTGTAATAATCAGGTTGTCCCAAAATAGCCCCAGTTAGATAGTTATATTTTCTGAAGAACAATTACAAGCAGAAGCAGTGTGACACTGCCGGTAAGAATGATCACGGAAATCATGCATTTTAAAGGACAAAAAAAGGCTACGGCTTCGTGTCATACACCTAATAGAGTTTATACAAAGTAACAATTTCCACATATACTCAATTTTTTAACGTCAGCGGTTTACTCAGAATGTGACTTTAAAGTCTAAAATTCTAACGAAATCCACGATGGTCTAGAAGCCGCCATAGGTGAAGGGTTAATTTGTCTTGGCCATTCAGCGCGCGGCATTCTATATCTCGGTCAGCTTCCGGCGACGTCGTTAAGGGTCAACAACTTCGAGTCTTCGACAGTTCGTTCAGTTGGCGTGACATCTAGTAGCTGCTTATAGACGTATATCTAAATCTGTGGTTAAATCTATGGTAAACTTTTGTAATTATGCCTTCGTGTTCGGCATACGGTTGCAATAATAGTTTAAACAACCGGTAGTATTGAAGCAATGGATTCACGTTGGTGATTTGCGGGCGTACTGTTTGGCACTTTGCTCGGTCCATTTTGAGGAGAAATCCTTTGATGTAGACATGTATCATCAGTTGATGGGATGATTTCAGCGATAACAATAATAGACAACTTTATATTTACCGTCATCAGCATGTTACGCGCGTTGCCGAGTTGCAGCCATTTCATGACAACAGCCAAACCCTATGCAGGGAATCTACGTGGAGAGCGCCTCGATCACCGTTGTGACGTCATTCTTCGTCTAAGGTGGGGTAGCGCATAGAATTTGGATGGCTGGGTGTTAAAAAATATTTTTCTGGTAAACCGCTGGCGTTAAAAAATTGGGTATATGTGGAAATTGTTACTTTATATTAACTCTATTAGGTGTATGCCTCGTAAAAGTTAACTTTGTTTGTCCTTTAAATTATTCTTATGGTGGTTGCCATGGCATCGGCGGCTAGTGCTTGTGTTTAGCAATCTTGACAAGTAATGAAGAATGCCATCTTTTGCGCAGTACAACCTGTTTTGGGACACATGTGTAGGCCTTCACGTGTTATGATTATGCGTATTTTGATACCTTGTCATATATAAATGCTTATCGAACTGTTGTGAAACCATAACGTACAGCAATGTAAAATGCAAATCGTGTAAAAGACACCGACTACCTCACCTCACCTAGGTCGTCTTTCAAGACGCCCCGCGTTGAATACACAGCCCTTCCAGCACCCTCTGTCCATCATTACTGTCTGCAGTTCGCTTATGTTTCCCAGCCCTGTATCTTGCAGCAGATTGTCAACATAAGTAATTTTTGTCTTCCCCGGTTTGCATGTCCTAATGTCCATCCGTTGGCTGCCACAGGACAAGTTTGTTGGCGACTTCATCCTCGTGTCTAACACAATGCCAAGCGAGCCGCATTCTTCTCTGTGGCACTTTGGTGGATATTGGTGGTAATTCACCATTATAGTTGTATGTTTGTTATGTGTTGTTTCCGTGAGACATTAAGGGCCATCCGTAGCATTCTAGTGTAACATCCGTCAAGTTGCTTTTTCAAAGTTTGTGTTATTATCCACGTTTCCGCACCATATAGTAGAACTGATTCGACGGTAGCAATAAACAGTCTGATGTTTATCCTTTTTGAGAGTGTTGACGACCACATCGTTCTTAGTTTGTGACAGGCACTCCAGGCAAGGGCTTTTCTTACTTTGAAGTCTTTGTCTGTGCTTTCCATCCATGATCCTAAGTATTTAAAATTTTCAATGATTTTTTTTTGTTCCATCCCTTGAGTTTACAGTTATCGGTGAATCATGGTTGAATGTTTGAATTTCTGTTTTCTTTGCATTGCAGTGTAGGCCGACTTGTCCTGCTTCTTGGTCTAAGCGTGTTAGTACCTCTTGTGCCTGCTCTGTTTCTTCAGTTATTAAGGCGAGATCGTCTGCGAAGTCGAGGTCAGTTACTATTGTTGGGGCAACGCGTCGACTCTGTCGTTTTTGTAGGTGAAATCCAAGTTCTTCCTCTCTGCTCTGGTATGTTTTTCTCATGACGTAGTCGAGGACGATTGCAAAAAGGTATGGAGCTAGTGTGTCCCCTTGAAGTACCCCGGCGATGATTTGAAAGAATTATGTTTCTCCATCTGGTGTAATCACTCTTGCTCTTGTGTTCTCGTACAGTTTGTTGATTGCTGCAAGTAGTCTTGGTGGAACGTCATACGCTTTCAGAATTTTCACCATCATGCATCTGTGTATGGAATCAAATGCCTTGCGGAAGCCTACATATAATATGATTGCTTTTTTATTTCGGGTTTTAACTTCTTCAGTTAGTCTACTCAGTGCAAATATGTGTGAGGTTGTTGATCGGCCGGGTCGGAATCCGTTTTGATTTGGGCGAAGGTGTTTGTCAATTTTTGGTTGCAGTCTGTTTAGTATCATTTTGTTGACGAGTTTAGCAACCATTGAGGATAGGCTGATGCCTCTGTAGTTTGCGGTGAGGCTCAGATCTCCAGATTTCGGGAGAAGGAGCATGTCAATTTCTGACCATTGGTCTGGTTTAATGTTATCGTTTAGAAATTTGTTGGCAAATTCAAGAAGAATGTCGTCCAGATCGCATCTTTTCAGAACTTCTGGCCGGATGTTGTCAGGTCCGGATGTTTTTCCTTCGCGAAGGTTGTACTTGGCTACTTTCAATTCGTCGACTAGTAAAATGATTCATACTATCTGCGCGACGTAAATCGCTATATGTCTATGACAATGTGGTATTTCAATATTAAATCAGACAGGTAAGATAAGAAAGCTGTAACACAAGATATATATGACATGATTTGCCTAGTATTCATCAGTCGGAAACTACAGCTGTCAACCGTTAGAATAGGCTACCATTATTTTGTTCCCAATCTGCTCCAGTCACGCGGAGTCTCGCCATGTATCGTGAGACAGGGTTTACATATTTCGCTTTATCCCGACTTTTGACCAGTCTATATCAAATGCAAACGGGACATCTTGTAGTTTTAGAAGAACCTAGCAAAACAACAATAGCTGAAGAATGACCTTTAAAGATCACATGATCACTGTTCGACTTAATCGATTAGCGATTACGTGACGTCGCCATAGCAACGTGCGTCAGCGTGAAGGTTCGTAGCGTCTGTTAAGGACTGTTGTGTACAAACAGTCCAGTATTTGTTCGCTGTGTATCTGGTCGGTCGCCTAGAGAACGCATATCACCACCGGGCTTTAAAGATTGCATTTGTCCGTCAACATACCGCTACGTCGTATGGGTTCTAATGTCGTAATAATGAACTTTATTTAAACCATGAAAACCATTTCACTAAGATAAAGAGCCACTAAGGACACCGTTGTTAAGAGCTCTTAAACTCGATTTTGCACCTTATAATCGATTTTAATCCTTAGGCTTAACAGTGATTTTGAATACATGACAATGTTTAACACCATGAAACACCAATGGTGCATTGCCACTGGTGTGTCATGGAAATAGTGGTCACGATAATATGCCAATGGATATTTACGTTTTGAAAAACTCCTTTAAGTAAACAGCGGATTTTGTTTAAGGGTTTTGTGTTGAGTTTTCCTTAAGAGCATTTTATCTTACTTTTTATCTTGGTCTTCAGAGAATGACTGTTCAATATTGTTTGCATTGTCTTCTATAAAACAATATAAGTTATGTATAAACAAATAAAATGTGGCATAAATGTAAATTCAGTCTGTTAGCAATTGGACTTTTTAAATGTTGTTTAAAGTATATAAAATGAGACTAAGATAGCAACAATTGAGAACAAAATAAACTATGTAATTTAAACAAATTAATACATAGGCTATAGTGACACATCATCAAATAAATATTCATTAAAATCATACATTAGTATAATAATAAATATATAGTAGTATAAAAGTAAGGTAGACAATGTTTAATTAACTGACCGCACCACCAAATAAAGCCAGTGACGTAGGACCCGACTAATGGTTATGTAATGTAATGTCACATATTTAACAGTTATCATTGGCAAAGGTTAAGCTTGACGGAATTCACGCGCGTAAGTGTGATTGTGACGTAAGCAATCGGAGAAGTGTCAGATGCGTCAGTTATTAATATATTATTTTGTTAGTGACATATCAGATAGCTACTGTGACTGGGCTGAGTATGCGTGCGTGCGTGCGTGCGTGCGTACGTGCGCACGTGTGTATGTGTGTGTGTGTGCCAGCGAGTGCGTTGTAGTTGGTTTGTGTTGTACTGATGTTATCCACTTCCACGTATATTTCTCTCGTTTCAAATGGCGTTGTGTAGTTGTAGTGTTATGGTGTTGTGCCGTATTGCATGTATTATATTGCGAGATAATTCAGTGGTTTGTTACAAACCGATGTTATGTTTTGCCAATAATGTGTTCCGTTACTGTGTTTATGTGGCGTCCTCTACTTGTTTAAGTGACAAAACAAAATCCTGTCTAGTCGGGTTGAACGAAATCAATTTGCGCTGGTCGTGGCTTCCGAAATACTAATCCCATTCACAATCGACGCCAACGCAGCGCGCCTCTCCAGTCCATTCTACGTGTACTGGTACTCCTTGCGGGGGGTCGCCGGTACACCTCGCAGGGGGAGTCTCCGGTACACCTCGCGGGGGGTCGGCGCGGAGGATTTAAGCATAATCGCCGTAACACGCAGCCGTCTAATCAGAGCACTTCATAAACGCCGCGCCGCCAAAGTAAACAGTTGACGCTGGCCATGCGCACGGGGCGTGATTCTTACCAGATACAGCGCCAGCGTCGAACGACTGACAAATTGGCCCGTCGACATCTGGCCCTGTTCGAGCTACGTTTACAGGCGGTGTGAAAATATTGGTCTTTTCGCGATCGGCTCCCGCGGCTAATTGAAGCAAGCCGTGCTCGGTAAGAGATCGCCGGCGAACGCCACTTCAAAGACGCGAATTACCCCCAACGTCAACAAACATCGCGCCCCCGGACGGGCCGTGCGTATTTGTTTTAGCGCCCCTCCGCCCAGCGACAATATGGATCGCATTTGCACGCTTTGATTACCCTCGCATGGCGGACCGGGCTACCCCAGTAATTGCACCCCGGGTAGCGAACGGGGTTTTACCGATCGACTCCCGTTTGTGCGAATTTGCCGTCGTCCGCTGGTCGATTTTCACGGCGCTTATCGGGCAGGCATCGAATGTGTTTTGTGGCGACAACAGTACATTGTTAGTTCGGAAAATCCCCCGTGTGAACAGTCCACTTGCACGTATATTTCGTTGATTTACGTCGATGCGTAAAACTCTGCCATTTGTACGTTGACTTGATTCATGTTACCTGTGAATCCACATCGGCATATCTGTTTCACTCTAAGCAACTCGATAAAATAGATATTATGCATGCTATGGCCAAGCAAAGCAGCATTTAAGTACGACATACATGATGGATGCTGTGAGTATTGGTTGTAAAACATTGCCATAACCTTTCCATGTGCTTTTATACAATGTATACAATGTTTTGGGTTTATACCGTTATATTCAGTTCCCACCAATCTGACACTCTTATTTTCAAAATAGCCTTTACGGAGAGTTCGAATAAAATGCAAAGGGTATATCCATAAATGTACTACAACTGTACACACTATGCTTTTGGATAAGACAAATGCGACATGTCCCTATAATAAACACCCCAAATTCATTCCGGTATAACGGGCCGAGGTTAGTCTCAAGAAAAAATGGTCCTATGCGTACTCCGCACGCGCGCGCAGCGAAAAATGTCACCTGGTCGTTTATTGTTTGATCTAACCTTTCACCATCAAGAAACAGCCCCGACAAAATCGCATTTTTTCTTGTCGTTTTTTTTACGCCACCTTGGGAATAATGTCATAGGTAAACTACTATAGATGCCTATATTCTAACAATGAGTTATTAGTTTTAGCTTAAATATATTACTGGCCGAGTAACCCAGCGATGCTTGGGGAAAAGGCAATCGCCTCCTGCAATCTGATGAAAATTGCGATCACCGAGGTCCCATCCTCACCGTCCTGGATAAATATTATGCTAGTTGAGGTGAATCTCGCTTCTGGAAAAAGGCAGTCTCCCGCTAAATATTTGAACATTCGTTATGTTATTTCAGTGTGTCTCAGAATTACGTCCGCGCGTAGTTATGTTATGATTTATGACGCAACAATGTTGGGACGGACGGACGGACGGACGGACGGACGGACGGACGGACGGACGGACGGACGGACGGACGGACGGACGGACGGACGGACGGACGGACGGACGGACGGACGGACGGACGGACGGACGGGCGGACGGGCGGGCGGGCGGGCGGGCGGGCGGGCGGGCGGGCGGGCGGGCGGGCGGGCAGACATACAGACAGTCTGGCAGAGAAACACTCCGTTATTGTTATGGATATGCATAAATCACCTTATTATAAGTGATGTGTATTGTCATGGTACAGGCTAACCGTATGCACGTTAGTACATTTAATTATGCCTTAGCGTCCTTTATAAAACTATTATTTACTCAACATACAAACAATTTAGAACGGGGTCTGCCATATCAGACTCACCTAAGTTACCGCGATCTGCCTCCCCCCACATGTCCACCGATACTTCCTATAACGAGCGCCCCCTTCCGAATGTCGCCGTGCCTAATGAGTCGACCGCTGCCCGCCAGTGCCCGCGGCGTCGCCACCTGTTCGCGTTCATAATCGTAAGTTGAGTTTTGCCAGCCGCGTTTTATTATTTACTGCGTGTATTTCCATGTCAGCGTGTTGATGTAACCCGGCTGTAACCCACGTCTGTCGTCGGCTCGTAAAGCCCGTGATCGCTACCACGTCCTCGACGAACGCAGCGCGAGCTTCAAACGGCTGCCTTCCCGGTTAGGCCGCTGGGGTCGTAAATCTACGAGTTGTTTGTTTTGATAAGACAACAAAGTGCCGGTGATAAATAAAGCTTGCCGCGTGCAGCCGCAGTACTTCCCGGGAACCGCAGCAAAGGAGTGCGCCCGCCGAGTCACCACAAACGGGGACAGACCACAACGTCGGTTTTTTTTATAATGAAAGGTCATATGTATATATATATATATATATATATATATATATATATATATATATTATTGTATTATAATTCTATTAGTATTGTTACAACAATATGTGTTGTGTTGTGTTGTGTTGTGTTGTGTTGTGTTGTGTTGTGTTGTGTTGTGTTGTGTTGTGTTGTGTTGTGTTGTGTTGTGTTGTGTTGTGTTGTGTTGTGTTGTGTTGTGTTGTGTTGTGTTGTGTTGTGTTGTGTTGTGTTGTGTTGTGTTGTGTTGTGTTGTGTTGTGTTGTGTTGTGTTGTGTTGTGTTGTGTTGTGTTGTGTTGTGTTGTGTTGTGTTGTGTTGTGTTGTGTTGTGTTGTGTTGTGCTGTGCTGTGCTGTGCTGTGCTGTGCTGTAGTGTAGTGTAGTGTAGTGTAGTGTAGTGTAGTGTAGTTTTCGCACGACAACTAACCCTTGACCGACCCTACACGGAAAAACAGAAATTTGATTATCACGAGTCTCAAGTCAAACCGAGATGTGTTTTTCGCACAGTGTCATTAATTGTTGTTTATCAAGGACGGAAAACAACGTCTGTTCCCGATATATACGTCGTACTGACGTTGCTAGACAAGGTGTGACCACTGCACCGCATGACCCGAGCTCTTATTCCAAGAAATAATTCTTTATAAATGATGTTATTTCATTGTTACCACAACATTTACAGGAGATCATACCGAATGTTTAATAGTTACGAAAATTTTGAACAGAAACATATCGTCTCCAAACTGGACAGTAGAACTATATATACGCAACAAAGGCGCATTGGTGAAAGTGACGATTATATATGAGAAGGTAATCATATACAAAGAAAACAACAAATGTATGGAATAAACCATATATAGGTATAACTAAATTTGTGCCAGCAGGGCGAACATATTTTCCAAAATAATGTGAAAATGTTTCGCACAAGTCTGTGAAGTCTGTCATTATAAACCTGCGATATGTTACACATATTCACACTATACTTTTATTGTAATAAACTACACGATTCTCTTCTTTTGATGCGGTTCCCAGCTTGGTTTCCGAGTATTCTGAAACATAAGCAATTGCTCTATTATAATTATTATCTACATAAAAATATAGTACTTGCAGTAAGCCACTGGCAATGGTTTCCATTTACACCTGCCATGTGGAACTTATCGGTCGCCATTGGTGGCAGTCTCGTTAAGCCGTTTCTCGCGATAACGGGAGACTGACACACATGGTTATGACTAGCGCCCGTGCGTGCGTGCGTGTGTGCGTGCGTCAGTGTGCGCGTGCGTTTATGCATGTGTGTAGCGTACGCTACTGTAGTAGAGTTATGTGCAAACAACGGCCCTATAGATGCATGTGAGTCCTCGGATATTTTCCAAAATCTAGTTCATCGTTATTTGTTAATTGCTTAGCGTTTGTTGTCATAGAGACATCTATATTTTGACACTATATTCAATATGTATTAATACTCCAAATACCATCCTTCCGTCTGTTGAAAATGTTGAACTTTGGAGAAGTAAAATGTACGTGTCTTCGACTCCGAACGTTGGACATATCGCTGTCTCTACACAGTAAAACGTTGTTTACTTTACAATTGAATCTGGCTCGACGCTTCCCAGTAACTCAGATTATCAGCATTAGCGTCAAGCCAGCCGAGTTGCAGTTTTCGGAAGACGTCGCTGATTACTGTTTATCAAAGGTGCCATAACATGTCGTGGGCATGACCACTGCACTGCGCGACCCGGGTTTTCATTCCAAGAAATAATTTTCCAGAATTTATCTTATTACATTATATGTATTGAAACAAAGCGTATCGAAAAGTGGAGGTACATTTTCATTATATTAAATAGTTACGATGTTACGGATGTGTTTTTCATGCATGGACAAGTACGCATTAATAATGGACCGCGACAGATTTGAGAATGTGCTAAATCTCCAATAGGTCGACGAATTAATGAATAATATCACTTTACTGCTTGTGTCAGTGCTGGCAGTGTCAAAAATAAATAATATTAAAACAATTAAATTATTATGATTTGTGTAAAGCAACATGCAAACCAAACAACGAAATTCGCATCCATGAAACCGAGGCAAGAACATAATTAGTTCTTAACACATTTCACGTATACGGTGAATATAATATGGAGGCAACTGCAACTATAATTGTTACAGTGCTTAATAAATAATAAAAAGTATTGTTCTTGTTCTTCCAGGTACTGAACTGGGCCTTTATAAACGTAAAAGTCCAACGAAGCTTAGTATTATTTTATATAGCGGCATATTCACTAATGCATGCAGCGTTGTTTATCAAACATAGAAATTGCTATAAAAAGCCATGTTTAAAATACAAGAAAACTTAATTTAAGAAAATAACCATCAGATAGATTTAAAAGTAAATGACATTTGTATGTAAAATATATAGACATGATTTTCTTAAGATAATATCAACATTAATAAACTGTTTAAGGCACGTTAGTTAGAAGGTAATGTAGAATTACAATAAAAAATAACTATCAAATTGCAAAAAAAATAAGCCTAAAACATGTATTGTTTCAATTTGTTTTAAAATAACTTAAGAATAATGAAACAATAAATGAAATGTTTACTATTATAAAATAAAACTGCAATCATATTTAAACTTTCAAATTGCTTGAACAGTATATCCGTACAATCCGTTTCATAAAAATCAAGACCACAGTTTTTGCTACAAGCCATCTAGAGAACTAATTATGAACGTTAGGTTGAGTGACTTGAGTAGTAATTTGGGGGAAGGTCGTATAGTATGCAGAGCCGCACCGTGTTTTGACGAGAAAAAACCTGAAGCCAGCAGACATTTACACAAACACCCCCGGAAGGAAATGTCACCATTTCTGACACAACGCGTTGTTTTCTGAACTTTAAAACCTGAACCAATGTTGCAAATAGAAAATAGATTATCACTTACTGAAATTCTAGTGTTCGCACAACAATGCTAATAATTGTTTATGATGGATGTCACAGCGTCGCTTCCGGAAGAAAGACGTCATGTTGCCGTTATTAGGGGCAGGTGTGAATACCGCACGGCGTGACCTGCCAGGGTGTGTTTCACGTTAGGCCTGTATCTTTAGCTTCTTGTGCTGTTATTCGCGAAAACATAATGACTATGACATAAACATGTTTGGACATTTTTGTCACTGATGTGACAAATGTGAGATATATGTACGATGTTTATTTCTTATTGAGTATATCAACTAAAACGGGTTAGCCGGTATATCAGAATCGCGTCAGGACTACTCGAAAAAAAAAACGCGATTTATTTTGACTGTTTGTGGGTTATTTTGTAATTGTGTAGAAACTTGATCAACGAAAGTTGTATACTTCATAAAGTCATGTTACGTAAGCGTGGATAAACGCGCGAGGTTGAATTGAATCTTTCGGTGATGTTGAATGCGACAGATTCACACAATCGCTTTAAAAGCCTACTTTCGATTCCCAGCAAAAGAAAACGCCGTTTTTATTTCTGACGTAAAAGATGACTTCTTCACATGTAAATCGGGAAACGCGGACAATAATGAATCGGTAGCCGTGCCTAGTTGCCCATGTTTTGCACCTTGACCTTGTCGTTAATAACTATATATCACGGGTGTCATAACATCGGTGCCCGGATGCTAACATAAATGAGAACATTCAATGAGACATACATATGGTTGTCTAACAAAATAAAATCTAAACACAACCTCTTTAGACAAATTAAGGATTGCTATAAGCGCATAAATAAAACAGTAGGTTTACATACAGACAAAGACGCAAATGGTCATGTAAATGCATTAAGTTGGAAAAGGGAATGGGCATGCGTGCGTGTGTGCGTGCCGAATAAGTGTGGTAGGTACACTAGTTCAACTATTATATATCTTTTAACTAAACTTTATGGTTATGTTGACATTTTAACCATTCAAAATCCCAGACTAGCTGCATGTAAGTCAACGAATGACAATGCTTGTACATTCTTAAAGTAGATCTCGGTAAAGGGGTCACCTTTGTAGAAATGAGAACGAGCGACGATTGAAATGGCAATGCGCGCCCGCGCCTAACACCGACACTTTACGGTATTCAGAGCGCGCAGACGGATGATTTTTTTAGCGCGAGTCGACAGTTCACATGTTGCCTGACTAATCGTGACAAATGATAACGGACGAGTTCGCTGGGCACAGGAACGCGGCACCGATGTTCGTGATTCACTACAGCGTCTGGGAAGGGAAGCGGTGTGGGTGTGTGGGGCGGGGAATGGAGCATGAGAATGCAAGAGGCCGTCTTTCAACTTCTAGCCGCCATTGTTGTGCTATCGAGTTTCAGCTTCGCGTCGCAGCTGTCGACTCGGTGTTGACGCAGAAGTCGCTCTGGTCACGTCGTTCGATTGTTTACAGTTTGGCTGATGCGTAAATAAATTGCATTCTTCTGCCAAAATACGCAAAAACGCCCAATTTTATCATAATATCTGCCTACGCTGTAGCATAAATGCTATATTGTTATTACGAACACACTGGCAGAAAGGACTAAATAAATGGTTATTTGGTTATTATAAATACTTCAGTATAAACCAAAATAATAACATCCATTAATGAATTCGGGTTATTTTAACTGTTATGGTGATCTGCTATTAACCTTCTCCTTCCTTCCGTTCACCCTGCGATCCATTGTCAACATGTAGATTTTAAAATAGGGCCTACATTTTGATTTCCGCTACCTTTCGTATCATTTCATTTTAATGATGCGAAAAATCACATGGGATACGCCCTGCTTAGTATTATTATTTTTTAAATGAATTATAAAAATCAACTCCACAGCGAGTTCGGAGAAATTTAACCGAACTTTAGCAGACGACCGACTCACATCTGCCCGAGCGCGGGGCAGCTGCTCCTGGCTGCGAGGAAGTCTCGGGCGCTGACTCAGCCAGGCCCCGGCCGCGGCTCGGCGGTTAATCGCTACACCCCCGATACGATTACCGCTTATTTGTAGCAATTTGTTATGTGTTTATCCAATTTCAGTGGCGGTGATAACCCGCCTGCCTCTGCCCGGCAGCACAGGAACAGGCGCGGGGAGAGTTACGGACGGCGACAGGCGGCGGGGTCGACGGGCTGTGTTGGCAGCTCTATCGGGGCGTGGATGTGTGGTTTGTGTACGTAGTGTGGGTGCAACAACACGGCGAATGTCGTCTGTTTCTCACCCGTCTCATTTTATCTTTATCTGACGGCGTTGTCGTACACGCTGTATACGTAGGAATGTAATTTTTTTTATGTCCGATTGTTTTTTTTTTGGTTCTGTGGAGTTATGTCTGCTTTTCAATTGTTTAATCGTGTATGCCGAACTCGCACTACATACGTTGGTTTCATTATATTTATAGCTTATGAAATACCAGACGTGGTGCGAAGAGAATGCGTTTTTACCTCCATCCCCGTTCAGATGCCTGTTCCGCATGATGAGACCAAATAGGGGTGTAATTAAGAAAGTACCCGAGAGCGGAGAACGAGAATAGAGGAAGGCGTCAGATCGTCAATATCGAAATCTAGAAACATATATACAGAAGATGAGACACACCTGTAAGGAACTTGAGAAGACGGTGACACCATCGACCTTTTCTGATGGTGTATGTTCACAGTAAACAAACGGGTCTAATTAATGTGTGTATTACAGTTACCTTAACTGACCTCTTCTGACACTTACCACCCACGCCCACGTACACAAGAATCCTACCGCAAACGAACAAACAAACGCGTTCTCCAGTCGGAAGTCTTCGCAGTGTTCTCGACCGCGTTGACGAGAACCACAAAGCCTTAACACAGGACGTCTTTCATGCGGACGAGTCACGCCGAATACGCCGTGGTACGGGCGCAATAAAATTCAGCTCGATGTACGCCAGCCGGTCCTTCACTCGAGCGCCATTCAATCGCCACAGACGCAACCCTAGCCCGCCGTAGCGCCCCAGTCAGCCTCAATCAGCCCTGCCGGCGAACGGCGCAGCGAGGCACGGCACTAATCATTTCGATATTGCACTTTTAGGAATGTCCCACTCGTCCGAGTTTAATTAGAAATGACACGCTAGAATAACACACTGTAATGACTACCAGATACAACGATTTAACATATGGCGATAGATCAAAGGAGCGCACCCGAAACGTCGGATGCTAATTTGTCACAGCGCGTTGTCAACGTCGGCGGGAGCCGTGCCACCTGTTGAAGCGGTAGCGAGGGAGGGCTCGGTCCCACACCCGAGTAGGGGTGGAGTGGGGTGAGAATGAGGGGTGGTGACAAATTGAACCGTGGGGAAATGGCGAATGACGTAAATCGCCGGGTCAGAGGCGGAGCGTCGCAACCGCGCGAAGCCACAACGGGGTCAGGCCACTATTTACATTTATACCGTTATTAGGTGTCGTCGTAATTGTTATTTATGGTGTTGTCGGATGTTGCAAAAAATAACATTTGACATGTATGGCTTTAGATATCAATTGTTTGGCTGTGAATTATTATGGATTAGTTTGTGTGTGTGCGTGTGGGTACGTGCGTGCATGCGTGCGAGTGAGTGTGTGTATGTGTGTGTGTTTGTGTTTAGGATGTTCTTAAAAGAATGAATGGCGACAAAACAAAACGACACAAGACTATCTGATTAAAAGCAGTTGTCCGTTCTCATGAAAAAGTGCAACATGACTATCAATAGGGACTTCTCGCACATTCGCGTCATAATAAAGAACCACCCAGCGGTAATTGTAATTATCATTACAGTAACAATGTGACGAACAAAAACGCAAATAAAAAAAATAAAAAAGAAGTAACACAAAAAGTAACAATTATATATATATTATATATATTCCATAATATAATTATATATTTTATAATAATAATGCATATATATATATATATATTATACACATATTATATTGCAAAATATAATTATATATTTGTTTTAATAATAATGCATATATATATATTGCAAAATATAATTATATATTTTTAATAATGCATATATGTATATATATTATATATTTATTATATATATATATATATATATATATATATATACATACACTGTATACTATATACAAAGTGTGTATTTTATTTATTTTTGTTATATTTACTTTTTATGTTCATATATATATATATATATATATAATTATATATGTGAACATAAAAAGTATATATATATATATAACATATGTGTGTGTGTTTATTCTTTATTTGTGGAAAGAATTAACCCATACTGAGAAATTATAATTGACAATTAATTACTTTATTAAATAAAAAGTAGTTTTAGAAGAAAACAATGACAACATTGGTATTATTCACAAAATGAGTTAATACTAGAAAATGACTATTTGTAACTATAATATAAATGTTCGCTTCGGTGATTTACTCAAAATGCATCTCCAAATTAAAGATTCTAATAAAACGCCCAATATCCTGGAGGCTGACGATTTCCTTATGACGCTGATATTTGTTCGAAAAGTGAAGACTGCTATAATGTGCCATGTTACTTGTTTTGCTCGATATGTTCCAGTACCCTTATTTTGTCAAGACTGTCATCCAGAAAATTAACTCTATCGATGGCAGTTGGACAAGGAAACTTGTAGCTTTTCGAGAGTCCGATTTTTTATCCCGCCCTTCTGATTTCGTTGTGTGGTGTTCAGTGTTGTTACGTCACATCCGTTTAACCGTGTTTCATAATTGGGATATACCAGTCGTGGAATCACGTTGTGTCGCTCTCCTCGCTACTCTTTCTATCGGTCTCCATGAATACGCCGGCTCATGGATTCCCTTGCATTCTACCGTTTCCTAGGATTCAAAAGCCGAATTGCAGTTTTATTACATATTCACACAACTGTACATTAATTACTGTTGTAATAAAATACAATGTGTGTAACGCGTTTTTTTTTTATACATCGATAACGTAAACTTGGCGTTAGTTCACGTCGTAAACTACTTCGTCGATAGTTTACTTCTCACAGTAGACATAAATTATACAAATGAAGCTGGCACAAACAGTAATTTTGTGAAAATATTACTATGAA
>OZ024863.1:43032583-43040083 GCA_964017155.1 Oasisia sp. SBJ-2009 | reverse complement strand
TGAAGAATTCACCGGCCGCCCAGAGGCCCTCGGAGCCCGCACGGACGCGGGGAGGCCTCTCGGGTCCGGGAAAGGGCGCCGCCGGTTCAGCGAAAGCACAAGCTGCTTACTCTGATGGATCATCGCTGAGTCGAGATGCAGTTTAATTAATTAGCTGGCGAGATAAGACAAAGCCGCGCCGCGTGGCGTCCGGCGGCCATGTTTTAAACATGTAATTAAACAGCGCGTGGGGAGATTAACGGCGGCTTATCGCGCCTTCTTACCGCCGGGCACCGTCTGGGCTGGTCGGAGAAGCTACTACCGCTGGGCACCGTCTGGGTTAGTCAGAGAAGCTACTACCGTCGGGCACCGTCTGGGTTAGTCGGAGAAGCTACTACCGTCGGGCACTGTCTGGGTTAGTCGGAGAAGCTACTACCGTTGGGCACTGTCTGGGTTAGTCGGAGAAGCTACCGTCGGGCACTGTCTGGGTTAGTCGGAGAAGCTACCGTCGGGCACTGTCTGGGTTAGTCGGAGAAGCTACTACCGTTGGGCACTGTCTGGGTTAGTCGGAGAAGCTACCGTCGGGCACTGTCTGGGTTAGTCGGAGAAGCTACCGTCGGGCACTGTCTGGGTTAGTCGGAGAAGCTACCGTCGGGCACTGTCTGGGTTAGTCGGAGAAGCTACCGTCGGGCTCTGTCTGGGTTAGTCGGAGAAGCTACCGCCGGGCACTGCCTGGGTTAGTCGGAGAAGCTACCGTTGGGCAGTGTCGGGGTTAGTCGGAGAAGCTACCGTTGGGCACTGTCTGGATTAGTCGGAGAAGCTACCGTTGGGCACTGTCTGGATTAGTCGGAGAAGCTACCGTTGGGCACTGTCTGGGTTAGTCGGAGAAGCTACCGCCGGGCACTGCCTGGGTTAGTCGGAGAAGCTACCGTTGGGCACTGTCGAGGTTAGTCGGAGAAGCTACCGTTGGGCACTGTCTGGATTAGTCGGAGAAGCTACCGTTGGGCACTGTCTGGATTAGTCGGAGAAGCTACCGTTGGGCACTGTCTGGGTTAGTCGGAGAAGCTACCACCGGGACCGTCTGTGTTAGTCGAAGAAGCTACTACCGTCGGGGACCGTCTCGGTTAGTCGGAGACGCTACCGTCGGCCACCGTCTGGGGTAGTCGGAGAAGGTACCGTCGGGCACCGTGTGGATTAGTCGGAGAAGCTACCGAAAGGCACCGTCCGGGGAGTCGGAGAAGCTACTGTCGGGCACCGTCTGAGTTAGTCGGAGAAGCTACCGAAGGGCACCGTCTGGGTAGGTCGGAGAAGGTACCGTCGGGCACCGTCTGGGTTAGTCGGAAAATCTACGGCCGGGCACCCATAGGAACCATAGCAGCGAAATATATTTCCTTACCTTGCATACTTTCTATACGTGTACAATTCAACCACACACAGAGAGTGACTGACATTTTACCTCACACCACGATGTCGATAGGATCAGTGTCTGTATACACGAGACAAGACTGGAATGAAGACTATGTCGACAAGCCACCGAAGTGATATCTCACGCCTTGCTCTCAGGGCACCCACAAACGTTACAAAACACATCGCATGTCAGAACAGGAATTTCAAAGTTGTTCCTTGCACTTGGATTCGTTATAGCGACAGTTCATTACAGACGCCTTTTTAGAAATGACGCAAAAACAACGCTCGCTCACAAACCCCTATTCGAAGCCATACGATTTAATCTCATATTTTCAACGCCAGTATTTTGCCATGTTTTGACAGCAACCGTGATAAAACCAATTAGAGCTGCTGACTATTAAGTCGCCTTATCAATGATAAACGACGTCCGCGCACAATCATTGTTTACATACACGTTCGTTATATCGGCGTCGCTCGTACGAGATGTTTCGCTTGTCGATATCGCGCGAAAACAAGCAGTTTCTTTAACTTCTACTAACACATTGATAAACTCGTCACCTCAGTTAGATTTGTCTTTGCGCGGCGCCAAGATTGGCGATACCAGCGCCCGGCTGGAATCTTGTTTCATTGACGCGTTTGTCAGGGCCGATGACAGCCGAGAAGCAATCCTGTCGTTATTAATGGCTTCCTCTGCGGGTGTGTTCTCGCAAATTCGTCGCATCCTCACAAGCCAGAGGTGATAAACGTAACCCTGCAACAGCTTACACATTCTATGGAAGTTAACGAAATCAAATTAGTAATTGATTTTGTCGATCATCCGTGAAAACACCGAGTACATCCGGCCGACCCGCGGTCAAATTCAAAGACAAAAGACAATACCTTCGAGTTCATGGAATGTAACAATTTTCATTATCGTATATCATATTATTATATATGCATACTAGTCATCAGTTGTCGTGAGAGTACAGAATACTACTTTAATTGTCAACAATCGACTTATTTATTTTCCAGTTGAAAAACGTTTGTTGTAGATCTTTATAATACATGCTCTCTATTTTAGTGTTTCTATTATTATGACAAAATAATAATTATAACCTAACAACTGTGTATTATTTTCGTTCGCCACCCAATGTTTACTACGTTAATATGGATACAATTCAATTAGGAACTCCGACCCATTATACCACCCTATGACATACGCTTCGTTTGTGTTGGTGCTTTGAACAGGCCGAAAACCAGACGGCTATTGTGCGAAACAAAGCCTCGTTTAATCGTTATGACACGGAGCCTAAATTATATAAGCACTGATAGGGACTATCACTGGTGAGTGATGTATCCCAATCGTAATCACCGATGATTACACCGCATCAAACAACCAGTTGATTATGATTGTTTATACGATACGAGAAGACAGGACCGGGCTTTAATTAGAGGGCTGTTCCACGGCATTGAGAGCGGCCGAGTTAATCTTGTAGTTGGTACTTCAGCATGCTTCAGCGATCTCACGCCTGCCCTGTCGCCAAGGGTGAGAGGAAAGAATGCACTTAACGCTGCTTTGAAGTCGGGATTTAGCCGAGTGGAGGACGACTCGAGTAAAACGGGTAAAAAGATTTGAAATATGCGGAAGATGCGCGTTTTCCGAGCGACTTGCGCCGGACAAAGAGCGTCGATTGGGAGGCGGCCTCGCGACATGACGAGACCCGCCCACGTAGCTCCGTGTCGGTGTCATTTGCATGTTAATGTTGTCGCTCGAACGAGGCGTGTCGCTTCATTATCGCCCATGCCTGGTCGATAAAGCCAACATGTTGACTTAGACATGCAGGAGGTCGACTGCTTTTCAAGGTCGATGCTATTGAAATAAAGTAAATGGTTGAAAACATTAGTTTTATGGGTTTGTCCACACTTGGATATGAGCGGGTTTTTTTTGGGGGGGGGGTCGAAGGGGTATGTAATAGACTCGCGTGTTTGAGCTATTTTATACGTGCTAGAAAATTAGCCCACAATGACAATTTTTAATATTATAAATCTGATGATACTAATACGGTAATTAGTATTGTTATGTTATTTAATGTATAAAGAGAATACAATAATCATCTCATTCCGTTTCTCCAGTAGCAAATATCCATAATATAATTAATATATTTCGATAATATACTGTCAGATTGTATACCTGATTACTGCCAGTCCGTCTAAATGCATACATGTGCTAAACAGTGTATTTGTAGTGTTTAGCAATTCCAGTTCCATCTTGACACTTTCCTTTGTTCTTCTTCGCATTGGATGAGACAATTTTATATGACCAACATAAAATAATACAATTTGTTGAAGCCAACTGGACCATATACAAATAATCGCTGTTTTCTTATTTAAGTCTTCCGTTTACTTTAAATTGTTCGTATTTATGTTTATGTTTATTATCACCATTATGACGGGGTTCAGTAACATATTCACTTGACTTATGTTTGAATCTGATCTATAGGAGCGCATCCAACATTACTTTTAGGTCTACGTTATATTTGCGAATTATGTGTATCTTAAAGGTTAAGAAACTCGCAAAACAAAACTCAAATAAAGAAATGCAACAAATCATTGCCAAGCGCTATACGAAAACAGCAACAAGAAACGCCGTGAGCGTCTAGCTGTATATAATCACCTGCCGACTTGAGCAGCTTAGAGAGACCGGATACTTTAGAAAGCCTCCACTACAACACGCAACAACGCGTGCAACAGGAGAATCTCGAGCTAAGACCTTTCACTCGTCGACGCCCCACGCACACGTCCACCGTCGTCTCTCGCCCCATCGGCCGGGCGGTGTCGTCGGTCTTTCTGTACGAGGCGGCGAGACTTTGAGGGGACGCGACAGGCATCCCGATGGGCGGAAGGGACGCATAATGGGCGCATCCCTCGTGAGTAATTCACCTGCTCCCAGCGTATTCTTCCACCATTCTTCCCTAATCCCTCCATCTGGCGTCATGACGTAAACGTGTCCGACGAGTTGACATCCGCGTCACTGACGATATCAGCACGCGTCTTGACTCCGTCTTCTGTACGGCTGCAGAACCAATTGTAGCGTTGTCCCACGTCGTTCACGTGTCGTCCGTAGGACCCCTGACGTCTGGCCAAACCCAGTGCGCTGATCGCCATATCACCTTTCTGTTCACTCGCTCTACTTGAATATTATGTTATTAGATTTTGAAATGGAGTGCCGTTTCTAATCAAATAAACAACATTAATTATACATTTATGAAGGCCTGCATTACGGGGTGGTCTGAATCACAGTTAGGACTGATGCTAATAGAAAAATAAATAGTAGGTTTATCAGTAAAATATCAAAGAAACGTGGCGTGAAGAATTTTGCTACGGTTATGTGTATATTTTAATTGGTCATATAATTTAATAAATGGTATGTTGTGATTTATTTTGACTGGTTCTTAGACTTTTAATTATAAGTATGTATGTATGTATGTATGTATGTATGTATGTATGTATGTATGTATGTATGTATACATTATATAATTTCAAAAGAATATAATATAATTATCACTACATTTGATCCACATGTATAGTAAATCTCTACCACCTTTCTTTGGAATTACAGGTGTATATGTTATAATTACTTACTATTATCACAACTTTATCATCTATTAATCTAGTTATCGACATACGCATTTTCTTGAACATGTCCTGACAGTGTGTCGTATCCGCAACGAATCCTGCTGAAAAATAATTGGCATTTGTTGTTAGCAAACGAACTGTGTTTTATATAATAAATAAGAAAACACCCCGAGTGATGTGTCTGGTTTGGTGTTGAAGTATTATTTAATGTAGTCTTGAATGAAAGTTTATTTAACAACAACAACACAGGAATATACAACATATTATGGGAAAATAATACAATGCATAATGGTAAAGACAATACAATATAATACAATTCCATGATTGGTGAACAGCTGCTGCTGTTAAAGGGACATAGCAGAAGGAAGGTAGGACAAAACCCCCTCCGGACAAAACCCCCTCGGACAAAACCCCCTCGGACAAAACCCCCTTGGACAAAACCCCCTCCATACATAACTCCATCAGTACACAATCTCCTTCCGGACAAAACCCCCTCGGACAAAACCCCCTCATCATAGATACTAGACTCTTCTTGAATTATCAATATAATTAAACTTAACTTGGCTTGTATGTTTGTGCATACTATATAATATGTATATATATATATATATATATATATATATATATATATATATATATATATATATATATATATATATATATATATATATAATTTGGTATGTAAACAATTTAAATACATACCAAATATTTTATAATTACTGGCATAAAAAGGTGCTATTCAAGCAAGTTAGTCTCTAGTCTGGGTTTGTCTTTTGCCTGCCTGGCAGTCTGTAGCTCTGGGCAACTTGGTAACCACTGTTACTATAACCAAGTTATATTTGTGAATGTGGCTTCAGAAAATGGTGAAAGCAAGTTACCCTCTAGTCAGCCATACCATTCGGTGGAAATGAACACCTGTGGAAATAAACTGACCAAAATAAACACTCTGATAAATGTAACTAGAAGGTTGATGATTGCAATAGAAATAAAATATTTAATCATTCTTGAGTCTAGTATCACTGACGAGGGGGTTTTGTCCGAGGGGGTTTTGTCCGGAAGGAGCTTATGTACTGATGGAGTTATGTATGGAGGGGGTTTTGTCCAAGGGGGTTTTGTCCGAGGGGGTTTTGTCCAAGGGGGTTTTGTCCGGAGGGGGTTTTGTCCGCGCACCAGCAGAAGTGATATGACTTGTAAGTCCTTTTCAACTAAAATGCATAGTAGTTGTAATAAGAGTTACAAGAGTTAATACAACGCAACAGTAATGGTATTTTTTACTTGATGTTTGTTTTACAGAGGTATTCTGATCACTCCGAACGAACCTCTACGCCCAGTGTTATCCATCTGAGAACTGATCCTTATCACTCAGTTCGCTCTCGGCCGGTATCCACTGAGGTGTCGCGCCTTCTGCGGTAGTCGGACCCCTGCCGAGCTCAACGAATGCCGCCCGTAGGACTAGTCATTCGACCGGGTCCTAATCGACTTGGAGCTCGATACGGAGACCTCGTTACAACACGCAACCCGTGAAACGGATTGTTTGTTCAACACGCCAACAGCGGATATCTTCATCGGCTCGCACACAATTACCACCTTCAAAGCGACTTTATTAATTGGAGCGTCTTCGCTATCTGTGGACGCTGTCAACAAGTGGGCCGCTGTTTAGAAGGGGTGTCAATAAACGCTTGTAACAGATGCACGGGTGATTAGAACGCCCGCCGCGAGGGGCGCAATAAACGCCACGAGAGGGTCTTGCCAGGCCTTCGACACATCGCACGCAGGACAGACGAGTTGTCGTCGTCATTGTATTCATCTCAGTCGTCGAATGAGTAAATAGACGAACGATTGAGTGAATGCGTGAATGATTGCATGAGTGAATGAGTGAATGTGTGAATGAGGGAATAAATAAATGAGGAAATGAACAAATGACTAACTGAACTAACGAACGAGCGAACGAGCGAGCGAGCGAGCGAGCGAGCGAGCGAGCGAACGAACGAACGAACGAACGAACGAACGAACGAACGAACGAACGAACGAACGAACGAACGAACGAACGAACGAACGAACGAACGAACGAACGAACGAACGAACGAACGAACGAACGAACGAACGAACGAACGAACGAACGAACGAACGAACGAACGAACGAACGAACGAACGAACGAACGAACGAAGTAATATTGCATCATATTACCACACATTCGACATTATCTGGACGAATGTCCACCGTGCACACGGGGCCTAATTCGGACCAGCTGGACCGTGGTCGGACGGTATTTCGTGAGTTGTTTAAAGGGAGTTGATGAAAGTTCATTATCTGCAAGACGGAGTAGTTAGCGGGTGCACAGTCGTGCTAATTATCATATCATCAAACAGCGATGATGAGACGCAGGGTGGGCGGGACTGTCCCGGGGGAGTCAGGGACACACGGCTACCCTACAGCTGTCCCTATCTGCCCGCGCCCTCGCAGCCTCGCTTTTAATCAGCCCCCGTCTTTTTATCGCA
>OZ024863.1:42985083-43025083 GCA_964017155.1 Oasisia sp. SBJ-2009 | reverse complement strand
CAGCGTCCGTCTTGCTAACACGTATACCCATCCCTTCGTGGGACAGTCGACCGCGACCGAGTGTTTCAGCCGGGTAGCCAGCCAGTAGCCACCGGGAGTCGTGTCGAGGGCGAAGACGGAGGCAAGACATTTCATCGCCACTGTGAAACTGTCACCGCTTGTTGAGACAGCTGTGCGCCGTCGCTCAGTCTCCCGTTTCACATGTCGTGCTCGAAACCCTACCCGAGTACTGCAGTGCGCCATTCGACCCCATTTAAAGTTATGACACTTGTTTGATCTGTGGGCAGGGAATACGCCGTCAGATGGCGTGTTAGTATGCCACGACTAACCGCAATTTCCAGCGACAATCCTATGCGAACTACGAAAAACCACACCGATAGCCCGAACAGGCCTGTCTATACTCAGTCGCTAGTCCTATTTATTTTAGATCAATTTTCGTTGATTCTGTTACTCATATTTTGTATATGCTGGACTATCCATTCGCTCAACACAAATCTACGAAAGATTACAGTAGCTAAAAATATATACCAAACGGAAAGCGAACAATTATTAAATCATTGGGAACGAATAAAAATTCCAGGAGTTGCTGTTTGCAATTTTTGATTGTTGGATCCTTACATACAGACCTAATTATTTTATTTTAGTAGGCTACACTTTTGTTATAGACTAGAGCAACTGTAGTGGCAGTACAAACCGGAGTAAATTAACAAAGTTTGCCGATTATTTGAAGCGTATTTATTTTAAAATGGCGTCGACAACCAAATCACAACACACCGATGTGACGTCACAGATCGATGAACCATCATGTTTCCATGACAACTGTGCCGTTTGTTTCTGTAACGTTTTTCCAACAACTAATTTGGTGGAAGTCAATAAAAAATCACGGTAATAAAGTCCCAATTTAATAGCTAGAAATAAGTCGTAGGATGTAAAGACATTATTAAGGCAAAGTATTATTTTGATTGAAAGAAATGTATACTAAATACAAAATCTTACATATTATTTTACGGATTTCATAATTAAAACCAATACGACAAATAAACTCCGACCCAGCGCAAAGTCTGATTTGGAAATTTCAGACGATTTCTCCGAAGAAACTTTGTTAAATGTTGAAAATCGTGTAGCGTTGTCTTACCTTTTTATTAAGAAGAATGTTCTATCTTACTCGATTTAGTGTTCTCTCTTGTTTCAGACTAATTACGCGAATATTAGCCTATTATTACTATTATAACACATGACTGTAGTTTTTATTATACAAACGTATTGCTTACTTTAGATAATTCCTCATATAAACCATTACTTTTGAACGACAAAACAAACATTATGACAAAGGTGAAGTAATTAGTTCGTATGACTTAACAAAGGACATAACAACATAAATTATTTCGTTTAGAAACTCACACTTTTGTTATACTTATTCTAGAATGCTTATTTTTTATGTTACCTTCATATCTTAGTTTCATATCCTTGTGCACAGTATTTAAATTACCCGCACACAGAGCGTGCACAAATCAATTATCTATATTCACGATGAGCTAGCCGTACATTTATGAGTTAACGGTGCATTGTCAACCCATCTGACGGTGTCAGAACACCGCGCAGCGACGAACCTGGCAACACGCACAGTTTCTATCAAATAAACAATACCAGGGAACTTCGAAAGCGTCAATTGGACACATTTATTAGCGTTCACTAGCAAAATAAACTTCGAATCTTGTAACAACATTTAAACTGCGCAATAAAACACCGGGACCCAGCGTTTGTGAAACCTGTCAACACAGCGCACTCAATAATTGTGTCGTATTGCGTCTTCGTGAACCGATGCGCTAGCCAGATGACACGTTTGCCGTTGGAAAGGAACGGTTGAAATGGCGAAATGGGGGAAACGCCTTTAATCGTCGTCGACACTAAACATGTAAGGACAAAAGAGAACCACTAAAATTATTAAATGTTGACTAAGACATCGGTTCTGGTTGGTCCTTTTTGTTGTGTCTGGTCAGGATGTGGCTAACTCTAACGAATGCAATACACTTAATTAATGTATCAATACGACTAAAATACTCGTTGCGTCTTTCGATTTCTTCAACACTCACTAAACGTGCAACATAATTTTATACCCTCTTATTCAGCATTCGTTTCTCTCATGTGAAGAAAACGAGTCACATATACAGTTACAATTCCTTCCGCAAATCCATAGACATATACCGTACATAATTTTTATTCTCCATTCTACGTGTTTCCATTATATTGTTTTAATTATACATAATGGAAACAAATCGTTTTCTCTCCGTAGGTATTGTCACTTTCACCGGGTTTTTGTATACTAAATCAAGCGTTATCTAATCATCGCTTGTAAAACCAAGAACTGTGTAAAGAGTAATATTTAAGGTAGAGTCAGTTCTTCGTTTATTAAGTGAATTGATTGAGTCAGTTTTATTCAGCGAACATCTGTACGTGTGTATTTACAAGCGGTAGTTATAACCATTACCACAGCTTACTGGAAAAGGTAACAGACCACTCTAAAACTGCCTGTGTAGACACTAGACAGTGGTGGTTTCGTATAACGACTGGAGCTTCTCAAGCATAGATGCTAAACAGATTCCACCACTCAGCGAAACAACCGCAGCAATAAAAGCCCACGAGCGACTTCAAAGTCAACGACGGTTGGCGGCAGCTGATTCTTGCGCCATTGTGCCCGGTTATTGCGCCTCTGTTTCGGCCGACCGCGCTGATAAATGGTGCAACAACATTGCCGACAATTCCCACTCGGCGCATACGGCGCTACAATAAACAATTCGGCGGCAAATTAACTGTATGCGATGCATGTCAACACCACGGGAGCCACCGGCCCGGCATTGACGAGGCTCGGCACCTCCGTGTTGTCCCCGCTTGGATAAATGCTAATTTGTGAACGTTCGCTCGCCTGTCCGGCCGACAACGCTCCCACGCGGACAAAGCCAGAGCGCTCGATAGCCCCCCGCCTGCCATTTCGCGCTGCTCATACGGGGACCGCCAAAGGCGCAGACGTAAGACCACAATAAGGTGCACATCCGCCATTACCCGAGCGACCAAAGAGTACCCTATAAAAACAGCATTATGCAGGTTGTCTGAATTTCTGTGAGCACATATGTAGTGTGGAGTGATTATAAATGCTGTTTTAGTGCAGTGTGGCATCAGCGCTGTCAAATTATGATAGCTGTCATTCGGTGCATTTCTGCATATTAATACAGTTGCCATTTTGCTTGGTGATGTAATCGGGGACAATCCGTGGGTGGTTCAAGCAGAAATGGAGGGGTGTGTAAGGTTTGAAAGAAGTTTGTGGGAGCCTGAGGTATTAAAAGTTCACGAATTTTTCACTGAACCTCTGTCTATGGAGGGTAAATATGCTGTGAAATTGTCAATAACAGAGCACCGCGAGATTAGTAGGAAATGAAGGAAACGTTATAATGATCGCCTATGGAAAATGCAAATGTGGACTGAGTCCAGAGCGCTCGATAGCCCCCCGCCTGCCATTTCGCGCTGCTCATACGGCGACCGCCAAAGGAGCAGACGTAAGACACTTTATGGGCGCGAATTAATTCCACGATTACGCGCGCCAAGATGGCGGCGCCGAATAACGTCGGGCACGCGTCGACGATAATTTAGTTCGTAGTTAAATTAGACTCAATTAATTGGCGCGTCGTTAGCGACCTAGCGCGCCGTTCGCGTCGGAGACAGTTCACGCCTATTCACGACGGCGCCATTGTGTGTCTCGCGCAAAGTCGTCTGTTTGACAATCCACAGGGAGACCGTTTTGCCGCAGCGAATGATACGATCGTTTTAACGACATCGTAAGGTTTTAAAACGCCACGAGCCGTTCAGTATGTGTACATTATGTGCTGAGTCTTTTATGTCTGGTGGACAGGTTTCGAAGTAAATTCGCTTTTATGCCGGTTTTGTCATTCATTCAATAATAGTTTATTACAAACAATAAGATAGAATCAACGCAACATTTTCAAGATAATTTAATCGTTGTGAACATAGTGATATAAGAATTTGTCTTTATCACAGAAGATAATAAGAGAAGGCCAATAAAGGAAATTGTGCTGATTGGGTCGCACTACGTCTGCGTTCTCACAGAAAAATATCTAATGACACGTATACGAAATTTCTTTGATTCTCTGTTTATAGATTGGAAATATTGTGGTTGTATCATGTTTGCCTTTTAAGCCAAATATGATCTAAGGCAATATTTTTAATGATCTCAGAAAGGCGGCCTCCTTCCGGCACATTACATAAAACATAATTGTTGAAACGGTAAAAAGTAATTGTTATGTTATTCCAGTATCTGAGTAACAAACTCGGGACGGCAATCATGGTAACTCTTGTTAAATATCATCACCACGGATGAGGTTATACGACACAGATTGTTTTAGAGTTCGGGTTTATGTCCGTACATCAAAAATGATAACGTTCACCGTAATCACAAACATTTACTGGCTAAGTGATTATTGTAAATTTGCCATTATTGAGCATAACACATTGAACAATTATTGACTTACATATTTACATTGAAAAGTGCAAATACATATCTATGTAGCGATGTTTCGGTGCAACGCCACTGTGCAGGGTATTCTAATGAATGTGAATTTGGCCTGGTGTACCTTGCAATGCAGTAAACGTTTTTTGTTGTTGTTATAGTTTCGACAGATTCTGTTCTATTATATATATATATATATATATATATATATATATATATATATATATATATATATATATATATATATATATATATATATATATATATATATATATAAAACACATATTTCACTAGGCTAAGAGAGAGTAACACTAGTATTTACTTTTCAGGGAAACATACTTTGCTTGAAAGATTAATTTGTATTCACATATCAACAATTTACTTCGAGCAGATTAAAAAAACATCTCATCAATAAATATCTTAATATTATTACCAATCCCGTGTGGGATGCGAGGTTATTTGATGTCTATTATAACTTCATACGCAATTTTCATAAATATTTTGATATCCGCGTAAAAACGACTGTAGATAATGGTGTATTCATAACCACTAAACATACATTATAAGCTTAGTTGGATGTCATCCTCTGAAGCTATACCGAGAGAATACACACGCACGCACGCACGCACGCACGCACTCACACACACACACATATATATATATATGTATATATGTATATATATATATATATACATATATATATATATATATATATATATATATATATATATATATATATATATGTATATATATATGTATATATATATATATATATATATATATATATATATATATATATATATATATATATATATATATATGTATATAGTATATATTATATACTACACACAGAATAGTGTATACATGTGATATATACTATACACAGAATAGTGTACATGTTTCTTTACTTTAGATGCAGACATAATGCATCATTATTTCATGAGTGTTTATGATTAAACTGTTTAATTTGTTATAGGCGTGGGACGATAAGAATCCTGAGCTACAAAATCCACGTCTACTGACGCTAGAGTTCTAATCTGTTCTCCGCACAATGTCGTGACGGTGCTACTTCCCGTTATAGCTACTTTTTATTCCCGTTATAGCTACTAATTAAGTTTGACAGTTGAACTAGTCCCGTTATAGCTACTTTTCTATTTCTCCTTTTCACAATATAACAAGATAAGGGAGCATTAACTATTTCATTTCCATTCAGCTGATGTCTATAAGGGGTGGACGGCTTAATTGGATGTGTGTCCCACTGAGGAATTTCCAAAACTGATGATACCTTTTAACGAGTGCTTTGTGGAGATATATCTTGGTGATGATTCAAAGATCATCATGGACATATGGAATATCTACACAGAAACTGACAAATGAACAAACAACCATGTTGAGGGATGCAATTCCAAAGTTATAAAAGTTGTGGGGAAATGCCATCCCAACATCTTGATCTTCCAGTTAATGGTTGCTCAACAAAATTCTGCCGTCCTACCACCACATAACAAGAATAATTGATGACTCAATTCTGTACTATGTACAATTAATAATGTAGTATGTTGCCTTTAATAAAAAAAACTGTTCATGTATAAATGCTACAGCAGTCTGAAATAGTCAATGCTCCCCCTTGATGTCCCCTCCTGAATTGTGTAATCAAATAAGTAGCTATAGCGGGACTAGTTTGCCTGTCAAACTTAAAGTGAAAAAAAAGGCTACAGTTTAGTGTTATGCACCTAAAAGAGTTTACACTAGCTAATCATTTGCATCTACAATCCAATTTTTCACCTTAGTGGTTACCTCAGAAAGTGGTCTTAAAGTGGGAAAATCTAGCTAAATCACCGACACCATGAACCGGCCCATCTTGGATCTTGCAACCAATCACAACCCAGCAGTTTGGAAAAGTAATACGTCAGAGAGTCGTCTGCTGGTTCAGCTGTCATAACAGAGAGCCAAGCGGTACGCTAAAAGTTGCCTTACGTCGGTTTACAACGAAATCGCGACATCAATATGCCACACTGTTCCTCAAACGCTTATAGTAATAGTACAGTGAAAGACAGTATCAGTAAGATGTCTTCTTGTTAACCTATGAATCGAGCAGAACTGAAACAGTGGTTCGGTGGATTCGTTTGGACAGTCACAGACACAGCGCGGATCCTAGACGACCCGATTTGATTGACCTAACCATCAAAACGACCACCAACAGCCGCCAAACTTCTCCTCACATATCTTACATACATATGCATACACTACATTATGTAATAAAATCTCTTGCATTCCTCTGACGAAGAAAATTCACACACAAAAACGCGCAGACCTCGAGTACAACTTGTTCGGCCGCTCAGCGGTACCGTAAAATCGCTTTTAAAAGCTTTACACAAAATACCGCTAGACGCCACGTTTCTGACTGCTAATATTTAATTGTTTTACTTCACACGCGCGAAATAGTTTAATTACTTATAAATAATATAATAATAATAATTAATTATTATCATCACTATGATTTGCAGGAAATTATAAGTTTTATTATTTTTATATTGATATTTTATTTTTATAATTGTTCATATATGTTTCTAGTATATTTATGTTTTTTTTCTTCTGGTGTGTATTTGTTGTTTAGCATTTTAATGTATGTAAAACGCCATGAACAAGTTTAAATTAGATGTGGCGCTATATTAAATAAACAAACAATTGTTTTTATTATAATATAATATTTTATTTATGTAGCGCCACATCCATAATTGTTTGTGGCGCTTCACAAAATAATGCTATTAAAAATACAATAAAGAGAAAACTACTCACAGATAATATTATTTAAAAATAAATAATGAAAATACATGTTTCTATATCATTAACTAAGCTGACCTATCAGTCATAAATAAACATACAAATTACATAACAACAATTGAAATAAATGAATATAAAAGTATGGTTAATAGTAATAAATAATTAAAGTAGTAAAATAAGTACGACGTAATAATAATTTTTATTCAGCACATACACAACCATTATGCATAAGAACATATTACTGAAGCTATTTGTTCTACTCATGAATGACATTTCCACCATCAGATATGTAATAATTATTATTTTTGAACAAGACACTTTATTAATTATCGGAACAATAAATCTCTAAAATGTAAAAAGGAATATGAATATATGGGAAATATTATGGTGGTAGAAAAAGAAGGATTTAAAAACAGTAATATTAACATGTTATTGTTTTAGTTATTATTGTTAAAACATCGCTTATGTAATATAAGCTTGCATGCTCGCAGTACACGCGGGATGTTTATAGAAATATTGATGAAATAAACAATGTGACTTCATTGAAAAACACGTAATTTCCTTTTTCTTTTATAACTAATAGGCAATTTTGGATAATTATGCAGACACATGTATTTTTAATATTTATTTTTAAATATTACCTGTGGGTAGCATTCTTATTATTGCATATACTTTAATAACAGTATGTTGAATAGAAGAGAAGAGAATTGTGGATTTGGCGCTATATAAAATAAACTAATAAAATTATATATTTGTATATTAAATTGTTATTTTTTATCAACTCTATTAGACCCATATCACCAAAGCGTTGCCTTAGTTTGCCGTTTAACATTTTCTGTAGATCATAGTGATGCAGCTAATTATTATTATATTATTTATAATTAATTAAACTAATTCGCGCGTGCGAATGCAGTAAGGTTAATAAATATTCGCGCGCCATCTAGCGGTATTTTGTGTAAAGCTAACTTATAATAGCGAGTTTACGGTAGTCGAAGTTGTCGAGTTGCCGTTCGCCAAGATTTGCGTTTCTGTTATGAATTTTCTTCGTTAGACGAATACAAGTGATTTTTTTTGTAATGTAGTGTATGTATATGTATGTAAGAAATGTGGGGAGAAGTTTGGCGGCTGTTGGCGGTCGTTTTCGTGGTTAGGTTAGAAAGTAACAGATAATAATATGCATGCACAGTTCACGCCGACCAAGAAGACTCTCTGACGTCATTTTGTTTCTAAAATGGCGTAGTCTGTAGACTTTCTATGTCTATGTGTTTTACATTTTTGTCCTGGTAAACCACTGACGTTAAAAATATGATTGTTGCTGGAAGTTGTTACTTTTTATTCACTCTGTTAATCCCATATGATCCAAACATTTACTTTGTTTTCCCTTTAACAAAACTGTAGCTATAATGGGAAGTAGCTATAACGGGAAGTAGCTATAACGGGAAGTAGCTATAACGGACCTAGACCGTCGTGACGACTGGCACGCGTTGTCTCCGTCAGAAATACAACAAACGCGTCGCACCTGCGAGGTTATTTGATGTCTACTTATATACGCCCAGACACCAGGCATGCCACAAGACACGGACCAACGGAAGATACATGGGAAAACGCCTGAATGGAGCAAAAACAAGCACACACAGACACCGTGCGTGCGACACAACACGTGCTGTTTAAAATAAATCGTCAGTCAGACAAATGATACAACGTTGAGTTATATATAATATATCGGTAGGAAGAATTCGAGGATCTGGAAATACGAAATGTGCACTGAATTGTGTCATTTTTATGGGAAATATGTGTTTAATGTATTTCCATCCTAGCGCCCAAGGGGCCGTTGCGACTAGCCAGTACCAGCCAATAGTGTCCCTGCACACCCATTTGCAAAACTCCTCTTTTAATTTCAATTAAAAATAAATCGCTCACGAGAAGTGTGGTCGGCCTCCGGTCTTGTGATATAATTGTGGGTGATTTCAGCCATGCGTTGGTTTTGTTACATACACTTTCTAGGATGCGAATGGGTCATTCTATTGAGATTTCCACCAGTCGTGTATTCGTCTTCAAATTGGGGCGGATATTTGCTCTGTTCCCACGGCTGACGCAATAGTGACTGGCGAACTTAATTGCTACAATTTTGTATCTGACTTCGCTCGCTTCATCGATTTGCAGAGACGATCAGCCAGGGGTACTGCAGCACACGACCCATACCTTGCGATTATATTTATATACTGATACAAAGTAATATATTTCCCCCCATTTAATGTTTACGTTGTTGCACAAAAGGATGGTACATTGTTTAGCGAAGTGCCACATGTTGAACGATAGCAGTGCTATTGTCGAAAAAATGAAAGAGTCGCACGAACGTAATATAATTAATAAAATCACAAATTAGCTAGTTCAATAATCAAAGAAAACAGTACCAATAACACGACTGGACATGTTTATTCAAACGGTGATAATTGCCTGATATTATAGGCCTACAAACTAAACAGAATGCAATTTTGTAGGTACAGTATCAGAATCCATTGTTCTTCCTTTGTTCATTTCGTTCGCACTGAATACCCCGCTGCAGCAACAGTTGACGGAGAAGGAATTCTCTGACGTTATAAACGATTAGCGCCTCAACAGGCGTGTTGTATACTGCGATCAACCGCTCTTGGGTAACTAACTGCGCCGTGTATAAATATACAAATGTAATAAAATTATACGCACAACAGTGATTGACACCAAAGACCTATAGCGTGTAAATAATATAATACAATAAAATAATACAAAACACTACACATTTGTATACCATTTCATTGTAAGAATAGAGAGATCTAACAATGTAATTATTAGGAACATAGTAACTTATCATACACCATTTACTATGCATTTAAGATTAAAACATCTTACAATGTTGCTTGTACATTCGAACTTTTGTAATATTCACAGTTCACCAAAGGGTTCTAATTTATACTCAATATGCGTTATATTAGATATTAAAAACTTTGCATTGTGTATTTTATGTGTCCGATATGTGAATCGCTTGGTGATATTTATCGTTTTATATGAAGCGTGATTTGTTACCCTGGCGTTTGCTCAGTAAACAATGCCAGAATAAACAATCAATAAAATACACATACTGGTCAAAACACGCTAAGGTTTTACGACGTTCTTGACATAGTCGGTACAACGTACGCACCTGGCGTGTTCCATCGACTTAGAAACCACACCGAGGGGACAACATAATTTATAACAAATAGCGTAACCATGAAATTATTATTATTTTAAATTGGTGTTGATTTTGATATTGCCGAGCATGATATATTGGACGTATTTCTAACATTTTGCGGGTTTAGCGTGTGAAAACGTGTCACGCTAACATAACCCGATGGGGCGATTAATATAAACGACTACGATGTTGACAAGAACATTGATGGAACGTTATCGCCCAAACCTGAAAATGAATTGCTACATCCGCCATGAGCCTTGTCGAGATTAATCGTCTGCCGCCTGGTGGCGCTGATCGATGATCATAGCCGCGCATGTGCAGCGCAGATTTCGGCGAGTTACAGCGTTTATTTACCCAAGCAGCCGGCGTGTTTATTTATCGTTCGCGCGCAAACATTTCGCCGGTTTAGCGTGTTTGACTTTGAGCAGTCGGCGATCGCCTTGTTGCCGTGTTGCCCGCGGCTCTACGCTTCTGTCTAAACACGATGCATCTTCGTCGAAGGGAACACACCTGTCTAGAGTTCTCAGGCCCGAGTGATTCGAACTGCTGTCACAGCAAATGCGCACGCCACTGCCAATAACCAGCCAATAATATTTGTTTAGCAATATTAGTAATGAAGCAGGCGAGAGGAAATAGCACAGATGATATAGCGGCGATATACATTGACAGGCGCATAGAATAACTCGACACACGACTGGTTGGTTAATAATCAAGTCTGCGTCGTTATTTCTCAGTAAATCTATAAGAATTTCCAAGCGTAGCAAGTGACTATACCAACTATTAAAATGGATCAGTTTAATTAAATTAAACGTTTTCACCACATATCACCTTTTAAAATTGATTAGTACATTGTATTTGTTTACTTTATTTGGATATATTACAAACTGAATCATTGGAAGACGTAATGGCAATATCACGTTTTAGAGTACTGTTTATTTACATGTATTCGGTGTTGTTTGGCATAATTGAAATAACAGTCTAATCGCATACGTGTTAGAAAGTAATAAACACAGTGATACGATAACGCGGCTATTGGCAACACAAAAACAACACATTGGTATCCCGTTTGTTTACACTAGACTTCAGACGACGCTGAAACTACGACTTCGTCATTACCATTTCAAGCAAACGAAGACGGTCTCTGTTTTTGATCGTTAAGATCGTTAAGCGTTATCTCTGCCCGCGCGAGTGTCGGCTTATTTACTGCAAATAAATGTTAGTTAATTATCGGACCACAGAACAGCGCCCCTGGCCGCCGCTCCTGAAGGGGCGGGCCGCTCTGCGCGGTGATTCGCTTTCGCGCCGCCCCGTTGCACCACGTGACCGCACGCGCAGCCGTTTGATTGACAGCCGCGCGTCGCCGACCAATGGGAGGCGCGCGCCGCTCGTGCTGAGCGTAACTAAAACCTTGTGGGTGGCCAGGGGCGGAGTACATTGGCGAGTTTCTTTCTGACACATTGGCGAAATAATATTAGCTTTGTAGCGGAGGCACCCGTTTCGTCAACTACTCGTACGCGCGCTCGTCGGCCGACCGACTGCAAAGCGAACTTTTGCCGCCGGTTTGAATCGAACCGAAGACGCGAATCGGGGGATAAACAACGGAGGTGGTGTTCGTGCGAGACGTGTTGCGTGCTGTGTGTTGCCGCCGGACGAAGACGACACAACGACGGCCGTACAGTCTGCCATGCGCGGAGATGTCTGCAGCATGACCCACCAGCCTGGAGGGATAGAGCCAGACCCAATCGGCCTGCCGCCGAGAACCCACCTTCCCGCCGCCCAGTTCTGCTATCCCGTCCACCCGGGACTACAGACGTCGACGGGGCAGCCGGGAGCCATGGCCGGGGACGCGACGTCGCCGTACTCGGATGACGACGATGACGACGACGATGACATCGTCGACGTCGACCTGATTGAGAAGGACGACGAGGAGGCGCTGAAGCTGTACGAAGGTGAGGCAGGACGAGGACAATGTAGTCGGGACTCGCTTGATGGGGACGCGGCCGACGGCAGCGGCGACAACTCGAGCAGCCAGTCGGGGGAGAACAGCCCCGGTGCGGGCGACGACTCCCCGAGGAAGAAAGGCAGTTCGGTGAAGCCACCGTACTCCTACATCGCCCTCATCACGATGGCCATCCTCCAATCCCCGCAGAAGCGTCTCACACTCAGTGGCATCTGCGAGTTCATCATGAACCGCTTCGGCTACTACCGCGAGAAGTTTCCGGCGTGGCAGAACAGCATCCGGCACAATCTCAGTCTCAACGACTGCTTCCTGAAGATCCCGCGCGAGCCCGGAAACCCCGGCAAGGGCAACTACTGGACGCTCGACCCGGCGAGCGAGGACATGTTCGACAACGGCAGCTTCCTGCGACGTCGGAAGCGCTTCAAGCGCAACTTTCCCGACGCCGGATCGGGGCACCCAGGCGCGGCATACTTCGACCCGTACTTCGGGCCCGTGTCGCACCATCATCACCCGGCCTTCTTCGCCGCTGCTGCCCACCCGCACGCCCTGCCATTCCACCCCTACATGGCGGCCCCAGTCCCGCCATCGATGCCGTTGATGGCGCCCCAACAGGCCGAGTTACGTCGGACGGTTTTCTCTCCTCTCGGTCTACCGAATTTCGGCCCCGGACTAAACGGATGCCACAACCCTCGCCTGTCGACGAGTCTCACTGCGCTTGCATCGGCCGCTAACGCGCGTAAACCCAGCCCGCCGCCAGTGTCAACGACGCGAAAGACAGGCTTCTCAATCGACAGCATCATCGGCAAGACGGACTCGTCAGACAAACAATGCGACGCGAAACGTCGGAACACGAACGCCGTAATCACGGCGTTTCGACCGCAACACCCGCTCGGGCTACCGGCGGCCGCCGTCGCCCAGCTGCCCGGCTACCACATGTGTGTGCGGGCCGGGCCCGTTGAACGCTCGCAGGTCGGGCCGAGTCCGATGTCGTCGGCGTTCGCCTCTCCGCTCGGGCTCCCAATCGGCCCCGACATGGACCTGGAGACGTACCGCCAGTACCTGCACGCCGTCAACGTCAACGTCCCGGTCGTGTGGCCGCGGTGAACTCGTCGTCATAGTAAGCAGTCCTCATGTCATACTAACACTCACGCGCACACGAGTGCTGAAATATGTGTAAATATATATTCTATATTGTAAATAGGTTCGTGTCGTACATATAACGTTCGAATATCCGCGTGTGAATTCGGTCGACTCTCATTGTATCATAGGTGTCATCGTCGTCGTCGTCGCTATTTATAATCGTTATTGTACATTGCGGAACATATTCGCACAAAGTCTAAGAACAGTATTACTGGAAATCAGGGAGATTGGTGCTGTGTCGTGTATTCATGTTTTAGTTTATTGTGAAACGCAGGGCGTGGATTAATAAACCAGTGTAAACGTATATTTTATCGTTGTGTCTCTCAGTAAAAAGGTTACTATTTATTGTAACTGCCCAATATATATATATATATATATATATATATATATAACTTCACTTTCTTTAAAAGGATATATTGTGTACAGGTAATATATATATATATATATATATATATATATATATATATATATATATATATTCATAATTATGTTTGCTATTTATTTTACTTTCTATACTCTTTACTGTATGAAACGAGTTGCTAATGTTTTAAAAAAAATTCCAATTTATTACCAAGAATTATTCATACATTTTGTTGAACTGATAATGTTTTTATTATTAAGATTATCTTCTTTTGTTATTATAATATATATATTATTTTTCTCATGATCGTGTATATTCCTTAATAATAATTGTGTATGTGAGTGTATATATATATATATATATATATATATATATATATATGCATATATTTGTAGGTTATAATGTATTATGTGTATATATATATATATATATATATATATATATATATATATATATATATAATATACATAATATATATAATATATATATATATAATATACATAATATATAATTATATAGATATAATATATATATAATGTACTGTATATATATATATATATATATATATATATATATATATATATATATATACACGTACACGTACACATACACGTACACGTACACGTACACGTACACGTACACGTACACGTACACGTACACGTACACGTACACGTACACGTACACGTACACGTACACGTACACGTACACGTACACGTACACGTACACGTACACGTACACGTACACGTACACGTACACGTACACGTACACGTACACGTACACGTACACGTACACGTACACGTACACGTACACGTACACGTACACGTACACGTACACGTACACGTACACGTACACGTACACGTACACGTACACGTACACGTACACGTACACGTACACGTACACGTACACGTACACGTACACGTACACGTACACGTACACGTACACGTACACGTACACGTACACGTACACGTACACGTACACGTACACGTACACGTACACGTACACGTACACAACCACTAGAGCCAGCCATACAGGCATGGATGAGCCCATCCTTCTGTGAGTCACTCCCACACAACACACAGTTTCAGTTCGCGATAAGTGGGATTTCCTGCTACTCTACAGGCGAATGTCGTCTGGTTTGTGACAATATTACAACTGTCTCCCTTCGTCCCATTGCATCTCCCTGGCTGCTGCGACATGCCCGACCTCAACTCCGGCTCCGCCATTGCTCCACCGACCAGCCATAACCGAGCGGCTATCTCCGTCGACATGAACGGTTGTTTGCCGTCGTCAGATACGACTAATCCGATGAAATTAATTTATGTTGCTGTAGCGTTACACAAAGCTGTAACATATGTTGTCGCTCGTCGATAGCGCCGGGCGCCGAGGGTAAGTCAACAACGCCGGTGTTTATTGTCGACCACAGGCAAATCACCGTGAGAGCAAACGTTGATCTTGGCTGAAATAATTCAGTCTCGCTCTATGTGCCTCTGTATCGAGTATCGAGCCGATTGTAACTGACGTTTTTGAACATCGCTCGACCGTATTCAATAGCCATGCCCTTAGCATACGGCAACAACTATTTTCTGTATTGATAATTTTATATATTAACGTGATTTTATTATTGATTTTTGCGTTGAGGAAAAAAATTATTATCGCTGTTACTCTATGAATTTGTTTGATACAAATTATAGTAATATAGAATCAATTATAACATTTTATTGCGAGTGGGTAGCAATATTGTGTTCATCATTTCAGTAAAGGAATTTGTATTAACAACAAAAATAATTTTCATATATAGTCGCTGTCAGAAGAAACTGAAATATGTAACAGATTTAAATATATATTAAAATTGATATTTTATCAGTTATAAACATAAGCATACTATATGTTATAATTTATTATATTTATATACATAAATTATTGATTGTATTTACATATGTTATTCATCTTTTTTTGTTATTTCCACACTAATAAATACACAGATATATATATATATATATATATATATATATATATATATATATATATATATATATATATATATATAAGTAATATATATAAGTAATATATATATATATATATATATATATAAAACATAATAATCATCACGTTACTTTTGCACACTGATAAATACACAAATACATATATATATAAATATATATATATATATAAATATATATATATATATATATATATATATAAGTAATATATATAAGTAATATATATATATATATATAATATTACATAACAATAATCATTTACTTTGTCCGAGAAAAAGTTTACTTGTGAATGTTTATTTTTTATTAATCTTTAAATTTATAAACAACACTCAATCGCGTCGTTTGTTTGAACAACACACAGTTATGTCATCGACAATCCTGAGAGCGACTGACGACTGGGTCAGTGTGCCATGCAACGACACGTTAGAACCCGCACGTCGAGTCGGGCCGACGGGACGTGTACGTTCGACCCGACCCGGGGCGGGGCGAGGCCGCTCAACACCGCCCGCTCGCGCGGCCTGGCCTCCGTCGCTACTCGCTACTCGCTTCCGACAAACTCATCAACAGCCGACCTAATCCGACTTCTCCATATAGATGTAGATTTGTGGGGTGACTGATCATAGCCAGGGGGTGACCAGGGGGTTGTGGAGGGTTGGTAGAGGGTCACGGATATGCGACGGGAGACCAGCTGCGATGCGTGTTATCGAAGAACGCGGCATTCATCGGCGCTTTGAAACAAGTCACTGACGCGCGCTTGTGCGGTAGCGTCAAATTATGCCGGGACTCACCGAGTGGCCTCCCGTTGGGGGCGGACCACGTGAGAATAGTCCGCGTTGTTAACTCTTGATTTCTACCGAGCGAGCCACACACGTATGGGACAAATAGCCATGACCTCTGTGTTTCTGTCATCTGGTATTTTTGTTTCAGTCGGCATACAAACGGTAGACATTTCGCTCATTTGCCTGTTGCAGACAAATGAGCGAAATGTCTACCGTTTGTGTCCCGATTGCCTCACACAATGTTGTTATTCACCCGACAGCATTTAAATGCTCTCAGGGGTTTGGTTACATTGGGAAATCCACCTTACCTCAATATTATATATTTTCGACTTACACAGCTTTTAGCGAGTGCACTGGTTTGATGTCTGAACTGAAATGTTTATTATCCAATCGAGTGACTATTTTAAATAATAATGATACATTTCATTTCTAGGCAACCTGAATTTTTGGTGCTGATTTTTATTTGGATCATTCAGGTGTATCCTGTTGTAGAATATATGATTATTATTCTAAGTGATATAATGATGTCCGAATATATATATATATATATATATATATATATATATATATATATATATATATATATATATATATATATATATATAATTATATATATATAATATATAATATATGTATATATATATTATATTAATTCGGACATAAATATATATATATATAATATATATATATATATATACATGTATATATATATATATAATTATATATATATATAATATATAATATATAATATATAATATATAATATATAATATATAATATATAATATATAATATATAATATATAATATATAATATATAATATATAATATATAATATATAATATATAATATATAATATATAATATATAATATATAATATATAATATATAATATATAATATATAATATATAATATATAATATATAATATATAATATATAATATATAATATATAATATATAATATATAATATATAATATATAATATATAATATATAATATATAATATATAATATATAATATATAATATATAATATATAATATATAATATATAATATATAATATATAATATATAATATATAATATATAATATATAATATATAATATATAATATATAATATATAATATATAATATGTAATATGTAATATGTAATATGTAATATGTAATATGTAATATGTAATATGTAATATGTAATATGTAATATGTAATATGTAATATGTAATATGTAATATGTAATATGTAATATGTAATATGTAATATGTAATATGTAATATGTAATATGTAATATATATATGTATATATATATATATATATATATATATATATATATATATATTTACTGTCGCAAATTTTGTATTAATAAAGATATGTAACTTGATACAAATCACACTAGCACATTAACAATCTTACGATCCGGTCACCGTGATTTAGGGGCAAAATCAACAATTCTTCTGTACACGCGACTTTTGTGTGAATTATTGATACTTGTTATGTCTCAGCTTCGACAAGTGTGTCACGTTGAAACAGTCATATTTTTTTGCAATTCTGTCCGTATGGTGCGACTTGTCCAGGTCCACCTCGCCCCGTATACTCGGCCAGACCGTGTGGCCGGACTCACACTGACCGGGAGCTCGGACGTCGTGCAGCGCTAATTCAAATTTGTGTGAAACAACAGCGAAGAAACATTATCGTTGTCGCATAAGTCGACCCGAGTGAGAATACTCAGCGACTTAATCGTCTTATCCGCTCTTGGGGCTTTTAGCGCCGGATTAAACTGACCGGTCCGGCGCGGTCCAACGTTGACTCTTCGCTAATCCGCATTCAGTGTCGCGTTATGCGCTACGATAACAATCGCCGAATGTTCACAATAACTACGGTAAGTATGACTGTAACACGCCGATGTAAGTAGCACATTATAACCTCACGAATGCGTCCATTCACATTCGTTGAGCTTGTATGATTAACATCGTATGACACCAAGAAAGGGATAATGTTCACTTTAGTACACACAAAAGACGAACGATATAATGACGTATATTTATAACTGTTTATAACACGTTTATTTATCCATATCAGGCCGGTTATATAAATTAATATATAGGACACCAGTGCCATCGTTTTCATCACAAATAAAAAATTATTGTATATAATAAATGTATTGTATATGATCATACCATGAGTAGAAATGCAGTTATCAAATGTAAATAAACTCAAGTTAGCAGTTTGTAGTGTTATGCTATGCACGGGTCTTCTGTTCTCATTTGCGTAATAAGAATAATAAATAATAGTTACGACTAAAATGATCATAATCATAAGACAAATATCTTCCGGTCTAACAAAAATGGCTCTTATAGGCACATTACATACCTACACACATGTTTAATAGCATTTTATATTTTAAAATGCTAGAAATCCGGATTTCTAGCATTTTTTCAATGTAAAATGCTATTAAATATATGTGTATGTATGTAGTGCGCCTAAGAACCATTTTTTTAGACCGGAAGATATATATGTATTTTTCTGATATGACGCTCGCGTGCATCGGTGCGAAAACTGCGTCTGTAGTTGTAATTAATTAGCCAACATATGTCAGCTGAAGCGACATGATTGTTTTAGCAGGCCCAACTAACGTCACGCCTCTGCCTTTCAAGTGCGGCAAGATGGCTGATTAGCGAAGCCAACGTATCGCTGGCGGAGCACAGCGTGTCGTGTCAGAAACTTGCTGCTCCCCCAGTCGGCTGTCATCGCTCATAATCGGAACTCATCGACGTCTTGTCAATTCCGCCACCGGCCAATCGCAACGAAAGCCGACAAGTTCCGCGATGATTATTAAAATCTGTCTCTTCGTTTATTTCCGGAAAGCCTCGTTTCCGGTTCCGTCGCGATATTATTGTAGTGAAGCCAAACAACGCGTGATGCGAGTTGTGAGAATCAAATATGACGCTCGCGTGCGTGCAGTGATGGAGGATTATTAATTTGGGTGAACTTAGATTATGTAGAAAGACTACATAGAATATATATATATATATATATATATATATATATATATATATATATATATATATATATATATATATATATATATATATATATATATATATATATATATATTGGTTCGCTGTTACGTAGGTATTAAATATTGTTTAGGATACTTCACTTATGAGAGAGTACGATTATATAATCTGCAAGGTACAAATATACATCCGGGTGTTTATAATTGAACTAATGCCATCATTCGGTTTCATGGGAATAAAAACACCTATTGCTTGAATCAATAGTAGTATACATACTGTTATATAGCTCCAGGTCCACAAAGCCAAACAGCTATATAAAATCAATGAATTATAAATTCAAAATCTTGTGCTATGCCACTGGACTTTTTCGAATATGCTTGTTTTGACGCGCTTTCTGTATACCCAGTTGTAACGTCAGGCATGACACGTACTGACATCAGGCGCACTGTTTCTTTCCATTCAGAGCATATTTATAAGGATCGAAACGAGCGTCAAAGTGACTAATTGTGCGACATTCCGATGTATTACAAACACTGGTCATCATAGTGAATGTGAACATACAGTTATCTTATGATTCGACACGAATATTTTTTTAATGGAAGCCATATTTTTCTCGGATGCCTGTCTGAGCTTCGGGATCGCCGCCATTTTCGGATCGTTTACAAAGTAATTGTATCGATTGCAGCACCCACGGCATAAGCCACACCAGGACACATACATAACAAACAGACAGCATGTATTTAACTTGAGAAATAAACGTTCTGTAAGCCACACATATTCATTAGTGTGCCGATCTGACAAGGAGCTGTATATTTAACATTACACTTTAAACCCGGGAGCACAATCCGGATTATTACCGTGGCTCAATTGGAAGGGCGTTCGTTAGGTGCATTCCCTATAACAATAGGAAGGACACAGTTTTTTGTCACTTTTTTGTTTAACTTTCCACAAAATAATAATTAAAACTCGAATCATAAAACAATGATGTATACTACTGTTTGTATTTGTTTTATGTTTGTAGTTACTACATGTGCGCCACGACAATTAAAATACATTGATTAATTGTATATAATACATAACGATGATGTATATTTCTAAATTTCAATTATCAAGACAACTCACATTTAATTTTCGTTGCGAATAAATAAATACTATAACAATAAAAAATACAAGCAGTACGTCATTCATTGGTTTAAAATTATTCGGTTTATAGTTATTATTATTTAGTGAAAACATAAATAATAATAAAAATGGTTTCGTGTCAGGTTCGAAACGGTGTCCTTCCGATTGTAAAAATAGAACACACCTAACGAACGCGTTTACCAACTGAACGACGGAGACCAGCGAGATTCCGGTACGCATATAAAATATGTTACGTTAAATTCACAATCCCTCCTTCATTGTTTGGCATACTAGTGATATTAATCGATCTTAAGTTAAATGTTTGTAATATATGTGTCCTTGTGTGGATTATTTTCCGTGGGCTGCAGTCGATACAATTACTCAGAAAACGAGCCGAAGGCGAATCCAACGCTCAGTCAGACCTCCGCGAAACCTCTGGTTTCAATTTTATGTGGAACCATAAGATAAACATTAATTTTGTTCTCTTTGATGACTAGTGTTCGTATTCCATCGGAAGATCGCACACAAGTTTATTATTACGCTCGTTTCGACGCAAAACCTATCCTTGTAAACATGTTCTGATTACGTGAAAAGGGTCCGCCTGATGTCAGTATGTGTCATCTTTGATGCCACGATACCACATGATCGCCTTGCTAATTAACTGTCAGCTTTCGTTCGGTACGCTGATGGGTTCTAAACTGAATTTATATTACAAATGTGTTTTATTTATTTTTGGAATAATGTTGTCAAATGTTACACAGATATTTAATCTTTATGTATACATGTAAAACGAATTGTAGGTAATGCCTTGTTTCTATTCCTTTAACAACAAGACTAAACAAATTTCCCCGAGATTCGCGACAGCATGGATTAGAAAAAGGGTGGCTCATATTTTTCGGTTATTAAGCTAATGCGCTCCGTGCTGTAGCGGACGCAAAACGTAAGATAACTCCCCCACAAATTTTCTTTGGAATAACGCAATAACAATTCGAAATGAGAAGGCGTCTTTAGGCAATCCTTGTCTCAATAAACACTGCTTCTAGAGAACAACTTCCCGGCCGAGGAAGAACTTTCAAGTACAGCTTTATTGGTTTAAGTAGGCCACGAGTAGGAAGCATTAAATAACCGACGAAAGCTGTAAAACACTCTATGTGTTATCCGAGTTTATTGCCTCCGTCGAATGCGCGCGTGCTCTATCGCTCAACGTGATAACGTTTCGCGTGTCCGAGTGTAGGGTTGTCGGGTTGTAGGGGCGTAAGGAGTTCTGTTATCGCCGACAGGTGTGATATAACGATGGCGTGAAACTGTAGACTAAAGCCGCCAAGGTTTCCTTTCGACATGGAATGCAGCGTAACTTTATTACAGTGTATATTATGTAGGCATTTGTATACATGCGTGCATGTGTACATAATGTAATGTAATATGTACACACACGCACGCACGCACACACACACACACACACACACACACACACACACACACACACACACACACACTCACATATATATATATATATATATATATATATATACAATTTACATACATAATAGGTATACACGCACTTGCCCTTTTTCCACTTCGGAACTATGTCATAATTGTATACGGTGAATGTATTATGTTGTTGTTAAATAAATATCTCTCTCTCATACAAACATGCAAACAAACAAATGCGTGAACACAGTCAGTGCGTTACTCCGCAATTATGACACTTCACCTACCTCAACAGGTGTATGGATTTTCAATTTTCGTTCGTGATACTCCACTTTGAGGTGACGAGGCATATGTTACACTCGACAACAGACGCCGTACCCGTGAGACCGGCTGTTGCGCGACGAAACAGCGTCAAACAACCGTGTCATTGTAGGTCGAAGATCAACAGTGTCTTTGCTCGTACGCAGTCGTTTAGAAAGGAACGTTTTATCAATGACAGATGGCCTCTTTGACGATGTCGTACTCCGCTTTCATCCATTTTGTGTCGCATTTATGCAGCTGACAACTGTTCTAAGTTGCTAAAGTGACATTGTAAACTATATCATATGCCTTGGGTTAAATTATTGTTTTCGTATGGTATGCCAAATATAGACAATGATATTATTTTAAAAAGAAATGATCGAAAAGCTCATTTTTCCATTTAGTTAATAATTTTAGTTAAACCGTAACATATTTTAATATTAAATGTTAAAACGTCAATAAGGTAGGAAGTATTTGAAAAGATGTGACTGCATTAAATAATATGTTGGTATGTTTATAGAGATATAGAAAATGTAGAAAAACCCACTAAGTCTCGTCGTCAAACAAACAACAACAAACAAATAAAAACAAACGAAAAATCTTAGAGATGTAAAACTATTTTATAATAAAGACGTTTAACGAAGATCGTATAATTTAATTTTACACACGTACACTCGTACGTACACTCGTGTGTAGTGCGTGCGTTGCATGCAATCGTGTGTGCGTGCGTGCGTGCGTGCGTGCGTGCGTGCGTGCGTGCGTGCGTTTGTCCGTGCTTGAATGGGCGTCGCGTAATAGCGCGACTCCGGACGTGACGACACCAGATGGAGTCACGAGAGTTGCCCGTTTCGCCGGCTCCGTGCACCGCTGACTCTTAACACGCACAAAATCGATCAACTTATCAGCGAAACAATCTGTCCTCTGACCTATGCGACGTGTCTAGTTTGACATGTTCCCTGGTGACATGTTTCAAGTAAGACACACCGGGTTACCGAGAGGAAACCTCGTTTCGTGCGTCGTTCTTCCAGGTGGCGCTGGTGTCGTGTAAGAAAGAAGTGGTAGCGCGGTGTCTTCCCGTTATAGCTACTTCCCGTTATAGCTACTTTTTATTCCCGTTATAGCTACTCTTTAAGTTTGACAGTTAAACTAGTACCATTATAGGTACTTTTTATTTCTCCATTTCTCATGTAGAGCATTACCTTTTTCAGACAGGTTTGAGACACCGTGACATTTGATGAACCAGTTATCTTCTGCAATGTCTGCACCAGCTTGGTGTGTTGATATAGTTGGTAGACAAGCATCCATCTCATTGTCACAAAATTTAACTTGTTAGACTATTCAAAGTGTTAGACAAAACGTAACTGATGACTTTTATAATCCGTATAATTAACGTAGTTGCCTTAATAAAAACTGCTTTGCACATGTGTTTTATGTTATATATTTTCAATTTCAAATAACTCCATGGCAGTTACATTTATATCATTTTATGTCTTTTAAAACGTGTCCTTGAGTAATACACTTCATGTATAAATGTTACAGCAACCTCAAATTGTTAATGTTCCCTCTTACTGTCTCCTCATGAATTGTGTAATTAAATAAATAGCTATAACGGGATTAGTTTGCCTCCCAAACTTAACGAGTAGCTATAACGGGGAAAACGTACCTGTAATGAGAAGTAGCTATAACAGGATGTAGCTATATCGGACCTATTTTAAGTGACTAATTTGATGCGACACTAATGCTAAACACACACCTACCGACTTCGGTTGGCAGTCGGTATAAAGAGCAGTTAGTGGTAAATGCCAATTAGTGCTTAGCTTCGGAACAGCAATATTCGAGTAGAATAAAATAATTACCGGTTATATTACATTTAATATATTCTCAATTTTTTTTAACCAAAATGTTGACTGAATATACACATTCGGTGAAAAGATTACAAACTATTAACTCAAACCAAATGCTGTAAGTTAAACATGTTTTTTAACTCAACCTATTATTTCGATTATTATGCACACATTGTACCGTGGTACTGTTTATTGTGATCGACAATACATTTACACAATATACCGATGTAAACCACAGTTTTCTACTATACTACAAAAAGTGAATCCTCTTAAAACATAAAGTGGTGGAAAAGAGAGACAGCGTTACGACCGTAAAATTATTAAATAAAATGTAATAATATAATAATAATATTCGTAGTGTCATTATATCTTTATAATAAATGTATTGATTGCCCAAATCTGTTAGTTTCTCTCCGATTCTTTAATTAAACTTTTCACCAAAAACTATTACCTTTCTCTCAGTTTTGTTCTGCTACCTACTTTTTGATAGCGACATCCCATTTGTAATAAGTTATATATATATATATATATATATATATATATATAATATTTGTAAGTTTGACTTTACTGTGCGTGCGTGCGTTCGTGTGTACGTGGGCACGTGCGTGTGTATATCATTTTACGCTACACAAGTTGTTCTATTTCAGCCACGATGTTTCACCGGCGCACGAATATTTAATATTTCCCAGCACTTAAATCTATGACTTTTCATGCCATTATAATAATAGAGACATACATGTTTGGACTCAAAATAAACAAAGACATGGTGAATACAGCGATTCTATATGTTGAATACATTTATTAACTAACTACTAAAGAATATTTTTCTTCGTTCATTTCCTAAAATTATACATTGTTCTATGAATGAAAATAGCAAAATAAAACATTTGTACTTCACAACCATCTAGATCGTCTATTCTGGCTTTCTTTTCTTCTGTCATATTAACATATTTTATTACTGTTTTCTTGATTACTAATATTAATGGCTATAATTGAGTTTTTTCCTGTACATGAAATATATAAGTAACTTATTCCATGAAACTATCAATTCAATGAAACCCCTTTAAAAGACTGGGGGTTGGGGGAATAAAGTCAGTGCGTGAACAAAGAAACGTTCGGGGGAATTCCCTGCGTTAAAGAAGCGAAATCTCCAATAATTTCAGTGTTGCCTGATGTGCAGTAAGACACCTTAGAAAGATAACAATCGTTAACAATAAAATAAACTAATATCCATAAAATAATTTGTTCACAAAACTAGTTTAAGAAAAAAACCAGGGGACAGATAAAGGGCCCTTAAGCAAAATTAATCCTTATTAATTATTAATCCGTTGTTAAATTACATGATTTAAAAAAATCAAATATCCTTTGCTGTATTACCGAGAAGACAATTTCCACGACACTCCATTGACAATGTCTCGCTGGCGCGTCATCGTGTTGAAAGTTTTCATGTATTCAAGATCACTGTTAAGGTTCAAAAGTGAACTTATAGTACAAAATCAGGTTTTAGAACACAACGTTAGAGAATTGGCCTCCCGGATGGACAATCGATTGCGCGCACCAAACCGCCGACCGCTCGCTCTCTCGTGAATCGTTTCTCTGCCCAATTTGCACGTTCGTCACCTGAGTCGACAGCGGACGAGACCCAGCGGGTTCTACGACACCGGAAGATAAACTTTACACTGTCGATCGCGGCTGAGAAAACAGTCGTCAAGGAAACGATACTTTGACTTTGACAGACGCCGCGTAGAGTCGTGAGGATCCCATGGGCGCGATGCCGTCGCGTTGATGCGCTCGCCGGCAATCGGAAACCGGCAGTTATCGAGTCACTCCACCGCCGCGAGAAAGAGAGACCGTCGTAAATTCGCTAAGACAACATTGCTTTGTGGGCACTGGTGCAGGCGGCGAGGTGTCGCCTTGCCGACAAGACACCGTCTATCGGGTCTTATCACTCGTCGCTGCAAACCCACTCGGGTTATTGCCCAATTTGTAGCGAGTTTCGGCACAGCGGGACGCTAAACAGTTCGACAGCTCTGTCACCGCTACTGTGCTTGATATGATAGAACGCTTCATTTCGATCGGTTGTCTGGCGATGTATCGGGTGACGGAAACTTGATTATAATACATAAGACACGTATTCTAGCGGTTTGCAAAATATGATGCTGTAATATTTAAACATTTATAAAATAATACCAGTCTAGAAAAAAAATTATATATACATATATATGTATATAATTATGTGTATGTATATATATATATATATATATATATATATATATATATATATATATACACACACACATCATTATATACATATATATGTATATATAATTTTTTTTCTAGACTGGTATACTGATATTATATATATATATATATATATATATATATATATATATATATATATATATATATATATATATATATATATATATATATATATATAAGTATATGTATATGTATATGTATATGTATATGTATATGTATATGTATATGTATATGTATATGTATATGTATATGTATATGTATATGTATATGTATATGTATATGTATATGTATATGTATATGTATATGTATATGTATATGTATATGTATATGTATATGTATATGTATATGTATATGTATATGTATATGTATATGTGCGTGCGTGCGTGCGTGCGTGCGTGTTGTGCGTGCGTGCGTGTTGTGCGTGCGTGCGTGCGTGCGCGTGCGAGTGTGTGTGTGTGTTTATAAAATACCTACCCCTGTTCGTTGATGGGACATAACATATTTATGAAAATCCAAGGTTGTGAAAGGTTGTTAACAATATCCCTTCATTGTAAATGCCAACTTATTTGCAAACATATACAAATGACACATGATTGATAGGATAAAAAAATCTTGATACGATATTCATATTAATGTAGAACCGTGAATGAAGCGAAGCATCCGCCATCTTGGACGGATGTGAGTTCTGGCGCACCGCGCGTGTTGCGGCTCTGCATCTCTCGGCAAGGTTTCCGGTGATCAGACCGTCTCCCGGGTACTTTCGTCCGGCGTCCTTTGCCCCGGCGGCCACCGCGTTATGATTTACAGTGGCGTTTATATTAGGCGAGGTCTGCTTAACCGCTCACATGTCACGGCCGGCCGGCAGTCACGACCCGCGCTCGTCGTATCTCGGATGGTCGCCGTGAGAAGCTGATTACCTCGGTAATCTCGGCCGAGATGAAACGGCTAATCGTGTGTTCAAACACGGCTTATCGGACACTCGTTGATTCATAAATCGTAGAGTCAAAATTAAATTAAAACTATAGCACTTGTCGACAAGATAAATGTTTCCTTTAAGTCCGGCGTTTTGCCGGTGAGAATAAAGTGTTTGCCGACGAAGGTATGCGGTCGTATCTTTGTCGTCATCACTTGAACTCGCCTTGGTATGATAGAGTCCGTTTGATGTAGACTATTATTACTGTTGTGTGCGTGGTTAAGTACGATTACAGCAGTTGCATCCATGAGAACTATTATACAGGTACGCGATAGTCCAACTGCATGCTGTTGCGATGCACAATTATAATAATTATGATAATATATAAGATTTGGGTTAAACGCATTTAAAATGTAAAAAACAACATTTTGCATAAAAGCAGTATTAACTTATCGCTTTATTGCATATTCATTCGGCATGATATATTGCATATTTGCATATAATTGCTCTAAAAAGGTGACACATGTTAATGGATCTTGTAATCTTGTAATCATTATTTGTCGATGGCTGGGCGCCATTTTTCGCAACAGAAACACAATTTCGTCTGTTGTCAAATGGACGGCAAAGTTACACTAACGTGTTGTCTTAATTCGTACAGAACTCTGGTGTTGTTTTTGTTATTGCTCAATGTAGAAACCATTCCCTTGTTATAGTTATTTTACCGATCTCGTTGTATTACATGACGAAGCAAATGCCGTATGTTTATAAACAGGATCGACAATAACAGCATATTTATTGTAGTATTAAAACATTTACATACATACACACCATTAATCTTTCTTACATACATAGATACATTCGTATTATATATATATATATATATATATATATATATATATATATATATATATATATATATATATAGATATATATATATATATATCTATATATATATATATATATATATATATATATATATATATATATATATATCCCAGTCGGGTTGCATTCATTAATCATAGAGTTCCGTACACCAATAAGTACGTCGTAAAACCACAGATAATGTATGTCTATATATAAGGGGTCACCGTCTAAGGTAGGTTTATGATAATCACTGGCTCCCTTACGGTGAGCGTCGTGACTTTCCCCATATCCCTACATTACTAGTGGGATAACAGCAGGTTTATCCCGTGTAGCCTATAAACATAAGGAATCTGGGACGAATGGGGAATTCAGGGTTCAGGGGTCATGTATGTATAGAAACAGGGATCCGTGTCACAGATGTATTTAAGGATTTTAGGCAGTTTGACCTGGATACCTGGGTACTAATTTCCTTTTCGGTATCGTCAACCGTTAAATCTTTGATGGGTTAACATCAAGTTAGCAAAAATATATCTCCATGTTTTGTAAAACTGCTATATTTTCTGTTTAATGTGATTCGTTAAAATCAACACTAATGTAAAGGTCGACTTCCTTTAATTTTCGACTATATTTTTAGAAACACACTATTTATACAAACAATATGTAGAGGCATTGTGTTTTCTGGTAGCTTAACTACTCAAAGGCTGCATAACAAACACATTTTACTGCATAGCAACCACATTTTTTTTCCTTATTGAAAGTTCGCACATTTGTATGGTTTCAAACCATGCTTATAGCTTATAGGATCATCTTCAATTTGATGTTTTCATTCCTGGAAAGGCCAGCGGTGACATTTTCAAAAGAATATGTCAACTAAACCCGTAGTGAGGGTCCGAAATTGTTGTTAGTTGTATTTTTTTTACAATAACTGAAACGAAGTTTTGTAGGCCCTGTAGAGGATATAATATGTCCAGTGACACTACAATATATATATATATATATATATATATATATATATATATATATATATATATATATATATATATATATTATGTAATATATATTGTTATGGAAACGTGTTTGGCATGGTTATACTATTTTGTTAATCTACTACAATGGTAAACGTTAATAAATGATAACCATATCATTCGCTAGCACTGGGTAATTTATGTGCATTTGCATATGCACATTGACTACTTACAATAACGTGTAGACGGCTTTCTATTCGTCGTTCAGTGGAGCAGCACATTAATATTTTAGGGAGATTGCGTCCATTAGCACTATAGTGGCACGTACATGGGAACGGTTCAATACCATTTTAAGTCGCCGTGTGATCTTTGGTAACGGTATTTGTGACGCTTTGACACTATTGATACGGCGGCCATTGTATCTGCCGATAAACATTTCCGTTTAGCTGCGCGATTACCGAAGTGTGCCCTGTGCGACTCATTGAAGTCGGCCGCTCGAATAAATAATTGAGTAGCACGACACTTACAGCGCGGCGCCGTGTATTGGAACTTACATGGCCACTCGCTGTTGGCTGTTTGCTGGTGATGCAAAACTACAGTCATTTCTTAGAGACTTGTACCTGCATACGTCATTTGACACTGTTCTCTTTAGTAACGTGATCGTTTTTACGTGTTTTTCTCTCGTTCAAACACATTCTTACTCAATTCGTTCGCTCTACTACTTCTCTGGATGACTTTCAATGCAAACGTCCGATTTCAATTACGCGTAACTGACTCCATTGAAACCGCGGGCGTGAGGACAAAGCGACAACTGACGGATTATATCGATTTGCCTTTGCGGCCAAATGGTGGGCTAATGCCAGTCGAAGTTTGCCGTTCACACTAAGAAACAGTACAAACAAAAGAGGCAATTAGAACGCTTCTATTGAAACGTTATGATTACAGTGTCAATTGAAACCCGAAATGGCGGAATGAGTGGTTTCAGGGTTTTGAACAATGAGATACGTTTGTATTTAGAAATGGCATATCTGGCTGGATTTTTACAAAGGTCAACGGGTCCCAGATTTAATCTTTTGCAGTTGCTCGATACGTTGGCTTAGCGACACAAATCGGACGATGATCGTGTTGAAGGTTTTAGTTTTCGACTAAGTCTTTATTCCTGACAATGATTTAACTATCTTATGTGTATATAGCTGCGATACAAGTACACCTGATGAAATTATATTAAAGCAGAATTTTTACTGACATTATAAATACTACAGTTTTCATTTAGCATCTTCCAAGAATATGTCTTCTGTTGAAGATTCTAGAAGATGTCCTGTGTTGAAAACGTTCAATCTGTAATCACATTCGTATATAATAAATCGTGAACTGTGTTTACATAAAGGCCAACATTACTTAAAGGAGCACGCAACCCTACATGTAAAAATCTGTATGCCTGACACTCAGGTATTTTACTAATGATAGATTTATATGTGTGCATAACATAAAAAATACATATGTGTGTGTGTGACAATATACTATAAATTATAGAATGGCATGTGCGATTTTGGGGATGTTGAGGGCTCTTGAACGTTAAGGTTGCATGTTCCTTTAATTTGTTTTTATAAAAAGCACATCTATAATCCCAAAACGGGACATATGTAGCGATATACAGTGAACCATTATCACAGCGTATTACTATTAATAATAAAGCTGTGTCGGATCTATGACACAATTTGGTATATATTGTATATACAAAGCACTTTGACATTACTTCCGAGTCACTTGCAGTAGCGTACTTCCGCTCGCGCAAACGTCGGTCTTTACCGTCTGAGCGAGACGAACGTTGAGCGATTGCGAGGATGTATTTCGGAGCGGGCGGGCAGAACAAACGATTTGGGCACCTGCGGGAAAACGTTACCACAACACTAAAGGAAGCCGATTTCTTGATAACATTTATGTGCCGCGCTTTTTTCCAGAGAAGTCTTTTGAAGCGCAGTTGTGAATGAACGTCGCATTTGGTCGACGACGTAAGACGTGAACTTGGACTGCTCCGCCGGCATACCTGCACGCCGACAGACAGTTCTGGTCACGCCGGCCTGACACCCGGCTGACGGGCGCCCAGACACCCGCAGCCTGGCGCACGGGTGGCTTCGTCGAACGGCGTATCCCAGGATGCAGTGCGGCATCACCGGCCACCATCCACAGATCGTAGGGTGCAGAATTATATAGTGAAATGTTAATGAAATATGGCATAATGACATATGTGACGAATGTCAATCAACATTGATTTTAAAATATGTGTGTGTATATAGGTGTGTGATGTTTTGGAATTTTGAACATCTTAATAGCATTAGTATAATAATTTTCAACTAGACATTGCCGGCGACAGACCGCGTGTACGCATAGGGAAAAAATACAGCGCGCGTATACACTGACAACTATAATTATCTTTGCGAACACCTGCACCTAAAGCATAAAACTAATGAAAATATTTCGCTAACAGTGAAGTAAATACTTTATTTTTTATAAATTGAAAGAAAATTATTTATAAATTACTCCCCCCCCCCACCCCACGGAACTACACACCAAAGAAGGGAATTGGCAAAATTGCGGTGGCGCCATCTGGTGACCAACAATAATTGCTGTAATTATATATAATATTATTATTATTATTATTATATATATATATATATATATATATATATATATATATATATATATATAATATATATATATATATATATATATATATATATATATATATATATATATATATATATATTAAAAGAAAATAATATCTAAATTACTCCCCGTCTCATATTATGCGGCACAAAATTATCAATCAGAGTATAATAATGAATATTGGCCTATACATGAAAATACAATTAATGGACATCGGCTATTTTGAGAAGATGAATTTAACATATTCAAATGTTAGAGTCTTAATACATAAATAACCAACATATGGACAACAACTGTTTAGTCGTTATACTATCACGGTAAGAAGAGAAAATAAACATATCATTAAATGACTAAGCGAGTCGCACCGATCTACACACAAGCTGTAAGGTATAACGGTTCTGCAGCTGTCATCGACAGAGAACCCCCGCAAAGCCTGGCGACATGGACGCCAAGCGAGCGAGGTGTCGTTGGACACGGAGACACAAAGCCGTGATCGGCTTATGTGTCTCTCCTGTTGCGGCCTCCGCTAATGTTTGCGCCCGGCTCAGTCCGTCTGGGAGAGTGTTGCAAAGACAGGCTTACGGTCGCACCGATCTATTTATTCCGGCTTACTGCGGGAACGATCTATTTATTTCGACTGGCGAAAGGTGCTTGAAGAGGTATTAGATCGTGTATGTATTGGTGAGAGCTCGCAAGAGTTTCGCCAATGCGATCGATTGTCTGTTTCAAGAGAACATGATTTGACGGCGATTTGATGAGGGGATTTTGTCCGGCATTTCGCGTTCGCGTGTGAAATTCGATGGACAACGAATTACGGCATGTCAATCCTTTGTATGTCAACAACAGCTAAATAAAGGGATGCACGTTATTCACGAAATAATAAGTAGATAGTAAATAACAGTATTTGTGGTAGTGTCATAGTATAACACATAACAGTTCTCGACGAATAAGATGTAAGGGTATTATACTTGTATCAGCATAATAAATCTGAAAAAGCTGCTGAACTAACCGGGCTAATTACGAGATACGAGTTCCGGAATAAATAAAATCATATAAGGTATACCCAGAACACATGTGCTTGTGTTCCAACTAAATGTTTTCGATTTTCACGCTTTTTTATTACTGTTATGACTTAGACCTGTGGTGTTTGTTTAAATATAAATGTAAATGTCATATACACAATTATTAGGGATTGGAATTGTTGCCTTACACCATCACGAACAAAGTAAGAAATGTAGTCGGCTGTAGTGACTGTGAACAAGCAATCGAATGGTTTATGTCGTTCAATTGCGATCAAAAATGTATCGAAAATATTATACTATATGATTCAAACACAGTTGTAAGTATGAATACAAAATAAAACACATTTTTATATTGCATCAAATATATTTAAACTAAATTATGTTATATATTACAATGATATGTGATATTATATATATATATATATATATATATATATATATATATATATATATATATATATATATATATATATATATATATATATATATATATCGTTGAACAATCGATTGAGAATCAACAGAACATATTTGTATATGACGTTATATATATATTGATTATATATATCTTTAAATTTCATTTTAAAACAATGCCTCCGAAAACACGCATGCCAGCAACGAACAATAATAATATTCAAAACTGACCATTCGACCGTTCTTAACGCATAAGAACTAACACGGTTTTCGAGACCCTGCGTTGTTTACACTCATCGATTTCTCGACAAATCGTTATGCCCCGCTATGTCGGCACAAGCCAAGCGTGATTCCCTCCACCCTCCCGAAAGGACACGGGGGAAGGGAAGCGCGAGGGACTGTTAAACGGGAAAACTTAATTAGTAGCACGGGCTGCCGGGGGCCATTGAGAGTCCGCTACTTGCTCTCACGCGATTACATTTAACTAAATGTTCCCATTGCAACTAATCGGGTAATAACGGTGAGCGTCTCATCGCATTAAGCGACTTCAAAGGTGTATTTAATCGTGTACAGATCCGCTTTCGACATGCATGCATGCTGCGTCGGTGAGGGTGTGACCGTGTGTGTGTGTGTGCATGTCCACGTCGACACGCGCGCTTGTGTTACGTGTGGACACAGGTTTGTTTAGACTAAACTAGATGGCGTCTACTTTTTGGTGTCTATATTATAAATATAGACCTTCAATGTAACACAGGTGTTTATATGTATAGTTCTCTTTAATGATACATTTAACGATAAATGTATAAAGCAAGCCGTTTAAATTAAATGATATAATGACTTTAAGTATTATGTACATGTGCTTGGATATCATAATAATAATTATATATATATATATATATATATATATATATATATATATATATATATATATATATATATATATATATATATATATATATATATATACATGTTTTATTTTACATAAATACATTTATTATCAATTGAGTATATGAGTACAGTAGATTTATAATTATTTTAAATACATAAATACACATATAAGTAATATATCAAAGTTAGATCAATTAACATGAAAACAAGGTAGGCCCTACAAATGTTTAGCGATCAGCTTTTATCCTCGAACAGCACAACAACAAACAGATTTATTTAATCCGGGAGGGGAGTACGTAGTCCATGTCCCCCGTGCCCCAGCTGGTGCCACCTAGCGAGGCGTCCCTTCCGCGATCGTTCACAGCTGATTGAATCCACTAATATGTATCTATAGTTTCGCGCGAACCAACACGCTTCAATCGCCGTAATAACTTGTTTTTCATCTGCAAATGTTTGAACGGAGATCGCATTTGAGTCGCAGCCTAATGCGATTTGCCCACGAGCCGGTGCGGTATCCACACGCCGCAGACGAACCGGTTTCGTGAACCGGCGATTTGTGTGCGTGTTCGGCACACGTGCCGCTTTGATGGTAAGTTTTTCAGTTGTTGATTTCGTCAGCGGCGAGCGGCAATTTCATCAATGCCAAACCTAGCGTGGATGATAAATCGAATAAGAGTGACACCTGTTCCAAGAGGATGTGGCTAATTCCTTTATTGCAGCATGATTGGCGATAATCGTTCATGTGATTACTCGCAGACAAGATGAAACGGGGAGGGGAATGTAACGTATCCGAGGATTAACGGTATGGGTCGTGTTTGGGGGATATCTTGTAATTACAAACATGAAAGTGTGCCTAAATATATATATATAATAAGAAATGTTATCTATTTATTTATTTTGTTAGTTTATAATATCGTACACCCTATCGGAGATGTAACTCATTTGGTAAATGTGAGAGTTTGTAATTCAGGATACATAAATTATATTTGTTTATATTATATGCAACATATGTTAATTTGTAATCATTTAATATTTATCCTTGGGTGTGAAATAAATGACTGCTTTAATGCAATGCTATTCAAAATAAAGGCAATGTTTTTATTTACTGTTTTATGTTTCGTTCATTCAAACACATTTACACTGATATATCGGATAACCCCGATGTTGTACATATAACTAAAAATATATTACAGTAATATCTACTGCTAATATAAATCATCCACCGAATTCTTGTCAATACATTGAGCGTTCTGACAGAGACTACCACAACTTGTAAGCTATGTGCCTATCAATATCTGCCGCGCAGCATGCACAATAAGTTATATCCAAGTCGGGACGTAGCATTTTATAGTTAAACATCATGACGGACAAATAATGTTAAGCCAATCGAGCCAATGTCGGTTCGTTAAAGCAGTTTTGAATTACCAACGTGTTTCATATCTTATCTAACAAGGCGAATATTTTACAAGTCAATAAATATAATTGGTAACAGAAAGTTTGCTTATTTAGTTGTTCTTAATCCCATTTGTGGCTATGACTGCTGAAACCAAACCTGTCACTCCAAAATTCACAAACGTCCGATTAGCTTGGTTTATCGTGTTTACTATGTTAACATTTTATACAGTTATTTAATAATTTCAACATTGAAATTAGAAAAAAGATGATATGGGCTTATTAACTAAATTTGTCCGGCGTGATAATTGTAAAATACTTATTTCAATACTCCCTACATCATAAGTAAAATGAGGACGTCATTTCGATTTAAATCGAATAACAAATAAGAACCACAAAATGCCATATTGTTTTGCGCAATGGAAAACAAATCACACGTTAAATAAGTATAGCTGATTACACGCGAATGTGAAATAACGAGCTGCAGACACAATATGAGTTGGTATCAGCAAAAGGATAATGTGTTGCCGAGAAATTAATTGTTGTAGCGCCGCTGATGCGGATGTATTTCCGCGGAAACTGACGCCAAGTCGTCCGGAATGTCTCGGCGTCATCGTGATTGCATTCCCGACGAAGATTCACTGCCTGGTGGCACAATCAGGCGCTAAGATTGCCTCATTCTGCGTGGATATGTTCGAATATATGATCGTAATCCGCTTAACACGATCGACGTTGTGTAATGTCGCCGTCGCTAGCACCACCTGGCGAGGAAACGATATGTGAGGTCATATAAGACTGTTTAGAACCTTTGTGTTTAGGGTGGTCTTCTTCTATAGAATGTTCGTGTTTGCGTTCATCTTCAGTGTGTGTGTGTGTGTGTGTGTGTGTGTGTGTGTGTGTGTGCGCGCGTGTGCGCGTGTGCGCGTGTGCGTGTGTGCGTGCGTGCGTGCGTGTGTGCGTGCGTGTGTGTGTGCGTGTGTGTTTGCGTGTGTGTTTGCGTGTGTGTCTTTAGTGTGTTCATATTTAGAGTGTACTAATATTGTCGTGCTCTTATTTATTGAATACTCGTTCTTATGGAATGCCCGTGTTTTAGAGTTGTATGTTGTATATATGTAATTATGTTCATGCCACAACGCCAGCAATTCCTCGTACAGTTTTTGTATTATTTTAATATACATAATTGACTGTGCACATTTTTAATGATCGTTATACGTACGTTCGTGGTTTCGAATGTTCATGTTTAGTTTATCGATGACGTTGACGGTGTTGCCGTAACTACCCACTAATTTCTGTTAGAACGGGGTTTACGTTAATGTCAGAGTCATTATGTACGCTTGTGTGAATAAATGTGGCATTTAGCGGCCCTTAGACTTCACTAATTTGCTCGAGAATTCGTTAATGGATAATTTTGCTCCTAGGTTAAAACATAACTGCAGAAATATTACACAGCACCGTCTGTTACGCGCTGACTAAATTGACTCGGCAATAAAAACGTATTGTTTGTCGTATTTAGTCTTACGTGTTAATCGTCACACACAAGCACGGACACACACGTACGTACGCACACACACGCACACATACACGTCGACTTTTTGAAAGAGAACGCGACATAGTTCTAGGAGGGTATTATTGGCGAATATCATGAATAACTCGCCTTCAATGGCTTGTCACTGGTGAATATATATATGGTTATCTGAGGATCTGTGTGCGCGTGTGTGCGTATGTGTGCGTATGTGTGCGTATGTGTGCGTATGTGTGCGTGCGTGCGTGTGTGTATGTGTATATGTGCGTGTGTGTGTATGTGCGTGTGTGTGTATGTGCGTGTGTGCGTGTGTGCGTGTGTGCGTGCGTGCGTGCGTGCGTGTGTGCTTGTGTGCGTGTGTGGCTGTGTGCATGTGTGTATGACTATACCTTTGACTGTGACTGTTATAATGTGTGCTATTACTCCTCGACAGTGACTCAGTCACGCACGCACGCACGCACGCACGCACGCACGCACGCACGCACGCACACACGCACACACACACGCGCGCACGCACGCACGCACACGCACACGCACACGAACGCACGCACACACACACACACACACACACACACACACACACACACGCACGCACGCACGCACGCACGCACGCACGCACACACACACACACACACACACACACACACACTAATAATGACACAAGACCCTGTAGCGCGGTGGCGGTCTACGTCTTGCCGACTCAGCAGGCCGTCACCCGTGTGCAGCCGCGTGGAAAATGATGCCCTGATCAACGACAAATTGCAGCTGTCCGCTTCAGCGCCCACCGTTTTATGTGGCCGCGCTCGGGGTCGGCGGCTGCCCGGCAGATGGGTGCGAGGCGGTGTCACGGCACCCACCACCCACCACCCACCGACCCACCTACACACGAGTGGCTACACGTGGCCTCGGTAGCTTCGTCTTCATCAACTTAATACACTAAACAAAATCAGTTGTCTTGTGGCGCAACCATTTCTCACGCCGAGGTGTTTTTGTAATTTCGCTCTAGAGTCAAACCTTTGCCCCAAATAATGTTATACCCGTCGCCATTTTGGATATCAGATATGTCTTCCTGACTACATATTGTATCCTTGTTCTATTTTTCATTATTGCAATTTTAAACGATTATTGTACGCCTTCATATATTTGACTTACACATTAAAAATGATTTTTTTTCTAAATAGGTTATTATTTTGATTAATACATGAACGAATATATTGTATTAATGTGCTGCTATGGCCCAGTTTACATGCGCCGAATTAAAATTGGCCTTGAGTATATCCTCGCTGTAAACAACCCTGAATCTACTTCGTAGAGATATGTGGTGTCGACATAAAACTGACTGATTGTATATACGATGTACATGTAAGTATATTCATATAATACGCACAACATCCTTTCTGGACATTTGCGTCGTGTGAGTATCAATATGTATATGCAATTGGCAAGTAGTAGTATAACAGTTTCATTCACTGCAGTTCCCTCAAAAGGAAAGGCTAACGAAATAGCATTTTATTTCTGAAAGAACGGTAAGATAGTCGGTGTCGAATCATCTGCCAATATCATTACGTTAAGATTTCCCAAAGCATACGTCATTTCTGTCACATGTTTCAACATATGACACGAGTTTTAAAAATTCTTTTCCCGACCTTCCTTCTCTAAATGGGGGTTATCATTTTGATTAATCTATGAACGAACTGATACCAATATTGCGAATTCTATTATTTATATCTATCATCGGCATACTCCGAGATAACTGGAACAATTTTTAAATGTCAGTGACGTACACGTTGTGGGGGAGCGCGAATATTTCTTTCCGGGTCTTCGCATTTTTCGCAGACGTCTTGCGGCAATATTTCTCGCTGATGGCCGAACATTATTTTTGCTTTTGTCGTTAATAGCGTGACCCGTACGAGGGACGCGGCAGAAAGAATATAACGACGTCGATTTATGGCCCCATGTAAATTCCCCTTGCACATTTACTCGGTAGTCACGTGATCTGGCTGGTGCTTATGGCAAGAAATTGGCAAGAGTCAGCCGAATGACGTCATCCCAAGTAAAGAGTTTCTTTCTAAACGAAGTACAAGTGTGAAGTTTGCATTTTGACATTTACTTTAAAAATATATATCGTAAAATAAATGTTCGATAATTTGTTGTTGAAAACTGTGATAAAAATGTAAAGGTATATATTGGAGGAAACATTGAACTATAGTTGACGGTTATGTTGGTCGGGTCACTTGGTGAATACATTGGTGACAAGCAGGCAGGAAGATATGATTTTCGTCGCAAGACGTTTTAAATTAATAAATTATTTACAATGTAACTGGATAATTCGTAAATCAAAATTCGACAATAACAGTGAAAATCGATCATCGCATTTCAAAAATCAACAACGACATTGTAAATCGACAATCGAAAGTAAGAAATCGACAATTTTGAATTGTGGAATTATGGCCCTATCATCGTTCCATAATATGTACATTTTTATCGTTTATAGGACGTAATGACATAAACGACGGACAGACTCTTTTTGCATTTAGTTAACAGAAGAAACTGAACATGTTTAATATCGATTCTACTAACGACATATTTCACAAAAACGATCCTGCAAGACGAGCTGTTTTCATTATAAACAGATCAGCA
>OZ024863.1:42925083-42977583 GCA_964017155.1 Oasisia sp. SBJ-2009 | reverse complement strand
ATGGCCGCCCGTACGTTCTTCTTGAGCTACTCCGCATTGTCGGTATTGTCGATCGTGTAGGAGTGCTTGGAGTCGGTCATGGCGGCGGCGACAGGCATCTTCAAGCGGCCGATCAAGACGGCCCTGCACCAAGCCGTGCTCGACACCCGGCTGCATCAGGTATGAGTCACACAGTGGTTCCCTTGCCCAAGACGGTCGTAAGACTGCCACGTCGACTGCCAGTCTGCGCCAGTCTGGTTTGTGGAATGTATTAAGAACCGTGGGAGTCCGTTCTACTGTGTTATACCTAGCCAGATTTCCCAATGACTTCCTTTTATTCTCTCGTCCTCTGAGAAGCACTGCATCATTCGGTTTCAGATTCTGCACAAGTACAAGTACAAGAATTGTTTGGTTTCAGCAACTGAAGTACTTTTTCAGCATTCAATACGCTTTCCTCACGTTTGTCCGTTGAACCTCACCCAAGAAACATACACACGCCATGAACATTACGAAACGGACATCTGTGCTAAAACGGGTATAAATTATTATTCAACAAACCAAAACGAAATAACAACACATTTTAAAGAAATTAACGCATATCTCCATAAATAAAAGTACTATATGTGAATGTCATATTAATCTAATAAGAGTCTTCTTCACCTGTTCTCACTAGTTGGGGTCAGCGGCCCGAACTCTTGATTTCCAGAACATTCTATTCTGGGCATCCTCCGGGGTGATCCGCAGTTCCTGCATGTCCCTTCGGATGCAATCCATCCATCTCCCTCTTGGTCTTTTTCCTGGCACTATCATGTCAACAACTCACACTTCGTTGTTTTCTTCTATTCTCTGGAGATGTCCATACCAGCGTAGTCTCATTTCTCTGACTTTCTCTATTATGCTGTTCACTCCCAGCTCCTTTCTGATGTCCACACTCTTTACTTTGTCTCTCAGTGTTAAACCTTTAATTCTTCTCAACATCCTCGTCTCAACATTCTGCTCCATAGAGAAGTACTTGTCTAATTTAATAAGAGTATAAACCATGAAAGCGCCAAACAAGCCCGATCTTTGAATTTCAGAATTTGTGACGTGTCCAAACCAAGAGAAATTGCATCATATTACTGTTCACAACAGCGGCTGTATTATTTACTCGAAGATGTCAACTTGCTGTCCGTCTTAGACACTCGGGATGTGTTCTTTATAGAGAATATTTCAACGATTCTTCAAAGGCAATCGTTTAAAATGTTTGGACTCGTATATCTGTTTATCTTCTCAACGCCCAATTTTAACTTCCAAATGGGAAGGAGGCCTCTACAAGTGGTCTGCGACTCTAGATCGTAAGAATGCCCGCGGAAAGTTGATACACATCGTCTTTTTCAGGTGCGTCTGCTCGTGAATAAGCACAACGTGAACGTCGACTCGAGGGACATGTTCGGTCGGACTCCGCTGATGCTAGCGTGTCTGCTCAACGACGAAGAGTACGGCTACCGGATGATCCGTATCTTCCTGCGGGCGGGCACCTACGTGAACATGCAGGACGACATGGGTCGCACGGCGATGCACTACGCCTGCATCAAGGGCCGGGCGCGCGCCGTCAAGCGCTGCCTCCGCGAGGACCTCATCGACGTGAACGGGTCGGACAGCGACGGCAACACGCCGCTGATGCACGCGTGCATGAGCGGCCACCCGGACATCGTCGAGATGCTCCTCGACGTCCTCCTGAAGTTCGGCATCGACATGGACGCGCGGAACCTGATGGGGTACACCCCACTGCTGCTCGCCTCTAAGTACGGCAACTACGTGAGCGCCCACCTGCTGCTGACGCGCGGCAATTGTCAGCCGACGCTCAGGGATAATGAGTTCTACTTCAACGCCTACCAGTGGCTCCAGCGCAGTCGCGACCTACACGACGCGTTCGTCAGCCAGAGGGCGCACACACTTCCGCCGCCGCGATACGCGCGCGAGAACTCGCTCTACGCGACTTCCGGTCGGCCGAAGTGCCACCACGTGAAGACCCCGTCCCACCCGCTCGGCAAGTCGCTCGACAGCGCCCTCAAACTGCCGTCAATATTCTCCCATTTCCCGGCCGACAACCCGAAGGAAGAGACAACCGTCGACGGAAGTGACGCACGGCAGAAGCTAATGGAGGAGATCGACCGACTCACGGAAGACACGCACTTGGCGTCGGATTCCACGGCTGCTTCCGGTGGCGAGAAGCGTAACCGGAAGGCGAGCGAACGCGAGGCGCTGGCGAAGCCCGCGCGCAAACGCAGTTCCCATCGCACGATCCTGGTCCCGGACATGACGACGTTGTTCCGTCTCTATTCCGACCAGTACGGAGAGCGTGTTGCCACTACCAGCCGCTTGGCGCGCCACGGTAACAAGCCGAGACACATCCGCATCAAAACGCCGGCGTCGGAGTTGGAGGAGGCGTCACGTGCCAGCAGACGGGTGGCGCCGTCTTGCAGCACTCCCGGACACTGACGGGGCGGGGCAAGAACTCGAACGAGAAGCCAACAAAACGTTTACGTACAGTCCGACGTCATTATTACGATCACCCTCTGGACTAACCCAACGTGGCCCGGATAGTGAGGTGACCGTATTTGCGGTACGATTTTCCTACATTTATTTTTCAGAACCAAATAATATGGGACTATTCCGAGGTGACCTTAATTTTGAGATGTCTGTATTACCGAGTGGAACATAAAGCGAAGAAATTTCGTATTTAATTAAGATGGAAACACAATATTTCAATTAATGTGAGAGGATTGACATTATACATATAGATATATAGATTATTATATATTATTATACCAGTACAGAAATGGACCGCCCACTAACATATAAGATATTATGTACATACTAATAATGAAGGAATTCTGATTGAATATATATATATATATATATATATATATATATATATATATATATATATATATATATATATATATATATATATATACATACATATATATATATATATATATATATATATATATATATATATATATATAATATGCACTATTTTATATATGTCAATGCACACAACTGTTAGGCCCATGGGACCTTAGTATAAATTGAAAACTTATCTTCTTTTGAATGAACATTTAAGCATAATAAAAAGTTAACAAACGGCATAGCGATCGATACCCTCAGTAATAATGTTTACGTATTGATACAAAATTCCTGAAATATCAAAATAAGTCTGTCAACAGCAATGCAGAAATTGTTGACATCAGGTGATTATTATGAAATTTTAACAACGTTGTAAATAAATGATGTGTCCGTTATTGCGTTTGTTGTGTGTAATATGCATAGTGACCAATAGGTGCGGACTATGCAAGGGGAATGAATACCAGACCGGGTATCCATAATTATGCGCGCGCGTGCGTGCGTGCGTGGTTGTGTATGCGTGTGTGTGTGTAACTGTGCGTGCGTTCATGGCGTCTCTCTCTCTCTCTTTTGCTCTCTTTCTCTCTATCTTCTCTCTTGCTCTCTCTCTCTCTCTCTCTCTCTCTCTCTCTCTCTCTCTCTCTCTCCTAGTTGTCCTAATTTGTCCTAAAGATCTACACCTTATCCGAAGAACATTTATATCAAATGCCGAAGTCTCAATCCTTCTCTCCAGTCGGCCGGTGCTATAAGCGAACTCACGTACATGGATAGCCGCCATTACAGTTAGTAACATTTGAAACAAAACGTTGATACATGACTGTCGTTTATAACGGAACACAGCAATGTTATACTTACACAGGAGGATAAATATGAGAGGGCAACAAAGGCAAGTTTTCTTTTTATCCTGCCTATAACCCCTGACCCAAAGCGGGAATTCCTACACAAACAAACAAACAAACAAACAAACAAACAAACAAACAAACAAACAAACAAACAAACAAGCAAACAAACAAACACACAAACAAACAAACAAACACACAAAACAAAACCACAAAACAAATATTTATTGTATATATCGTGTAGTCCACACGCGGGTGATTATTTACCACTATGCCCTGGTAAACAATCACGACAGCCTGGCTACAACACGTCACGTCGCCTTTCCAGTTCTGACGCGCCACCGACTTCAAACCCGACCCGTAACATCAGAGCCCGTCACATCGCGAGGCGTTCACGCTCGGTTGACTTCTCGTCACAGTCGGTTGACTTCTCGTCGAAGCGCAAGCGTTTTTTTGCCCGAAAGTCACGGATTATTTCTGTAGGGCGCCCCTCAATAGGATCGCTCACAATCGTGTCTTCTGCGCGCGTCTCCTCCTGTGACCCCGCAGCGCATAGGGGTATCATCAGCGCGCATGTCTTTGTGTGACATCCGGTACTTGACAAGTCACGTGTGGCTGATCACAGCGACCGCTGGCGGGGCACAGGAGACGACGGCGCTGATCTACCACGCCTGGTGAGTTAGTAGAAAGCCGCCAAGCGCCGAGCTGACGACACGGCTACGGCAGGGGGCGATCAGGGGCGCTCGACTCGGGTTGCAATCGGAGCCGATCTTACCGATGAAAGACGCGAGTCATAATCGCAGCGCGCTTATTAAAACAGCGTTAGTGTTTGTGTAAGCACGTGTGTTAAGCTTATCATAACAACTCGGCGAAATGTAACTCTTATCAGATGTTTACTTTTCGCGAAGAAAGCTCGGTGTATCCGAGTTGGCACGGCTCATTACCGAGTCCGCGGCGCCGACGACAGAGCGAGTAATGCGGTCGACTGGCGCTGAGTACACGGCCGCCCAAAGTCGGCTTTCGAAGAAAGGACCGAACATAGACGGAGAAAAAAATCAATGTGGAGGCCGCGTTGTCGGGTGGTTGCGTAACCAAGTAGCGGAAAACGCGACTAATCGAGTAAGTGAATACCCAAGTAACCGAGTAATTGTGTGAAACGTATCCCAGCAACTGAACGGCTAAATAACCGAACAAAATGAGAAATATATTAGCTGTGTGTGCTTGCATGTGTGGGTGCGTGTACCGACCGACCGACCGACCGACCGACCGACCGACCGACCGACCGACCGACCGACCGACCGACCGACCGACCGACCGACCGACCGACCGACCGACCGACCGACCGACCGACCGACCGACCGACCGACCGACCGACCGACCGACCGACCGACCGACCGACCGACCGACCGACCGACCGACCGACCGACCGACCGACCGACCGACCGACCGACCGACCGACCGACCGACCGACCGACCGACCGACCGACCGACCGACCGACCGACCGACCGACCGACCGACCGACCGACCGACCGACCGACCGACCGACCGACCGACCGACCGACCGACCGACCGACCGACCGACCGACCGACCGACCGACCGACCGACCGACCGACGGACGGACGGACGGACGGACGGACGGCCGGACGGACGGACGGACGGACGGACGGACGGACGGACGGACGGACGGACGGACGGACGGACGGACGGACGGACGGACGACCGACCGACCGGACGGACGGACGGACGGACGGACGGACGGACGGACGGACGACCGACCGACCGACCGACCGACCGGACGGACGGACGGACGGACGGACGGACGGACGGACGGACGGACGGACGGACGGACGGACGGACGGACGGACGGACGAACGAACGAACGAACGAACGAACGAACGAACGAACGAACGAACGAACGAACGAACGAACGAACGAACGAACGAACGAACGAACGAACGAACGAACGAACGAACGAACGAACGAACGAACGAACGAACGAACGAACGAACGAACGAACGAACGAACGAACGAACGAACGAACGAACGAACGAACGAACGAACGAACGAACGAACGAACGAACGAACGAACGAACGAACGAACGAACGAACGAACGAACGAACGAACGAACGAACGAACGAACGAACGAACGAACGAACGAACGAACGAACGAACGAACGAACGAACGAACGAACGAACGAACGAACGAACGAACGAACGAACGAACGAACGAACGAACGAACGAACGAACGGACGAACGGACGAACGGACGAACGGATAAACGAACAACTATTTCTACTTATGAAATTACAATGAATATGCATTAACTCTGTAGAATTAATTCACACGGCCATTTATCAGCAAATGTGTCACTTTAAACACTTCCGTATTGTTTGGAGTAAAGTGACGATTGGCGATTACGTGTGTTCCGTTCTGTCGCGTGTTATCGGGTATCGAGAATAATCAACGAGTTACTTCTAACTTCCGACCATGCATTGGCAACAACGCCGAGGATTAACGGCGTTTAGTGATACGACCAATCTACACGGCGCTGCCTAGAAACAGCAGTATGTAGACAACTTCCGGTCATTTCCGGTTGTGCACGGATAGACCAATCCAAATAGGCTTCGCCACTAGACAGACCTCTTCAGACCGTTCCGTCAGCTCGACTGAGCACATAGAATTAAATACGAAAATGTTATTGACGAATCGTGCATTAGACTGAATTGATGTCAGAACATGGCGGCTTTGTTGTCACTAATCTGAATGCGGAGAACTCAACAAAATCGATTGCCACTTAGCGGTGAAGCCTAGTGCGTCTTCCATGGTCGCAATTTGACACTGATACTAAACCGAACCATTGTGCCACACATAACGCAACGATTACACGAAAATAAATGCAATACAATTTCAGTTAATTTATCCGTAAATCGTAATTCTCTCGGACGCTTGCTACAACACAAAAAACAGAAAATAATCTTGGCTGTTATAACAAAAAAATACAAAAAACCCGGAAACAAACAATTTTCTTGCGGCAGGGAAATTGTAATGATATATTTATACAATGCAGCCAATATAGTTGAAGAAAACGGCAACAGTTTCCCGAATAATGCATCTTAATGTCGCAATATCTGACCCCAGCATTCCTACGTTATCACAAGAGTCATGTTCTTATTAGACCGGAGCGCTTGTTAAAACAACATCGCGACAAGACGGTTATGATGACGTCGGATATACACTATCGTGTTCGGTTAATTGGTTTCGCCATTTATCAATGGCGATGCAGTATCTGTAGGAAAGGTAAATATTTATTCAGCGCGCCATATACTTGGCGTCGTTTTCGTTAATTATGCAACGATGTCTGACTAGAGCTACCCCGGCTGTTTCTACTTTCTACAGACAGGCACAATGTGCATGGAAACGAGCGAGCGACGGACGGACGGACGGACGGACGGACGGGCGGACGGACGGACGGACGGACGGACGGACGGACGGACGGACGGACGGACGGACGGACGGACGGACGGACGGACGGACGGACGGACGAACGAACGAACGAACGAACGAACGAACGAACGAACGAACGAACGAACGAACGAACGAACGAACGAACGAACGAACGAACGAACGAACGAACGAACGAACGAACGAACGAACGAACGAACGAACGAACGAACGAACGAACGAACGAACGAACGAACGAACGAACGAACGAACGAACGAACGAACGAACGAACGAACGAACGAACGAACGAACGAACGAACGAACGAACGAACGAACGAACGAACGAACGAACGAACGAACGAACGAACGAACGAACGAACGAACGAACGAACGAACGAACGAACGAACGAACGAACGAACGAACGAACGAACGAACGAACGAACGAACGAACGAACGAACGAACGAACGAACGAACGAACGAACGAACGAACGAACGAACGAACGAACGAACGAACGAACGAACGAACGAACGAACGAACGAACGAACGAACGAACGAACGAACGAACGAACGAACGAACGAGTTCCAACACGGTGTTTCGACATAGGTGCTATTTCAACACCCTAAACTCGCCTTCAACGAAACACCTACGTACATCATCAAGGGTTTCAGCGGCCATCCGTGCGCGCGCTGAAATCTATGATAAAAAGACACATAAGAAGATTGTCACCGCTCCCGTCCCCGACACGTCGTGATGGATGCAATTTTACGGGAAATTTAACTTGGACGTTTCAACCGAGACGAGGCCATCTGTCCGCGCCGTCAGAGCGTCGCACATTGCGTCCTGCAGTACCCGAGTTCCCGTTCACGCCGTCATCTCGCGTGGGAACTGGGCCGCCGACACCCGCCACGAGCAAGCGACCGCCGTGTACTCGCTCAGCTGGTTCCGTGGGCAGATATAAAGAAGTGATTCCACGGAAAACTTTAACTGAAATTTGGTTTGGTTTATCATCATACATTTTCGGCGTTTCCATGTCCCAATGACGACTCTTGCCTGTCCCTGTTTATGATTATGCCAACTGATTTGATATGTTGCCGCCCTGAGCTTCAGTTTTCAGTTATATTGACCCTTCAGAAGGGTCACAATTACTTACCTACTTACTTATGACTTACTTATATCGTGTTTACTTTTTGAGTTTGTTTAACTGATGCACCGATGCCATCGATTTCCACCACACATTTCCACCCCTGTTTCCATTCGTATTGTGCACTCACAATTTCCACATAAAAACGTAAGTTAAAACACGTAGGTGTGTCTCGGCTGCATGCGTAGTAGCACAACTGCGCGATCAGGTCAACAGGCATTATTAGGTGCGGAAATTTAGCAAAATTAATTATGCTGTATGAATATGTGTGTGTGTGTGTGTGTGTGTGTGTGTGTGTGTGTGTCTGTGTGTGCGTGTGCGTGTGCGTGTGTGTGTGTGTGTGTGTGTGTGCGTGTGCGTGCGTATATATATATATTAATATTATAGTATATTAGAGGAACAACAATAGTAACACAAGCATCCAAAAAGATAATCAAAAAATGACTGAGATGCTACGGGCGTGTGATGAGAAGGGACGAAGAGTACACAGAGAAAAGGAATACTGATGACAGACATAGCAGGAAGAAGAAAGACAGGGCCACCAAAGACCTGGTGGAAAGATGTCTGTAAAGAGACATGAACACCGTGGGTCTCAACGCAGTCGAGGCGATAAACAGGACGACACGGATGACGAAAATCAACAGCCACGTCAGCGACCTGACATGAAATGGAAAGGTCAGAGAAGACGAACAAGAATGAAGCTTTAGGAAAATGATACGGTGTTGTGTATTAGCACGTTACAGATGTGTGTACAACAATTCGCAATGTATAGTCACAATTCACAAGTTAATACATATTGCAAATAGCATCCGTGAGCACACAAGGGTAAGGTATATTGGTACCTTTTTATATAGCGCAGTATCCGGTTCTTAGGACTGCTCAAAGTGCCTTTACACTTTACTTCCCCGGCAGACCTGTTTAATCAAATACCATCTCAACTTCTATGGGAAGCACAGTGCTACAATTAATACGCGAACGCTGGTCGTACACATATCTACCACTGCCTATAGTCAGGTACTCATTTGTACAGCTGATTGAACTGGAGCTATGTAGAGTGAAAAAACTTGCCCAAGCAACACGGCACCATAGGATTCGAACCCGGGTTCTCTTAGTCGAGAGTCCGAAGCTCTACCCCTGAGCCATTGCGCTTTACAAGGGCTGATGGGTGTAAACACCTGATGGTACAAATCACCGTCTGATCTTTTGCTCATCAGCGATTAACGTTCACCTTTAGACTAGATCAGAAGGTGACATTCACAAAATCTGGTCGATCCACACACCAACCAACACACCTGGAGCTCCTCTACTAATGGGGAGATCAACAGGTGAGTGAGTGACACATTTGACGAACATTAGTTGTACATCCAGTGACCTCCTTCACTGAACGGGAAGCTGTCTCCTTTGGTTAGTTCTGGGTGGAAGCACTTGAACTATTGCAGCAGAAGAACAGAGTCAATGGGGTGTTTACGGTCTTGCAAAGGAGGAACGACAGTGTGTGTGTGTGTGTGTGTGTGTGTGTGTGTGTGTGCGTGTGTGTGTGCGTGCGTGCGTGTGTGCGTGTGTGCCTGCGTGCGTGTATGTGCGGTGCGTGCGTGTGTGTGCGCGTGTGTGTGTATGAGTGTGTATATATGTATATATATATATATATATATATATATATATATGTGTGTGTGTGTGTGTGTGTGTGTGTGTGTGCGCGCGCGCATGTATTTATAGTGCGCGTGTGTTAATGTCTCTATGTATGTATGTATGTATGTATGTATGTATGTATGTATGTATGTATGTATGTATGTATGTATGTATGTATGTATGTATGTATGTATGTATGTATGTGTGTTGCGTATGTACGTATGTGCGTGCGTGCGTGATTATGTAAGTGGGAAGTAATAACCCATTATTTTTCCATACAACAAAATAATGCGCAACAAGTTAGCATATGCCCCGGAGACACGTACTCCTCCATTCGCCACAGATCCAAGTAGGTCAACGGAACTCCTGCTATATCGGGAAAACGATCCCTGAAGCCACCTTCAGAACGATACAAGCGTTGTCCCAGTCCGTACACCCAAGGGGAGGAAGCACCCTGGGTGCAGTTCCCATTTCCCACATAATATTTTTCACTGGGAAAAGATCGATGAACCGACCCTATACTCCCATCTCGCCCGACCGCAAGGATTTCCGTGATCCTTTGAGGCAGTCAGACGCAACATCACGCCCCATCGAATGCGACACAGACGCGCGACACTCACTCTAAGGTAACAAGCGCTGGTCATTGTTATGTCACATGTCGCAAGCAGGTGGGCTTTTGTGCGGCCCGCTCCAGGTGACACAAAGCCGAAATCATATCAGCAATTTCGCGACGTCCATGCATGATTTAGACGAATAATCGTCGCTGAGGTGTAATCCGTTCGTTAGGTCGTGTCACACGAGGCGGATACATCGGCCAGCGAGTGCAGCTGTCAAACGGCATCAAAACCCACAATCATAAGCGAGACATCCGTAAACATTATTGTTTGACGCGCATCGTTTGCGACGGGCCTTAATAATTTATTCATTGCGATACTTCACACGGGAGGATTACGTTAATGGTTTTCTTCTGTTTCAGCGAAGCCTTACAACGCCGGAGTAAGTCATCGATAGTAGCTTTGTTGTTAGTCTCCATGATACCCCTATTTATGACAACGATCATTTTTGTCATAACGTGCGAAACTGATCCGCATTGAAGCAGATGGCTGGGAATACCGGACGAAAACAAACGATAGAAGCTCACAGATACGTCTGATAATAATAGCATATGGCGGTATCTCATTGGCCCCTCGAAGATAAATGCGCGAATTAAGTTTCTTTCGAAAACACTCAACCCGAAATCAAAGGAATTTTTCTCGGTTCCTTTTTGATAGTTCCAGTTAATTTTTAAATAGATAATTTTAAAATATCGCTATAATGTTGACATGGTGGCTATTTGCAACATATCTGACATGTAGTAGTCCCATTGAAACCGGTTTTATTACTGACAACATTGTCTTCTTCCAACCTTGACCCATCATATGTATTCTAGTTGTAACACGCCATTGCCATTATAAGATATAGATATAATAAAATAACAAAATATACGCCCCAAACATACTTGAACAGTAAACAGGTAAGCTACTGAACTAATTTATATGCAGGGTGAGGCGGGCCGCTCACCCTCCTTAAAAGGTAACCAAATGTAAGTTCTTATATAGCGCAGTATCCAGTCCAGGTGTTTCACACTTTACTTCCCCGGCAGACTTGTTAAATCGAACACCTTCTCGATTTCTCTGGGCAGCGTGACGACATTTATAATTATGTGTCATAACTGCTCAGTTGTGCATGCTAAACAATTATTGTATTTTATACCTTATTTGTTGGGAAGGACAGCAACTGAAAAAAACCACTTAGAAATAACCTGGTTCAGTTATTTTATTTTACTTGTAGAGGTTTTGCATGCATCAGCCTAAGTACTCAAATGTACTTCATCTTAACGTCTCGAGTAACATTTTAGTTTTGTTTTTGTTGTGTGGGTACTAACAGTCTGTTTTTGTGTTAGTGTTCACGTAATATAAAAATGCTATTTTTATTCTTCAAACTATCGTGCTAATTTCTGAAATAATTATTTTAATGGTGTCTTGATTGCGGAAATCAGATCGACTATAACCAGATTTCAGTAACTCAACATCTCCAGTGTTATTAATTATATCTAAAATTGGGAACAGACTAAGTCGGTTTAAAATTGGTTCTCGTAAACGATTTTCACCGATGTAATAGCGTCCTTGCGAGAAATGTACTGCTCTTGCTATAATTGTCGTCAATGTTGACGTCACAACGGGCGGTGCGTGCTGATTGGTCAACGGATCTACCCACCGTCCAGTTGGTGTCCGGGCCCCTAGCGGGAGGGTTTAGCGCCGTCCACAGGTAAGTGATTTGCGTCCCGATGTTAAAGAGCGAGTCGACATCACGACCGCTTGGTGACGGTGCTGCAAGGCGACAGTGACGCCGCCTCGGCTTTGTCACCGCCGTGTGACAAGCAGGCAGTTTGAACGCTTCTGTCGCCTGTGACCGGACATGCAAATTACACGACAGGGACGCCGACATTGACACCGACGTCACGTGGCGCTGGTTGGTGGGGCGAGGCAAGCACCCTCCTACCGGGGCGGCTCGTGCGGGGCCCTCTCGGTGACGACGACGGCGCGAAGGAGGAAGAAGAAGGCGATACATTTGTTTAGGAGGAGACAATAAATACAGCAATAAAGTATAAGAGAAGAGGAAGAAAAACAAGAATAATACACATGCACGCACGAAGGCGACACATTTGAGAGTAATAATAAATACAGGAATAAAGTATAAGAGAAGAGGAAGAGAATAATACACACGCACGCGCACACACGCGCGCGCACGCACACACATATATACAATATATATATATATATATATATATATATATATACATTATATATATACCCACATTATATACATATATACATATACACATATATACATATACATATACATATACATATACATATACATATACATATACATATACATATACATATACATATACATATACATATACATATACATATACATATACATATACACACACACACACACATATATATATATATATATATCTATATATATATATATATATATATATATATATATATATATATATATATATATATATATATATATATATATCTATATATATATATATATATATATATATATATATATATATATATATATAATTATTATATATCATACAGCATAGTGATTAGCATTAATTATATGTTGATTTAACTTTAAAGTGTTGTTTTTGTGACTTCTTTTCTCTGACGTTATTACGTACATTCACGCAATTATTGCTCTACTTGGCCTGATCACTAAGTCCAATCAATAACTTATATAGACTACAAGGTCATACTTTTATTTTTCTCTCTCCTAAATACACATGTCACCTTTATTCTATATCATATTTTTCCAGTTTTATCTGCTCAATTTTTACAGTGGGGCTTTGTCCATTATTCTAATTTGTTAGTGGGGTTTTGTCCGGGTGTGTTTTCCAGTGGAGTTTTTCCGAGTGGGTTATGTCTTTGATTCTTCTCTTATACAATCATCAACTTCTACAGTTGGACACGCGCGTTACTCCGGTCCATTTGAATGTATTTGTTTTGTGTCGTGTGGAGTGTTATTCGTCACAATGAACACTTGCAGGACCCTCAAAGCGTCACCCCGTGGCGATAAGAGGCAACACCGGCGGTTGACCGACTCTCACGTAGCGTGACCGGATGACGGACTCGCAAAGTTCCGACTCACGCGATCACGAGCGCTGCAGGCCGCGGCACGGGGGCTGTGACGTCACCGCAGGAAGATCGCGCTAATTAATTCTACCGGGCAACGATAACAGCGGTGGCCGACACCTGGCGGCAGTGTGTGATCACTGCTCATGCGCACAGCCGCCGCCAATTGGCCGCCGTTGGACACAACGGGGAAGGTCGTTAGTCTAATTCCGGTTTCATTGCAAATAGACAAGTTTCCAGTGACGATATTCTGTAATAGGATTGTTTTCTCTCTGAAATAATAACGAACAGAAACACTTGCGCATTTCGTAGTACGACGACGTGTGTGTAAATGTATTGTTCCAGTGAAGATATATAAACATTGTGACAGTTCATGAATGGTATCAAGTTCGTAAACTAGTTCGCCACTATATGACACTGGTTTATATTTTATAGCATTGACTGGTTTCAAACTGTTCTGCTTGAAACTTTATTTTGCACCCTAATTTATTTATTTATTTATTTTATTTGTCTTAGCTTATACAATTCTTTATCTTAGCATTTATGTTACCTTAGGTTATTAACTTAATTCATTTGTATTTTACATTTCGTCAACACACCATGTTTTGAGTAGCATTTAGTTACTTAAAAAGCGCTATATTAAGACATGGAATTATTATTATTATTATCGTGATTGTAAACTGACTCGTGTTGGTTCGTGTGACAAATGACAGCGAATATATTTTGCGTCGATATTCATAAATGCCACCAAGTTCGTAAACGGGCACGCATTGATTCGTGTAGCGAATGACAGGGAAACTATCTTGCGTTGATTTTCTCGAATACATATTTGTACAACAACAAAAAACTAATCGTGCAGGTTGTGTCAAGGTCAATTTTCAAAGTACATAAAAGTACAAAGATGTACAGTTTCTATTAAACTGGAGTTGTAGCATTAATTGTGGAATTTTTGCACTTGCAATCTAACTGTTTCAAAGACAGGAATAAAGAATCTTCAGCGCTATAAATTCCCAGAATTCTTTATTGCTCTAGCGCTCCCTCTCCCCGTGCTGGACAGGGGGCAGGTCTAAAGAGGGGGGTTACTACCCTAATCCACGGGGGACCACCGTACCTTCAACGGGCTCACCCGCCAACCGGTAGCTTCTCGCCTACTGCGCTGACCGGAACCCGCTGACCACTGCATGTAGACTCACTAATTAGTAGATTACACTGTAGGAAAACAACCAACAACAAACCGGACCAGGTACGGCGGCCTTTGAAAGGGCGGCGACATGAAAGCACACGGACAACCAACAGCCTTACCTTGAGCAGGTACCCCACCGGGGTCTTAGCGCGGGGTTTCAATAAATCCAACGGTAATAGAAATCGGCTAAACACCTTAGACGCTGCCTACTTTAGCGCGAACAAACACACGCCACACATGGCTAAATACCCATTTGCAACGCTTAGATCCGCAACGTAAATAATTTGTGCGCACTCTGAATGTAACATCATGTTAGAGTGAAGTAAATCCGAGATTACGCGCGCAGTGCAAATTCGGCAAAACAACACGGTAATCGGATGGCGCGGATTAGGAGACGCACGTGAATGCGGTTGTTTGTGAAACGGATTATTTGTGTATATTTGTGTATTATTCCAGCGTGACGCTCGACTTGACCGAGCAAGGACCGTTTAGTCAAAACAACGGCCGGTTCTATTGTCCCCCGGACTATTTGCTGAACACATCAGACCACGCGTTATAAATCTTAATCGGTTGTTAAGCGCGACTGCGCGGGGGACTTCGGAGTTAATCCGAGACCGTGTGCATTTCAAGATCAACGCGGCGAACACTGTATTAACTTGGCTTATCGCTTAATTCGCGGGATTTTCATTTAATTGAAGATCGATATTCGCGGAGAAGCTGCTGCATTATGTAGTATGACGTAGTCACGTGACTCACTCGCGGTCCCAACTGTAAAATGTAGTCCGTTCTTCTTACCAAACCAAAACAGTTCACGTACTATATAGGCATGTAGGCATAAGTCGTGAAAATGCCACCACACATATTTCATAAAAATGCATGTCCGTTTCATACTAAAAATAAATACCGCGTTTCCAATAGTATGCAATAGTGTATAGACCCTATCATATCAGCACAAACAATTTTCTCATAATAAACTACCAGATTATTGTAAAACACAGGCAGTAGTTGAACAGTAGCACGCACGTACCTACGTACGCATGAACGCACGCACGAACGAAAGCACGCACGCACACGTGCGTTCATTTGTTGTTGTTGTCGCCGCAGCTGTTAAAATTGTCGTTGTTGTTGTCGTTATTGTTGTTGTTGTTAACAAATCACCACAGCTACACGACAATTGCAATTTATGCCGTGGTGACTTTGCTGGTATCTGGTCAACCTATATGGGCTTTATCCTAATCTATTCCATTTCTCAAACTCACGCTACGTGACCGTTGTATTTGTCAAGAGTAGCAACGTCAGAATGTAGCAAAGGGGCTTAATGCAAGCAAACGTAAAACGGTCACACGTCTTTCAACTTTCGTCTTTTAACATCAACTTTTCATTTCGTTAGCTGAATCACATAATATAGGACTTTACAATGTAATTTTCCCAAATTGATCGCTACGTGGAATTTTTAATATAATAATTATTATTTATAATCTCACCCCTGACGACAGGGAATCCGGGGGGGGGGGGGGGTAATGACGACTAGTTTAGAATGTACGCAAAATACCGCTGCTACAATGCGATTCAAATAAATGTAATGGTTATGTTATCATCCTCTTGGCATCCCTGTCGTCGGGATAAGGACGGCCATAGTTACCGTCGTCTTTTTCTTCGCCTTTTCTTTCCTCGCTTTTCTCTCACTACGTTCTCTATCACAAGTCTCCAACTCTTTCTATCTTTTGCTGTTGTTCTCCATTCTTCTGCCACTCTTTCCAGATCCTTCCCAGCGCATTCCTCCCATCGCATTCCCGGTCTTCCTCGCCTCCTTCCCCTCCACATTCTGGTCAACGGGGGGTTGTTTCACCAAGATGAAGAGCTCTTAAGGAAAATTTATCATTAAACAAAGTCCATTGTTAAATTTAATGTGTTTTTCTTCAAACCGCAAATATTCCTTGCCGCATTACCGGGTACAGTATTTCCATGGCACACCAGTGACAATGTCCCGCTAGTGTGTCATGGTGTTGACAATTTTCAGATATTCAAGATCACTGTTAAACATAAAAATTGATTTTAAAGAGCAAATATCGGGCTTAAGAGCTCTTAACAACGTCAGCGAAATGATCCGCTGATCTCTTTGCCAGTTTTTCATCTGCCATTCTTTCCACATGATCCGCCCATTTAACCTACTCCTGTAGTTAGCTGTAGTTGTCCAATGTCTAGTTATTTGTAATTTATAGTCTTTAAATTAATGCTTCAAAACCTACCATTACACTATGGTGCCTAGCAGTAATGTCACACATTTGTAAGATATGATATGGGTTGGTTTAAACAATGATATTAATAAATTATTACTCGAGATGCATGCTTTACATGGTTACACTCATAGCAGATTTCCTTGCTTGTGTGTAGTTCTGTGTATAAGATGTATCCTTGTCAATAGGCTCTAAATAATACCTAGTTGTGGTAATAATTACCTTAGTTTCACTGTTCTAGTAAGGACGGAAGACCATTAACGCTGCAAATAGGGAACTGCCAAACTAGTGGCGGCGCGGAGCGGATAAATCAAAACTAACCGATATGTTCGCCTAACGGCCATATTAGATCAATTCTTGGTTTTTTGGTTCCATCATATTTTATTCTCTGTTTCTCTATTTCTAACTGCCTTAAGTTTAATTTAACCACACATGTCACGCTTTTAAGAGTGTCTTCAAGACACTATATTGTATACAATATTTTAACTGATGCAGTGATAATTAAGTGAAGAGACAATTTGTGAATGCATCATTCTTAAAAAAGAACATTACTTCTACCTTCTTAATTCACAATTCATACCCAAAACTAGTGTGCCCAAAATGACGGTCATGTTGACTCAATTAGACACCTGTTATTTACCGATAATTTTAACAAGATATATTCACATGAACACATTTTAGTTCATCTTCTGACCACTGCATTCTAATAACACACACACACGCACGCACGCACGCACGCACGCACGCACGCACGCACGCACGCACGCACGCACGCACGCACGCACGCACGCACGCACGCACGCACGCACGCACGCACGCACGCACGCACGCACGCACGCACGCACGCACGCACGCACGCACGCACGCACGCACGGAAGTTAAATACATTAATAACAATAATTGCTATCTGAAGTCTGGCGCTGAATCGGTGAACTTGAACTAAGGTGAGTAAGGCAGGACTACAGCCGATTTGGTTATTTAGACACACTGCGCTGATTAGAAAAAAATACAACCACCTTACTAGTCTTCTTGGGTCTTGCCTGTCGTGGAAACAGCTTTAGGTGATCGCCGTGAACCAAGCATCCTGTAGTATCGCTTAACTCACTCTCGCTCGGCTGCGTAACTTCGCTGAGAAGGAAGTCTGGCCACTTAGCCGGCTTTTGAATGTTATTCGTGTAAAGTGCTGTCACCTAACGTTGCCATGATAATCGAGGCTAATCCTGCCACAATTCCTGCTTTATAAACAACTGCATATTTGTATTTTTGTTTATTGTTGTGTGAAAATTAGTTGTTGTTGAATACTTTAAATTTAATAGTCTAGTATTATCTTATCAAAGTATATTTTATTTCTTAGTTGGTCTGAGAGCCAACCAGCGTGCTCACCCTATTCTGGGGCGAGGCCTTGTTGCCAATGGTGGCAACATTGGAAAACCATAAATCAAACAGGCGGACTTCAGTGGAGACTAAAACGTGCTGCTACCCCACGGACTAGTGATGTTTAGGGAGCTTCAATAGAACCTGGCGGTGAATAATGCAGTCACGTACTGCTGATAACGTCAATAATAAATACCAAAATAAAGTTTCCGCAATTTGGCGAAGTTTTTATTTTATTTTCGCCAACATGTAGGCCTAGTCACTTACTCTAGCTGATGAAACATTAAACATCCCTACCATAACATAGATGGTGTTGGCGTTCAACCTGTAACTTCACTACATGTAACGTTGCGTATAATGTTTTTTAAATTCATGATAGGAAGTGGGATTTTCCCAGTGCAAAATCCACTAGGTTAATTGCTTTGGTTACAATAATGATTACAAACGCTTGGAGGAAAAGTCGAAGGGGTGAAGGGAGATAGACGCATATCACGTAAACGTAAAAGAAATGTGCTCAGCTCGTCTATTATCCCAGCATACGTGAATGCACTAGAGACGATGACACTAACAGAGGAACAACAGAAGATCTTGGTTTGAGAAAAACAACCTGGTAAGAATAATCGTGGGAGTTAAGAGAGCTGATAATATAAAATGGATCAAATGAGAGTAGAGGTTGGAATGAACCAAAGTTCTAAGAAGAATTTGGTGATGAGTACATGGGCTAGTTATGTGGAAAAAATAGGAGATGAAAAACTGGCAAATAGAGCAGATGCCTAGACAGTTGAGGGGAAATGGAGGTGAGGAAGACCGAAATTGCGATGGGGGAGTGCATTAAAAGTAACATAGAAAGAGTGGGAGAAGAATGGAAAATATTTTAGATAGTAGTAATCGGAGATTGCTGCCCGAGAATGTAGTAAGAGAAAAGTGAGAGGAAAAACCAGACAATGGAAAAGGAGACCATCGTCAACTCAACCCTGACGACAGGGATGCCAAGAAAATAATAACAACACAATTGCATCTTCATAAAACAGATTACTAGACCCAAATCTAGGAACCGGACAACTATTATTTAGAATCCTTAATAGTCATTAGCCATCATGCACATTGAGAATAATGACAGTTTCATTGTTCTGTCAACTCTTACGCTATAGCCAGCGACAGAAGTGGAAAATTCTTAACTTAATCCTGTAACGGTATTGCTTGTTTAATACTGTAATCAATATATCAATACAAACAACTCGTCATGTTCAGAATGTTTATTACCGATCTTTCTATGTGTACCTAACTACCTATTTACTGTTTTAACCCTAGTCTAGACTGGTCCACTATAAACATTGCCAGCGCCCACTACTCTCTCTATATGCTAATTACCGTCCGCGTGGGTACGTCCCTAGACTCCACAGGTTGCTGCTGAGCAGCGTGTCCAAATATACTCTCCCTGCTGGGATCAGCTGGGGTATCTCGTGACAAATCCTATTTGAATGATGACCCTTTTTGCGAAAGTGTAGGTCAGGGAAGGAAAATCTTACACAGGCATCCTGAAACCCATTGTACTTTAATTGTGACTCTATGAATCAGGCAGCTCGTTATTGGTACTCAGTTCCCCACCATCCAATTTATTTTCCGGGGTTTAGGGCTTAGACCCTGGGCCCCCTCTGAACCTGCTGACAATACACATCCACAACAAAAACGAATGTAATATTATGGTACAAGACGTCAACGTTTTGAGATTACCCCTAACTTACAAGTCGGTAGATGTTTGCGCACGTTCCGCAGTTTCCGGGGAGAAAAACACTTTCCCAGCAACGTGTTTCCCAACACGTACAGCCACATTCCACATCGTGTATAAGCCATGCACAGTTAAAGGCCCAACGAAGCTTATGCGCTTGGGGGTGTATGCTATCTTAAAGTTGCATTCTGACATAATTTCCCCTTTTTAACGCATTTTAGAAAAGTCAATGTACACCATGACCGATATTTGCTTATTAGTATACTTCCTACCACATGTCTCACTTTGTGGTTTTATACGTTATTTGATCAAATATATGTTTGCAACAAACAGCGGCTCTGGAGTTTCCCAAAAGTCGATATATTTTTACCATCGGAACTCTCCGGTCAACGTAAGTAAACGATGGGGCAAACTAAAAGGCGGGCCACAATGGGGTTCCACAAGAAGACCCATTAGTAATATAGTTCCGCTAGAGGCGCCACTAGGCAACTAGACCCTAATTGTTTAAATCATCCTCAATTAGCCATTGACCGTACAGGCGCGTAGCCAGCGATAGTTTGTATGTGGGCAACTGGGCATGCCGTAAATATAGAGCCTATCGAGCGGTGGTATCTTTGTGAATATGGTATGCCGTTTCCGTGCGATCTGCCAATTGTGGTCCGCCTTTTAGTATGGCCCCCTCCTGGCAGCGCTTTTCACTGGAATTTCGTTCGTCGAGGTCTAAACCAATCAGTGAATTCTAACTGGCGAGGTTCGCCAGGACATTTTTTCGTCTTTTGCTCCTTTTTATCTTAAAATGGCATATTATGTGAAAATAACTTGATAGATAGTTGAGGAAAACAATATATAGTGTACGGGGAATGCTGGTTTAATGGGAAATTTTATTTTAAACATGGCGGAAGTCAGAATGCAACTTTAAAACAAACAGTTATATATATATTAAGTTTTTATCAATGTTAAAACGTTAATAAAGTTATTCTATGGACTACTAGTGAGTTAAAAAAATCTATATGTGATGTACATGTAAAGAAATTATCTGCGAGCAGATGTTGAGGCACCCCTTACAAAAAGAGGCAATGGTATACCACTGATTACCATTGGATACCATTCAGTATCGATGATATTTCAGCAGGACTCAGTGGTACTCTCAACGGTAATTTAAAATACCATTCAATTACCACTGAACGGTACAAAGAATCCAAAATATCATTCAAAATATCATTCAAAAAACCATTCAGATACCATTCAAACACCCTTGGTCAAATACCACCTAGGACCATTCAAGTACCATTCAAAAACCAATGGTATTTGAATGGTATTTGTATGCTATTTTTTGTAAGGGGTACGAATGCCAGCCCTGAAAACCTCTGGACATGAGGTCTTTTTGTAGGGAGCGTATTCCACGGTTATTATATTGCACTGTAGTTGTTGCAATCGGAATATGCAGTTCTATGAGATACAAGTGTATTATAAACTATCCGAACCTGCTGACAAGTCCCATCCACATCAGAAACAAATGTCGTGTGGTACGACACGTCAACGTTTTGAGATTACCCCTAACTTACAAGTCGGTAGATGTTTGCGCACGTTCCGCAGTTTCCGGAAAAACGAAACAAACACTTTCCCGGCAACTGTCGCGCTTAAATTTTTTTAAATATAAATAAATGTAAAATCATCAATGTCCAGCGAAACAACAAAGCATTTTTTTGTATAAATGCCACGAGCTGTTCGTTAACTCTCCTGTGATGATTACTGTGAAGAGTTGCTTAAAATGTCGTTCACTGCAATAAAATAATACGTTTGTTTTTATAGATCACTGTCACGGATTATGGAGCACAACAGTGACGTGATGTACGCTTGCTATCAAAATATGCCTCAAAAACTTGTTTGCCTCGTGTTAATTTGCGACAAATATCTTTGTTGAAAGGTTATATACATCCTAACGAACAACCCGCAGTACTTATATCATAAATGCTTTGTCTTTTCGCTGCACATTGATGATTTTACATTTATCGCACATGCGTAGAAACGTCAGTCAGAACGTTTATAACGCCGGAAAAAATTTAAACGCTACACCGCAGCCCGGCATGATGATTATTAATTTTACTAAAGTAAGATCAAGTTGCGTGCTGCGGGCCAGCCAAGCAATTCTACTCGATTTTCTAATGGGTGGTCGGAACTTCATATCGCGAGTTTATTGTCTAGCTTATCATTTGTAGCGGCATTTAAGAGAGAGGAGTGTTGAGCCAGCCTATATGTGGGGAGCGGTGGTCGCGCGGTAGAGCGCCGGACTGTCAATCGAAACTTAGGCAATTTCGTTTACCCCACATTTGCCTGTGTCTTTCGGAGGAGACACTAAAAGCCGGTGGTCCCTTCTATCTGGTGTCTATGCCAGAGGAAGTAAAAGATCTCACACAGGGTGTAATGTGTAATGTGTAACCTGTAGTGGACTCACTAATTCTAAAGAAGAACTCCTGCGTTAGCCCAAGTTTGGGCTGTTTGGAGGAAACTACCTAAGAACTAAGAATATATGCCTCGCAATTTTTCTGAACTGAAAAGTGGGGGGGGGACAATTCCTATGCTGTCCCCCACCATGAAAAGTGGGGGGACAATTCTTATGCTGTCATCCTGAAAAGTGGGGGCGCGTCCCCCCCCCCCCCCGTCCCGCACCGATCGACGCCCGTGCCATCCGTGTGGCACGACACGGAAACGTTTTGAGATTACCCCTAACTTACAAGTCGGTAGATGTTTGCGCACGTTCCGCAGTTTCCGGAAAAAAAGAAAAAACACTTTCCCGGCAACGTGTTTCCCAGCACGTAGACACACATTCGTGTATCAGCCACGCACAGTTCAAGGTCCAGCGAAGCTTGTGCGCTTGGGGGGTGTATGCTATCTTAAAACAAACAGTTAATATATTAAGTTTAACGTTAATAAAGTTATTCTATGGACCACTAGTGAGTTAAAAAAAACTATATGTGATGTACATGTAATTAAGTCTCATGAAAAAATTATCTGCTAGCAGATGTTGAGGCACCCCTTACAAAAAAGAGGCAATGGTTTACCACTGATTACCATTGGATACCATTCAGTATCGATGATATTTCAGCAGGACTCAGTGGTACTCTCAACGGTAAATTAAAATACCATTCAATTACCACTGAACGGTACAAATAATCCAAAATATCATTCAAAATCTCATTCAAAAAACCATTCAGATACCATTCAAACACCCTTGGTCCCTAGGACCATTCAAGTACCATTCAAAAACCAATGGTATTTGAATGGTATTTGTATGCTATTTTTTGTAAGGGGTACGAAGGCCAGCCCTGAAAGCCTCTGAACATGAGGTCTATAGGGAGCGGAGCGTATTCCACGGTTATTATTCCACTGTAATTGTTGCGATCGGAATATGCAGTTCTATGATATACAAGTATAAAGTATAAGAGTGATGCTTTAAAAAGCATCACTCTACAGAGATGCTCATATTTCTGTTAAAAGAACTTTTTCTAAACTATATTACTAATGGGTCTTCTATGTATGCTACTATGTTGGATGCCTCCAAAGCCTTCGACAAAGTTAAAGGACAAAAAAAGGCTACGGCTTCGTGTCATACACCTAATAGAGTTTATACAAAGTAACAATTTCCACATATACTCAATTTTTTAACGTCAGCGGTTTACTCAGAATGTGACTTTAAAGTCTAAAATTCTAACGAAATCCACGATGGTCTAGACGCCGCCATAGGTGAAGGGTTAATTTGGCTTGGCCATTCAGCGCGCGGCATTCTATATCTCGGTCAGCTTCCGGCGACGCTGTTAAGGGTCAACAACTTCGAGTCTTCGACAGTTCGTTCAGTTGGCGTGACATCTAGCAGCTGCTTTTAGACGTATATCTAAATCTGTGGTTAAATCTATGGTAAACTTTAGTAATTATGCCTTCGTGTTCGGCATACCCATTTCATTACAACAGCCAAACCCTATGCAGGGAATCTACGTGGAGAGCGCCTCGATCACCGTCGTGACGTCATTCTTCGTCTACGATGGGGTAGCGCATAGAAGTTGGATGGCTGGGTGTTAAAAAATATTTTTCTGGTAAACCGCTGGCGTTAAAAAATTGAGTATATGTGGAAATTGTTACTTTATATTAACTCTATTAGGTGCATGCCACGTAAAAGTTAACTTTGTTTGTCCTTTAACCACAGCAAGCTATTTGGTAAATTAATTGATCGTGGCTGTCCAGCTTTTATTGTATATCTTGCATTCTATATATTGCATTCTATACCACTGGTACGGTACCCAACAATTTACCATCAGATGGTGTCAGGGATTTTCTAGCTGTTTTACTGTTTCTAATGGTGTTAAACAGGGTGAAATCTTTTCCCCCCATCTTTTCAATGTGTACATGGACGACTTAAGTGTTAATCCAAACAAATTACATATTGGTTGTCTTTATGCTGGCACCTTAATCAACCACTTGATGTATGCTGATGACCTCTGTATTTTTTCTCCCAGTGTTGCTGGTTTGAGAAAACTTACTGATTGTTATGCCAAGTATGGCGAATTGTTCAATATTGCTTATAATGCCAAGAAGTCCTTTTGTATGGTTATTGACAACAAACCCCTGGACAGGAAAAAATGTCATTGTATCCATCTCGATAATCATCCATTACCTTATACTACGAACTGTAAATATCTTGGTCATAATTATAATCAACAATAACCTAACTGATGATGACGACATTGCCAGACCAAAAAGATGCCTTTATGCCCAAGCCAATGTATTAGCTCGAAAATTTTGTCTTTGTAATATTTCCACCAAATTTATTTTATTTCAAGCATACTGTGCTCTTATGTATACTTCTAGTCTTTGGAGCAAATTAAAAAAATATAGCCTCAAAAGCATTACCGTCGCATACAATAATAGCCTCAGAATTTTACTCAACTTACCCTCAAGATGTAGTGCAAGTTTTATGTTTGCCACCAACTACATTAAATTCTTCAATGAACGCATTCGTTCATCCATATTCAGACTTTTATGTCGTCTTCATCAGTCAGATAATATTCTTTTTATTAATTACCTCCATACCGATATTCATTTTAAGAGCCGTATGTACTCATACTGGAGATCGTTATTGTACACATGACATTAGTATTGTATTTATTTTTTAATAAATTGTTTAATATTTATTTTTACAACTTATTTAATTAATTTCCTCATATATTTAGACATCATTTTTTTTAACTTTACATTTGTATTTTTACGTTGATCACATAATCGCTTTGATTGTATTATATGTATTGTACTTTTCATATTTTTTAAATTGTATTTTATGTATATATATATATATGGACGACGTCTTGTCTGAAATATACTTTATTATTATTATTATTATTATATAAACTATCCGAACCTGCTGACAAGTCCCATCTACATCAGAAACAAATGTTGTGTGGTATAACATGTCAACATTTTGAGATTACCCCTAACATAGATTTTTGAACACGTTCCGCATTTTCCGGAAAAACGAAACTAACACTTCCCCGGCTAGCTTCCCAGCACACGTAGCCACGCATTCGTATATTAGAAACAGTCGACGACGCATGTAGGAATGCGTCTAACGCGAACGTCGGACAAGTAATATTTTACATTTCAACATTTGGGTACGTAGTATGGAGCCTACCTACGCTACGGTAGGGACCGGTAAATCCGCTTGGGGCGCGTCGGTAGGTCGGTTGAAATTTGTGTTCACTAGGTTTTTCTGCCCACGTCACGTGGCGAGGCCCAGGGAAACTCCTTTTAAGAGCCTCGTATAAATCGTATGACGGTGAAACCACATTTTCTGAGACCCAAAATGACAGAGAATGTGGCCATGTGAATTGCCATATTTTAGGTGGGTTATTTTTATGAGTGAATATGCACTTTGTTCGGATAATTATATCTTCGTAGCACGCGGAGGAAGGTTTCTGAAGTTTTGGTTGTAGTTAGATGAATATTTAATAAGAAGATTCTGAAAATATTTCATATAAATCGCATGTAGCGCATTGTATATAAATCGTTTTGAATTTATCGCCCATTTCAGGACTGCGCTGACGCAATGACGGCCATCTTGGAGTAATCTAATATCAGATTCTAACCTAGCTGCATCTTTGAACACGATAATATTTCAAAAAGATATTTTGGTGTGAATAAATATCTAAAAATATAACCTTTCTAATGTGGTTAATATTCCAAATATATAAGTTTATTTGAGTATCGTATCACTAATATTGGCACAGACAGCTTCCCCATGCTAATTATTATAATGATTTATCAGTTTATGGTGAATGGCATGTTTTAATTTAATTTACAGAGAAACATCACCAAGAGAAATGTCAGGGTTGACCAACAGAGCAGCTATTGAAATGTTGACTAAATATCTGTAAGGTTATAGCAGTTTTTAACTGCATTTCAAATGAGTGATTTAGCCCCAATGTGAACGTGTGCTACACAGCGCGCTCCGCAGGCCAGAGCCGTGGTCACAGATTTGGTACCATATTTGGAAAGTTAAATGTGCCATAACGTTTTACTGCTTAAAGATATTTAAATTATTTAAACGGTATATTGTTACCTATTATACATACAATCGACATGCATCATCATAAACATGGTAAATCTATTTAGATTTTTTTTGCCGGTCTCTATAGTGTTTCGGCAAGTGTAAAGGAAGCATATTTTTGGGTATAATCTTGGCAACATATTTTAAGATTATCTAAATAGTATAATTTAGAACTTACAAACCGTTGTTGCCATTTTTACTTTTTGGTCCCACAGTGATTTAGCGGCCATTTTAAAAATGGCCGCTACATTTTATTTCGCCGTACCTTAATAACTGTTTCATCTAGAGAAATTATTTTGGTGTGTGTATATATATGTTCTATGGGACAAGGATTTCAAATAAACCATTTTTGGAATTTTCTGGCTTTTGCGTCTGCCATTTTTAAAGATGGCGGTCGTCAATACAAATGTCCCGATATCTCAAAAACTACATCGCATTGAGCAGTAGTGTTGATGACATTGGATAGCTTGGTGGATAGCGATATACACCAATGTACAGTTTACCTTCATTAACATTCATATATCCACCATTTTTAAAGATGGCGTCCACCTCAGCCATTTACACATATCTTAAGAACTACGTAATCTACAGCCATAACATTAATGTCAAGATGTAAGGTTTTTAGATATGATTATTTAGATTGTGTTACTTTAAACCTTTATTGACTTTCAAATATCTGCCATTTTTGTAATATCCGCCATTTTTGAAGATGGCGCCCGACAAAATCTATAAAATTATGATATCCATACAGGCCCGGGGGGCCAGTGGACTTTAAAAGTTACTGGCCCGCCAAAAAAGTTACTGGCCCGAACTTTTTTGTAGGAATACACATTTATTCTGATAAAAACAGGTACATTGTACAATAAAATATATTTGTTTATATTTAGGACACTAAAATAGAAACGGCAGCTGAAATGACAAATAAATAAAAACGTGTTTTTGCCGTTTGCTAATTCTTTTGTATGTATTCTGTCAATAAAGTCAAATGAGCCCCTATCGATTGTGAAATCCATTTTAATTTTGAAGACGCAGGATATGTTGGAAAATACGCGATGTTTAGACCTTAGTAATTCCACCGCACTTTCACTGTTCGCCATGTTGTGTGGTACGAATAGAACCGCCAAAATGTCCTCTAACTGCTTACGTAGACGGCATCCCCGCCCTTTGACATGTATATACGGGAAATCCAAATACATATTCAATCGACTATCTCCTTATTTGGCGTTCGCCGTTGTGACCATCAGCTTCGGGGACTTCCGGCCGCTATGCGCGTGACACGACTCACACGTGATGACCTAGATAATGCCATGACGCTAGCTAGACGACGTTGTGGTGGATCCTGTCGCTGCCAAACGTTATAAATTTACCGCAAGGTGTGAATGAATTTTAATCGGAGAAAGAAATGGAAGACGACGATGGCGTGCATAGAAGTATTTGCTGCAGGCGACTGCTTAGCGCCGACAGCCGGAGGTCGAACGGGAAGCTGGGGATCGTTGACGTTGGTCACTTGGACTTGGTCAGTTGGTGGCGTTTCGCCGTTTGCGGCATGGGCATGGCGAAGTCCTGTGACAACTTGACGTTTTACTTATTGGAATGGATATATTTTAGAATAAACAAGTTAGAAAATTCAGCTACAACACGACTATGTTTTATGTGAGTTATTACTTAGCGTATAGTTACGGTCTATAACTTTTTCAATACTCACAATAGAGAGTGTTAGCAAATGTTTTCGTCGGTCCATTTTCGTGGGGGTTCCCCTTTATTTTTAGCACAGCGGTGACTGCGCGTGCGCGGCATCGACGAATTTATTATCGCTTGTTTTGTGTTTTAACAGTCTTTGGTCAAAGTTTAATATCTGTGCTGTAACAGGACGCGTTATACGACCCGTCATGTTGAAAGCAACAGTCAACGCTTGGTTGGTGTTCGGTGTTGCCTGTTGGAATGATGGACAGAGAACATACACATGTACTTTATATGTTTTGAAGTTGACCAGAATGGGCAAACTTCCTTTTTTATTCCAGCATATACCACTGGAACAAACTGCCTACTGAAATAAAGCAATGTCAAGTTAAAAACAGTTTTAGTTAGAAAAAAGGTAACGACCCTAGGCCTAGCCCTACCCCTAGGCTATTATACAGCAGATTGATGGCTGATGAATTATCACCTTAGCCAGGCTTAGTGATATTTTAAATACTGTTTTGTTAATTTAATCTTACTACGTACTATCATGTTATTATATTTTAATAGAGCACCTTTTATGTTAGCACATTGTCTTACCTGTCTTTGAAAATATTTACATTTTAATTATTGTATTACTGTGTTGATTTATTTGTGTATTTATTTTTATATTTTCTTAAATTCATTCTTAGTATTTTTTTGGAGGACCACATTGGAAACAAGTGTGCTATTGTGTGCTTTAATGTGTCTATCCTCGGTAAATATTATATTTATATGTATTATAATGTTTTACCAAATAAACTCACTCATTCACTCACAAAAAAGAGTAGGTAAACCTGTAGACCTATAATATATGTTGTGCAGGGGTTGTGGAAAATCCTTTGTTGTGTGCAGTTTCTGTGTGTTCACTTGATAATTTTATTAGGTTCGGGGGGTGGGGGGTACCACTGGTTGAAGTGTTGGGTAGTTGGTTAGTGCGACACAGTTGAAGCGATGCTTTCCTTGGTTTGAAAACAGCCCAAATTTCCCAGAAATGGCACACAAAAATAATTTTTTTTGAACATTTGTATGCTGCTAATGACCAAATTAGGTAACAGGACAGTAGAAGATATCTTCTTTTCTTTCTCTCTTTTATATTTTATTTGTTTACTTAAAACAAGTATTGTATAAATACATACATGTACATTTTTGGTATGATTTTAGGAAACAAAATGGAAGGGATTGCTGATGAAGTCCTTGCTGACTTGGCCCTGGATGAAGGGCTTGACAGCTGCCCATATGTTATTTTTTACTCAGCTGCTGTATTAGCAGCTGAAGCATCACACTTCTTTCTTCCTCTTAATTTTCTCTAAGGGCTAACTCTCGATTGCGAAACTCCAGCTCGTCTCTCCTCAGGGCTCTTTCTGCCTCTGCATCTGCCCTGATTTTTGCAGCTGCAGCCTGCTTATGCTGCTCCTCCACTTGAGCCATCTCCTGCCTCTCCTTTTCCATTTGTTTTCTCTCCCTTCTCTCTTCTTCTCTGGCCTCCTTCTCTGCCTGTATCTTGAGGCGCAGAACTTCTACCAGTTCCGTCCCCACTTTACGATTCTTCGGCGTAGTTGGAGCAACACCTGTTAAACAAATGTTGAAAACAATTTAGCCAGATATAATTTAAAATTTCTGTCACTAAACTGAATTGGAAATGAGGCAGCTATATATGTGGAGAAGAACATAAACAACTGCAACATATTTTGTGCATGAGCTAACAATAATTTGGATTCTAGCCTGTTTATCAAATGGGCACAGTATTAAATAATTTTGCATCGCCTGCATCAGTGTTCTCTTTTTTCCTGTGCTTTGATCTCAGTTGGGAGAAAAAAGCGCTACACAAATGCAATTAGTATTAGTAGTGTTAACTGGTTGAAAGGACAGTGTCAGTGACTGCAGGATCAGTAAAAATAAGTCGAGCATGATTTGATTGACTTATGCTACATAACTATGATTTTATTTTGTCCATACCCATGTTTTGCCATATCAGTAATTCGAAGAAACCATTTCCATTGATGCCCGCCTATTAAAACCGATTACTATTCAAAATAGCCGTCATTTTATCCGAAAATTTGTAACTGCGACGATTTTGTGCCTATTCCCACGTATGACTATATGGTCCCGTGACACAAATTCAAGTCAACCAAAAATAGCCAAATTTGAAGATTTATTTACAGTTCCTCTTCAGCAGTGAGCATTCAACATGACTGAATACCTGTCAACTGCCTGACAAATAGACTACAACTCAAAACGTCCAGTTTTATCCTCCCAGGATAATCTTACCATTCAGGTATTTTCGCATTTTATAATTATATTGCCTAACCAGTACTACAGTAGCCGAGTAGGGTTCACCCTGACCAGGAAAAACTAATCAATTCACGAAATTTACGATGAGATACTGAATTAAACTAACTTTATCATCTTATGGTTCAATTACAAAATTATGGAAAACACAGGCACAACTTAACACTTACAAAAAACAACACTTTTTCACCTATAGTTGTAATTCACAAACCGAGGACGCGACGAAAATGGCACCTGCTATCACGCATGTGGCGTTGACGGTGGTGGTTGTGTCTGACGTCACCTGACCTAGTTTCCTTGCAGCCCGCACCACGAAAAAGGACCCACGAAAACATTTGCTAACACTCTAATATCATTATTTCGTTACTAATAGGGCCTACTATTATTTAGTACAAGTTCACAAGAAGTCCACAAGGGGTCGTCGTGACATGCTCAACATATTTTGTCTATTAGTTTTACAGATTAGGATAGCAACAATAATAAAGGAGAACGCGAAATTCAATGACAAATTTTATTTAGGTACCACTCGGCTATTACTTCAAAATCCGAAGGGTTATCTTAGCTAATTCACTAGGGAGGTGTCTGCCTCGCGTCACCGCCTCACGTCGCCAGTAGCGACACCGTGCGAAGTTATGGAGAACTTGCAATTCGTAGACAAGATGGTGACTAGTTTCGACTGATAACGCGAGTCCACGCTGTCACAGATTATGTTTACTTGTTGCGTAATGAGAGACAACTGATGGAAATTATATAAAACAATGGTGAATAACTCCATTGTAACTAGTTGAAACCAGTGGCCCGTCGGGCCGGTAAACTATAAAAACTGGTGGCCCGAACTGGCCCGACACCCTCAAAACACGCGTCGCCGTCGGGCCATCGGGCCAGCGCTATTGTCGACCCCTGCTAGCTTACGAACTACGTGATTTAGAGAACAAAAGTTTATGTCAAAATAAAAAAATTGTGGAAGTAATTATATATTGTATTACTCTTGACTTATACGTCATTCTAGTAGATGGTCCCGTCAAATAGTATTATTTCTGTATCTTAAGAGAGGCTGTTATCCCTATGTCTTATGATCTACGTATCGCCGAACCTTGAAGCTGATGTGGAAATATTGATGTTTGGAGGCAACGATTTAAAGATGGCTCTTAGATATTCTGTAAAACGGACAGTGATTTAAAAATTATGCGTTACGCACTTACAACAGTGCGTGTACTTTTCTTTATGGCCTATATATAGCTTATTGAAAACTCCCAAAATGATCATCCACCCCCACCCAACCCGTCGTGCATCCACTGCAATTGCACGGCGTTGTGAAGCACATGTTGGCTTTTATGCATGAAAACTGTCTTCCACAAACTTTCACCTGTCTTCTGGAAGCTTTCATAAAACCTTTTTACTTGACAATCATATGATAAGCACTAGGGTGAGAGAGGACAAAGGAAATCCTGCTGTTGTGGAGTGTAATTGCAAAGTAGATGGAGTAGAAAGATGGCTCAGAAACTGAGATTCTGAAGGCAACATCACTACTTTTTCCCAGGATGCCCTATGCAATCTGCCATGTAGCCACACTTAATGATCATGGACATGCCCCAAAATTAGAAAGTTTTTTTTTAAAGCACAGCTGCAAAACTGAACCAGTACTGAGTTCTGGAGCTTTTGTTTCCTTGGTTTGCATTTACAACAATTGCCCACCATGCTGGTGCTATCCAGGCTCCAGAGATTTGGGATGATTGGGTCTAAGATCACATCCCGTAACCAAACATTCGCCTGCACATGTGCTCGCCTTGTTCCAACCGTTCCAACCATGCACCATGGGTACGTGGGAGTTTGTTGAATCCTACTTCATGTCTCAGTAATTTGAAAAGTACCACCATACCTTTTTCACCTGGGTAATGTAGAGCCATCTAGTATATAATGGTGTACACAAGAACTCTTCACAGCCCTTGACCGCTTCAGTGGACTGTTCTGCTCCTTCTGCAAATCCAGCCAGTGCAGCAAGTACAGTTCGGAAGAAATACTGTGAAGCTGGTACCCAATTGTGGCTCCCAGCCAAGAGCACGACATCAGTGTGTTGGGAGTATAGGTAGAATATTAATATGTTTCAGCAACATCCACAATATGTTGAATCATGCGACTGTTTGCTTCTTTGGGTGGGCTCACACCTGTAGACATAGGGCAGTCGGAGTTTGTCTTGACATCATTGCGTGTGACGGTCACTAGGTTCTCAGCATTTCTCATGTCCAAGACATTTTGAGCTAGGTTTAGAAGTGTTATGCACATTGAATAATCTACTATGTTGGATAGTATTCCCATGGAATTGCCTCTTCACTGTGTGATTCCTTCAGGGAGGATGTTTTCGTATAACTGTCAAAGATAACCTTCACTTGGGCAGGACTTCAAGCTTTTGATTGGATGAGCTTAACATATGATTTGTCATTGTCTTTATAGTTACTGAAGTTCTTGACAGCCACCAACACCCTGCAAGGCTGTCATTCCATCGACTATGAGACAGCATCTCTATTGGACGGATTTATATAATAGCTTATGGGGTTGTGCCACGTTTGGCCTGCACAATACTCTCCAGCAACTGTTACTTTGTCATTTTTTAGATGTCTCGATTTATTAAGTTCCATCAACATCTAGTTTCCGTATGCAAACTCGTGAGAGCCAATTATTGCTTTTAAATCAAATCTTCTTTTGAAGATCGTGTTATAGCTGGCATCCTGGGAAAAAGCCGTGATGTTGCCTTCAAAATATCAGTTTCTGAGCCATCTTTCTATTCCATCTACTTTGCAGTTACACTCCACGACAGCCAGATTTCCTTTATCAACCTCGTGCTTATCATATGATTGTCAAGTGAAAAGGTTTATGAAAGTTTCCAGAAGACAGGTGAATGTTTGTGGAAGACAGTTTTTATGTATAAAAGCCAACATTCGCTTCACAATGCCGTGCAATTGCAGTGGATGTTGGAACGGGTGGGGTGGAGGTGGATGAACATATTGGGAGATTTCAATACGCTATGGCATAATTTTGTAATCAATAAACCAATGTTTGAATTGGCCAACTCTGTCCGTTTTATAGAATATCTAAGAGCCATCGTTAAATCGTTGCCTCCAAACATCTATATTTCCACATCAGCTTCAAGGTTCGACGATACGTAGACCATAAGACATAGGGATAACAGGCTCTCATAAGATACATAAATAATACTGTTTGATGGGGGCCATCTTTTAGAATGACATAAGTCAAAAGTAATATAATCACTTCAACAAAAAACAAATTTGACAAACTTTTGGTCTCTAAGCCACGTAGTTTTTAAGCTATGGATATAATACTTTTTTGAGATTTTGTCGGGCGCCATCTTCAAAAACGGCAGATATTGCAAAATGGCGGATTATTTGAAAGTCAATAAAGGTTGACTGTAATACAGTCTAAATAATCATATCTAGAAACCTTACTTCTTGACATAAATGTTATGGCTCTAGATTCCGTAGTTCTTAAGATATGGGTAAATGGCTGAGCCGGACGCCATGTTTAAAAATGGCGGATATATGCATGTTAATGAAGGTCAAATGTATATTGATTTATATCGCTATCCACCAAGCTATCCAAATTTATCAACATTACTGCTCAATGTGATGCAGTTTTTGAGATACCGGGACATTTGTATTGACGACCGCCATCTTTAAAAATGGCAGACGCCAAAGCCGAAAAATTCCAAAATTGGTTTATTTGAAATCCTTGTACCATAAAACATATACCAACAACCACAATTACAATACCACAATACCAAAATTATTTATCTAGATGAAACAGTTATTAAGGTACAGCAAAATAAAATTTGGTGGCCATTTTTAAAATGGCCGCTAAATCACTATGGAACCAAAAAGTAAAAATGGCAACAACGGTTTTTAAGTTCTATATACTATTTAGATAATTTTAAAACATGTTGCCAAGATTATACCCAAAAACATGACAAGATTGAATCATTTGACATTTACCGACGGACTACTAGATACGGCACGTAATCTGAGTAAATGTATCTCGACACTTGTGTAGAATTCGGACCCACCCCAAAAGTGTGCCGTTATAACCACGTGTGATCGCGATTATAACAGTTATATTTGCCGACACGATGAAAGCGTGTTTTGGTCGATTTCAGGCATTCATTGTTATTTTGTGATCACGTGACAAGTGCATACGCATAATACAGGTGTAGTAGATACACCATTAGAAGTTTGGTCACCGTAGCGGCTAGCCGTAGGTGATCATTTTGATGTTTTTTTTCGAGGTACGGCCTAAGGCTAAACTGCATGTTTGTTTGTGCATGAAGAAGTCTTTCCTCAGAAAGCACAGCCTGGGTATCTTTTTTTTAAGAGAAGTGGAGATGAGGTTCAATTTAACAACTTTGTATGGAGCGCCTCAGTTAACGGCTTGATTTCAGGGAGGAGTACAATGTAGGAATTCTCCTGGAATCAATACGAGAGAGAGAGAGGCGAGAGAGAGAGAGAGAGAGAGACACACACACACACACACACACACACACACACACACACACACACACACACACACACACACACACACACACACACACACACAGACGCATAGAGAGACAGAGAGACAGAGAGAGACAGAGAGGCAGAGAGACAGAGAGACAGAGACAGACAGAGACAGAGAGAGACAGAGACAGACAGACAGAGACAGACAGACAGAGAGAGAGACAGAGAGAGACAGAGACAGACAGAGAGAGAGCAGAGAGAGAGAGAGAGGGAGACAGACAGACAGACAGACAGACAGACAGACAGACAGACAGACAGACAGACAGACAGACAGACAGACAGACAGACAGACAGACAGACAGACATACATACATACAGACAGACAGACAGACAGACAGACAGAGAGAGAATATGTTTGTTTTAATATACGTTATGTTTAATTAACTGCCGTATCTATAGGTGTGAAAACCCCAAAACCAACGACATGACGTGCCCAGACATCCAGGATATGATAGGCCTTTACAATGAGGATGTGGAATTCCAGTTTGGGAATATACAAGTTGTTATCACGAAAGGTGATCTGATGAAAGAAAACGTGGGTGCAATTGTCAACAGCACCGACAAGACATTATATCTCGTTCTAGGTATGCTACCAATTAGCTCATCGCCAATGGTTAAACGTATCCGGGTAAACTGTGCACAGACTTTAATTGTTATTTTAATATAACATGAAGAAAATCGTTAATTTGTTATTTCAAGAGGAATTGTGCACTTGTAATGAACAATGACAAGACTAAACAGATAAGTGCGGTACTTGTTCAATCTAATTCTCAAGCATGGAATTTTGACACATTGCTAGAGTTTAAACCCGGAAGATTATTTGATAAAATGACATTGCCGAAACATCACATTTCGAACATAATGGCTAAATAAACAGTGTCGTTTAGTCAATTTTATCATTACACGATAACTTCAGACATATGGTCTCTGGACCCATGTTTTAAATAGTAATAATTTATTACTATTTAAAACATGACTAATACTGATAATTATACAGCGTATTGTGTGACATGTTATCATTAAGATAATACAATAATATAGAATATAATATTATTATCAAAATCCGCAGGTGCTATGTCGATGGATGAATCCAGCAAGTTTGGTAAGTACATGACGTCATCTTTTGCTTCGTACATTCCAACGTCATCTCTAAGTTTATTTTTATATCTCCTTTTAGGGGCCATGTGACACTGGCCAGGTGCTTGACACACTCCCAAGTCCAAATCACACCCAAGTTAGGGTAAATAACACCTAACCTGTAGGAGCGGTTGAAAGACACACACCCAGCTGGGTTATGTCACAAGTTAGGCCGAACTTTCTGGGGCAACTCGAAGCAGCCCCAACTGCAGCTGAGTAACTCACAATGCGTTGTATCAATGGCAGCAGTGGTTTACTGCTTGAATAAATTCTACGACTGTCCTCATAATCATGGACATAGGGGTGTTTTCTTACATGTCAGTCTGTCAATGTTGAATGCTAATTACTAAATATTGACTAATTAAAATTGCTATTATTATTAAATGATTTGTTACTTTGCATTTATTACCACTGTATATGTGGTACACAGTTCTTAAGGACAGTATGTATATCTTCATAAATATGGAAATTATGGCCTTTTACTAAGATGTGTAGGTCTATCAAAGTGGCGTGCTTATCATAAAATATTGACTAATTAATTAAATTATTATTAAATTATTTATTAATTTATATTTGTAACTTTCTATTAATGTAGTTATACACATTGCATAACCATATGTATAATTATCTTCATAATCATGGACATTATGGCCTTTTGTTTTTGTGTTGGTTTGTATACGAATATTGATTAATTGATAATTTATTTATATTACATAACTATTAAATTATATATCTTACCACAATTTTTTTTACAAATTGTATGTTTATATAAACATATATTCTGGACATTGTGGCATTTTACAAAAAACGTTTCTATCTGTCGAGGTTACCCGCTAATTATCACATATTAACTAATTTATTTATTTATTATTACATGACTAGTTAATATATATTTATTCTCGTAATAAATGTGGTTATGCATACTGCATAACATCTATAAATATTTTCATATTTATTAACTCTGCTTGTCTTAATTAGAATGTGTTGGTCTGTTAACTTGGTGCACTACTTAGATAATATCATTGACGTAAAAAAAAAAGTTTTTTTTACGTCAATGGATAATATTAACTAATAGACCTTTTCCTCATTCGAGGCCGGACATGCGGACTGGGCATGTTTGCTGCATTTTTCACCGGAAGTAGGGGGACGCTGTGAACGCCACCGAAGCAGAAAGATGGGAGGGAACGATTATTGTAGTGTTTTAACTGCAACAGTCATCGGATGAAAGCGAAGGAAACAGGGCAAAATATATCCTTTTTTAGCTTCCCAATGGGAAAGAGTGCAAAAGCAAAGCGTCGTCGATCGCTGTGGTTTGAGCGATTTGACGCCAAGGTTTTGTCCCTACACAAAATACTAAAGTATGCAGTCGACACTTTGTGTCTGGAATTGCAATTAGTGACCCAAGCTCCATTGACTATATATTCCAACAGTCAACATGGGGTGTGAAAAACAGCGTAGCACGAGAAGAACAGAGACAAGTACGAAAGCCAGATACTGGACTAACAGTGTCAGTGACCTAGCTAGTGTTCTTGATGAGGACGGGAAGCGTCGAGCCAGCGGCCTTGCAATTCCTGAAATCGGTGCAGTAACAACTGTTTGATCATAATAGAATAACAAATATGTAACGCTAATTCCCGCATGATGGATCAATGCGCTGTACAAGAAATGTAATATAATAAATGACAAAATAGAAATATAATAAATGATAACTGATGCTCTAAATAAGTAAATTTAGTGTTTCAGTATTCTGCATTCACCTTGCAGTGTTAATAGGTGAAATGTATCACTTAATTTATATAATTAATGTGTGTGTGTATATATATATATATATATATATATATATATATATATATATGTCACTTAGTTTATATAATCAATGTGTCAAGAACAGTCGAATGTATGTAGCTAAGCAGCAGCTCTACTCCATTGGTAAATGTCAAACAAAAGCCATGCAATTGGGACTGGAGAGGGAAGATGCAGCAACACAGAGGTATAAATTACAGAAGCAGCTTGATGGAGAGGAACTCACCATTAGAGAAGCAGGGTTCCGTGTGGCAGAGAAAGGGTTTCTAGGTGCATCAGTTGACCGCATTGCCACTGATGTAAGTGACAGGCAGATTCTGGTGGAACTGAAAAACCCAGACAACTCATGGGAGTTTCATAGTGTTCTCGACATTCTCCAGAAACAAAAATGCCTTGTAAGAAATGCATGTGGACAAGTAGAATTGAGCAAGACACACAGTTATTACACTCAAATTCAGGGCCAAATGTTTGTCTATGGTAGTGAGTGTGCTGTGCACAAAACACACAATGCACATTGAAAGAGTGCCAAGAAATAACATTTTCATTATGCAAATGATTGAAAAGTTGGAAGCATTCTATGACAATGTGTATTTGCCAGAGATTGTATATCCACGCGTGAAGTACAGTACTTCCCCTCTTGATGTTCGCAAGTGTGAATGAGACAGAGGACTTTAGTGGATGTGCATGCACTTTCATTGACATGAACAACCAGCAGTGTATTTCACTGACAAGGTCATTCCATGGCAAATCAATCACTCAAAACATCACCCGACTCCAATTTTTATGAAATTTCGTACAGTTTCATACAGCTCATGCGAGAATATCAAAATAAAAATTTAGGTCAAGTATTATTGAAGATATAGGCCACTGAACATTGACCAAGATCGCATACTGACTACTATATTAATGCCTATAACTCTGCTATTAATAAAGCTAGACAAACAATCACTATAGCATTGGAAAGCCAATACACTGGCATAACATAAAATAAATAATGTAAATAAGAATATTCTAATTTTTAAAATTTGACCTCAGATATCAAAAAAATGTATCCTCTGATTTTACACATTGTGTTATATGTGCACATTTATTGGCTTTCCAGTGATGTATTGTTTGTTTATCTAGCTTTATTAATAGCAGAGTTACAGGCATTAATGTAGTGGTCAGTATGCGAATCAGGTCAAAGTTCAGTTACCTATATCTTCAATGATAATTGACCTAGATTGTTTTTTATTTTGATATATTCATGTGAACCAACAACTAAATTTCATTAAATTTGGAGTCGGGTGATGCAAAAATGGCCCAAAAGTGATTGATTTGATATGGAATGACCCAAAAGTGTATTCTGTAAATGCCAATAGTGAATATGATTAAATCGTAGTACTTTGACATGTTTTCTACCTTTGCAATAATTAGACTTTGAAATTGTGTGAGGTAGGCACAAACATGGATGATGTCCTCCGCATTGCTGTATACACTCAAGGGGAGAGATCCATCCAGTAGGTGGTAACCTTTGATGCGGCAGATGAGGTGTTCGACATGAATTCGAACTTCAGCAAAGAGTTTTGTCCTTTCAACCTACGAAAAGAATAAATAATTAATTAAAAGTACATTTGTTTTAATAGATAATTTATTTTGAGAACTTTCACACTTGGAATTACTGTTGCACTATTCAAAGAAACTGCTTTCAAGTACAGTTACTGAAACATGTACTAAGATATCAATTATATCCTGGAAATAAATGTATTATTATGTAAACAGACTCTCTGCAATTACCTCTGCAACACATTCAGTGCTGATCATGTCTAGAAAATAAACTGAAGTATCACTACAATTCTGACAACTGCAAATTGAATTCTTATTACATTTTATCACATTATGTCCTTCCACATTACCTCATCCTCTGTGAACTGCAATACCCCGGGAGTACGGAAAGGTGGAAGGTTTAGTGCAGCACCCTTCTTTGCCACATCATCACGGATGTCAAAGATAACTGTGGCTGGTATGAAGCTGACATGACATGAAACATAAAAGATTAGGTTATTCGCAGAACCAGTAAAGGAGCTAGCATAGTTACACACTAAAATACATGCACTGGAACAAAGACAAATACGAGCTCAATTTTAATTAAAAAAAAAAGAAATTGAGACTGGTTTCTAATTGTCAAGTATATCATGCCATTACAGTTGTTACATACATTCGACTGTTCTTGACACATTGATTATATAAACTAAGTGATACATTTCACCTATTAATACTGCAAGGTGAATGCAGAATACTGAAACACTAAATTGACTTATTTAGAGCATCAGTTATCATTTATTATATTTCTATTTTGTCATTTATTATATTACACTTCTTGTACAGCGCATCGATCCGTCATGCGGGAATTAGTGTTACATATTTGTTATTCTATTATGATCAAACACTGTACTTACGTGATGGCTCCACAATTCCAACAGTTGTTACTGCACCGATTTCAGGAACTGCAACACCAGTGGCTCGACGCTTCCCGTCCTCATCAAGAACACTAGCTAGGTCACTGACACTGTTAGTCCAGTATCTGGCTTTCGTACTTGTCTCTGTTCTTCTCGTGCTACGCTGTTTTTCACACCCCATGTTGACTGTTGGAATATAGTCAACGGAGCTTGGGTCACTAATTGCATTTCCAGACACAAAGTGTCGACTGCATACTTTAGTGTTTTGTGTAGGGACAAAACCTTGGCGTCAAATCGCTCCAACCCACAGCGATCGACGACGCTTTGCTTTTGCACTCTTTCCCATTGGGAAGCTAAAAAAGGATATATTTTGCCGTTTCCTTCGCTTTCATCCGATGACTGTTGCAGTTAAAACACTACAATAATCGTTCCCTCCCATCTTATTGCATATTTGTTACTCCATTCAATGCATTTCAAAACAATGCAAACAGTATTTTCATAATTATATAAATAACACAGTTATGCAATTCTAAATTCACTTTTATTCAAATATTTATCAACAGAAAACACAAAAATGAGCTCATTTCCAGTTTTTCATTAGCCTAGGTCCTCCACTCCGCAACGTTGTTGATAGAGCATTGACCTCTGCTGTCACAGCATTCCATCCCTTTTTCTGTCCCTGTTCGAAAAGGTTGATTTGAATCTGCCTTCTAACAGTTCTTATATTTGGCCGCATGCCTGTATTAAGGCCATAATCTCGGCATGAGAAAGGTTGTCCTTATAATGTCGCTATTGTCTCACTGCTTCCACCATGAGGACTGTCAGAGGTGAAAGATTTGTTCTCAAAATGCGGCAATCCGTTTATCGGTTACTCGTGCCGGTATCCCCTAGTTGGGCCGCATCGGGGTGGCTGTTATGCACCGCACCCAGTGCGGTCACGCAGCTAGGTGACACCTAGAGAGATAGGGGTAATTTTACCGCCTAACTTGGGTGCGTGTCATGCAACCGGCCACATGGAAATGTTGGCATTACTGCGGTGATGCCCACGTAAATTCCATTAACCCATTAGGCACTGGGTTTCATTAAAATGTGCCTTCTGTTTCCCAGGATTTCTGGCAAATTTTGAGCGATTTTACCTCCTTGTGTTTAAACATCTGTAATAAAAAAAAACTATTGAATATTGACAATTACAAGTTGTGCTTAATTTGAAGAGTACTAATTTCTCCACATGCCTGTATACATAGCAATAGTATTTTATCATAAAATGTTGACACTTTATCACAATTTGCAACAATATTTTATTTGAGTGACTCATTACGTTAAGGTTCGTGTAGAGTAAAGTAGTATAGTGACTTTTTACTCAAGTAATGTGTTTCACACTGTACTTTTACTTATGTAGTTTTGAGGTGAATTACTTGTACAAAATAAAAGTAGTAGAGTCGGTACTGAAACTATGCCTGCTTTATTTTTGACCTTTTTATTTTTGACTTTGTTCCGAATGCGATCGCCATAACAGGTGCAGGGAACTTACCTTCTCGTCATATCATCGACATTGATATGCACAAGATAACGGACTGGGACCAAGCCATCAGTGCCACCCTTTTCCAAGCTGACACCCTTGGAGTTGAATCAATTGCTTTCCCAGGAATAGACACAGGTATGTCAATATTGTACACTGCATATCTTGACCCTTAATTACACATATATGTGTGTGTGTTTGCATGCGTGTGTGTATATGTGTTCATTGCATCAAAACTATTTTTTAAACGTTTCGGTAACGTTTTCCTTAATTGTGCATAAGCTTAGGCTGCTGTCACTGAATGAAGATGAATGTTCTGACTTCCCCTGCGGCTGCTTACAGGTCCCGGATACTGGCTGAGTGTCAGAGAGTCAGCTATGTTATCATGTACCTCGAGAACACATACGTTCACACACTCCCTACACACACGAACGCACGCACGCACGCACGCATGCACACACAAACACACACACAGGAGCCGACACTCCTTGTCTGCTGCTGCTGAATGATAAATGTTTATTTTTAGTTGTTTGCTTGTGTCAACAACTCACTATGCCTATGTTAAACTGGACAGTTGTCTGCAGATTTTACCCCATTAGCACTCAGCCGATTTTAACGTGAAGCCTGTGGCTCCTCAAATATTTGACCTAGATATTTAAAAATATTACTTGCGCCATTGTCTTTGCTCGAGCGCCTTTATTATTCAGTTCTCGCAATTGCATGTTGTATGCATATTGTAGATAATAAAAGTACCTACACAGTGGTGTCAAAACTGTTGTTATAACTTTAAAATATGTTGACCATTTCTTGGTTGACACTATGTCATTTTCAAACTTGTGAAATAAATACTTTGTTGTGGTGTAACTTTGTTATGCTTGGATTTCTACTGCTACAAGTTGGGTTTAATTAACAAAAATTATATTATCTACACACTGGTATATAACTTGTTATAATATATTACACATTTTAGCTGTACACATGACCAACTCCTGGCTAGAGGACATTTTTAAATGTCCAAAAAACAAAAACTATTGCTGTTAAATTTCGAAAATGTGGTAAATATTTTTGAGAACGGAAGTATCCAAAATCGTCACAATTTAATGTGTCTAGATAGGTGTCGCATTTATTGCATCTCTTAATCACTAGATGCAACCACGTAAACCGAATTCAAACGCTGTGATGTATTTGCTGGCCGGCTATGGCCGACCTGAGGAGTTTCGGGGTGACTGTCAATGCCGGACTTGAGTGCTAATCGGTTACGTGGTATCTTCCAAACTGTTGGTGAAGAAACAAAAACAGTCGACGAGTTAAGTATTGCACTATTCTACAGTCGGCATTTCCGTAACGTATCAGCATTTATAAAATCTGACCATTGCTCCCTTGGTTGCTGGTTGCTGGTGTTTATGATTGTTGTTTAATTGTCATGTCGCAAGAGTCGGTATCATGTAAATGGTTATCTTACATAATATTGCAGGTGGACACGGTCTAACCCCCTCGGAAAGGGCAGAGAAGATGATCTTTGCACTCTATAAGTTCGGCACTATGATCAGACTTCCGAGTCTGAAGATTGTGAGAATTATCACTGGTCAGTTTACTACACTTCAGGAATATAGTAAGTACGCTGGTAAGAAGGGAATTGACAACCAAGTGACCCAGTTGGGTTAGATATATCTTCAGATCAGTTGAATGATTAAAGTGTATGTTTTGTACCCTTATTTGCGTTAGTGAAAATAGCCATCCTCCGAGTACATACAGAGCTACAGACGCAGAAGATCATATTTGAAAACTAACTAATGAAGTATTATAATTACCTTGCTATGATGATATATTTTACTATAGTAATAAGCTTATTTATCTTTGACACTTGTATAGCCTGAAAAGTACAAAAACACACTGATCAAACAAATAATGTAGAGTAATAAAACTATTAATGAAATATATAAACTGAATAATTGTATTTATAGCCAATTAAAAGGTGTGATAAAAGTGATAAAAATATAACTATAACTGAAACATACAACCTGTGTAGGTAACATTTTGAGTAATCAAAAGTGTATATAAATAGGTTAGTAGCAGTGGCACGGACAGAAAATCAGAGGGCAGGGCACCTTCAACAGCAATGGTGACTACTCTTCTATGGCTATACGAAGCATGTTCACCATTCTACAGCAATGATGATTTCGCTGGGTTGGCCATGTTCACTTTTCAAGGACATATGCAAGTGTGATATGAAAGAACTAGACGTCAACGCTGATAGGTGGAAAGAAATCGCTATGGAACGGAGCCACTGACGACTAGAGTTGACAAGTGGCCTTGCGAGGGGAGAGGAGAGCCCGAGTGAAAGGCAGCCAAGTTTTTGACCAGATTGAGACATAATTTAAACGTAGCCAGTGTAAATGTTCTAGCCAACATGCATCGCCTGTACGTCATCCTCGGTGTAATACCATGTACATTCATTGGGTGATGACAACTGCTGTAGTTCATTTGGAGACATTGGTGGATCAATATACATTATAGTAATGCATACCTATATATATATATATATATATATATATATATATATATATATATATTTACACACTCACGCACACACATGCACGCACGCACGCACGCACGCACACACGCACACACACGCACACACACACGCACACACACACACACACACACACACACACACACACACACACATCACACAACAAATCATGTTGAGGCAATTGCGGATTTTACTGCATTTTCAATGTTTGTTTTAATAAAACATTTAAATGTGACCTCTTAAATTATCGTGAGACATTATGTCTGTGCCCAGGACTTGGTACCTGATGTCGGAGGCAAATCTCCATGGAATGTGGCACGTCAGACACCAGATGTTTGGGCTATATATATATATATATATATATATATATAATATATATATATATTATATGTATGTATATATATATATATATATATATATATATATATATATATATATATATATCAAAGTCTAGGTTCTACCTATAATCATACAATTTTATATCTAGTTGTCTGTTTATATATTTCCTTATAATTGTTGGGAGGTATGTTTAATTTCCAATAATTTAATTTTGCTACTATTCACATGATGGAGGTTGGGTTTGCAATTCAATTACCGGGGTAACTGTATACTAATGGATTAACGTAACAATTATGTTTGGGTTTAATTTAACATAGAAATAAGGAAATTAATTAAGTAACTTGATGGTTATGTTCCATCTACCATGTTTCGTTCCTTTTTAGTTCAGCATTGTTGGCATTTGCAAATCATATAATGTTAGATCTTTTTCTTTTGTTGCAGAGTCACACTGCTGCACATGCATAGAGATACACATACTCTATGGCGATCGGAGGTACATTGCCTACTTTGTAGCGTGCCTATAGGTCATGTTTCAGTCGATCTGCTAACATGTTATCATAAATTATGAAATGTAATTAGGTGCGCCCCTGTTTGTGACTAGTCGATAACATCGATGATTGACGGTTAGGTATAACTAGGTCCACATGTATCGTGTAAATGTATTCTTTAATATAATTTTTGATACAAACCGTCATACCATATGGACATATTAAAGCAAGTTTCCTTATTTCACAACTAATACATTTCGATTCACATCGACCACCATTGGCGGTTTTCACCAGGAACAGTACCTTCACTGCTCGCTAGATGGCTATCTGGAATAAGAAGACTGAACAGATATGAGGGGGTTACAGACTCAGTCACGTGTGGGACAGTCTGCTCGCCATGCCATCTAGTGAGCAGTGAAGATTCGTTTCCTAATGAAGGAACCTATTGGTGGTCAAAAACTCTGTGAGCCTAAATTTATTGTGGGCACACCATTCCTTTTTTCAGTTTATGCAAAGAGTGTAATGAAAAAGGAATGAAGACGTTCGAAGGAGAGTATGCTGTTCCTCCAGAACGTGCCATGCAGGAAGCGAAGCCTAGTCTCACAGAGTACGTGGACTATTTGTTCATTTCTGAGACGAACCCTCATATGGTATGTGGAAAAAGAACTGAGTACACAGGTAGCGCATTCGAGGGAGTGAAAGTGTCCAACGACCTTGAATTTGATATCATGATGATCTATCAATTAAAGTGGGATTATTACAGAGCCGAGAACAGGTCCACCCCAGGATACCATTATGTCAAATCCATGTGTGATGGCCTGGTCCCCATCCAATCTAATCTAGCTGTTTTCTTCAGTGTCTTACAGCAGCGTATTAATGATCACCCGAACATGTCGCCTCTCGTGAAGTTGCGTCACCACGGCCCAGCTGTACAGATGGACGTGTACAGAGACGCGGAGAAGAAACGCCAAAATGCGAAGTGGTATTCAGTCGACATTGTCTTAGCGTGTGAGGTTAAACTAGCAAGCGAAAACAAAAGATGCATATTTGTGGCAAAACCTTTGAAATCCGATTCAGATGCATGGCGCATCTCCTACTCACTCGAAGAGAAAGACCTGTTCAGAAACATGGACCACGACAATGGCTGTCGCAAGCAGGTTCTACGCATCCTGAAGGCTTGGTGCTACATAAAGACAGTAATGAACCCGCTGACGTCATACCACTTGAAGACGGTTCTCTTACACGAAGTGAAAGCAGAAACAGACTGGAGCCAGCATAACCTCTGTCTGAGAGTGAATGGCTGCTTGAGACGCCTCTTCATCGCCCTGCAGAAGGAGATTCTGAGCCATTACTTCATTCCACGGCTCAACTTGCTTTATAGACTTCAGTCAAACAAAATTCAGACGAAGACGGTGATCGAAAATATGAAGAACATGCTGGATCACATCTTGTATTCTTCTGAATCCTTCCGCGATGCGTTCAATTTAATCCAAACGCAAATTACGCGCCACAAGGAGTCGGGGGCACCTTTGAAAAGGGACACAATGTATACCTATGTCTATGGTGACAATTGTGAAGGAGCATGGACCACGCCAACTGAAAGAAGGTCCTCCACACTCGAAAGTTTGACGCAGTGGAGTAGTCGCTATGCTTCCGCTGACGTCAAACCATCTGAAGACGACATGACGAGCATGGTCGCCCCAAGAAGGATTGTCGCAAGAAGGTTCTCCGCACCCGAAGGTTTGGAGCAATGGAGTAGTCAATACTTCCGCTGACGTCTGAGAAGCGTGACCAGCTGCACTACGTCAATCCCGGATCAACCTGCCTCACTGAAGTCGGAAAGAGGCAATCGAAGATATGAAGAACAGACTGAGACGCATCTTGCATTTTGTTCAAGCCTTCGCTGACTCAGTTATATTGCATTGGAAGGCATGCTCTACAAGGCGTTAGGAGCACCGTGGATTAGGGACTGAAGACAGTGATGACGATTGCGACTGAGGTTTTTTTTGAGCATTTTGACATAGGCCGCCTCCGTTTCATTACAAATGTAAATCCACCTGCCACCACGCATACGCCAATGGGAAAAGAAGTGAACGAACATCGGAAGAGGCGCCTGGACCTCTCTGCCACATAAGTTTTGCTGCCAGACTTCCCCAAAATCAGCGCATTATATCAATCAATCAATCAACTTATTTCAATTTCAAAACACAATATGAAAAACAAATAAAATAAGTACATAATATGTCACGTAGTATGGTATACAATCATGATTTTATATATATATATATATATATATATATATATATAAACATATATATATATATATATATATATATATATAAACATATATATACATATATATATATATATATACATATATATATATATATCTGTTTTATATATATATATATATATATATATATATATATATATATATATATATAATATAGATATATAAAATTAACAATTCCAGTAATGTTGTAATGAAGCCTATTTATATTGGTTAACATTTTCAATTGCCCAGATAGGTATCGACATGTTGAGTTGGCACAATGTATTATAAACCTAACTCATCAACGCCATAAATATTTTTCTTTGTAATAGGGCATGCAAGTGATTCTCGTTTCCGATCTAGTTTGACCGATACTTAATGAGACCATAATACATAACCAGTCCCCGCGTCGCTATACTTAAGCGTAAATCAATGTCAAATTAACGGCTAACAATTTGAAAATATAAAATAATAAGTTAATTGTGCAACAGTTACAAACTTGTAAATGAGCTTTTCTTTTGGGGAGAAACCTACAAAACTCACAACGAATGTTTCTGTCGTGGCCGTTACGCCGCTATGTGAAAGAATGCTTAGCTCTTTCGAGTCTGCGTGCACACATGATTTTAGCAAATTAACGAATGCATCATCAGTTTGTATGCTTGTGATCAGATGTTACCCGGCATCTATCCATTATATTGAATAGATCTGTAACCTTAGCAGATGTACCATTTTGTAACTCTAACAGATGTACCATTTTGTAACCTTAGCAGATGTACCATGTTGTAACCTTAACCGATGTACCATGTTGTAACCTTAATAGATGTACCATTTTGTAACCTTAGCAGATGTACCATGTTGTAACCTTAACAGATGTACCATGTTGTAACCTTAGCAGATGTACCATTTTGTAACCTTAACAGATGTACCATTTTGTAACATTAACATATGTACCATTTTGTAACCTTAACATATGTACCATGTTGTAACCTTAACATATATATATATATATATATATATATATATATATACCATTTTGTAACCTTAGCAGATGTACCTTGGTGTAACCCTAATAGATGTACTATTTGTAACCTTAGGTGGCGTGGTATGTTGGTCAGTTCCACTACAGCCGCCTGCCATGCAACAGCGCTGCCATCGCTGAATTCTGGCAGTTGACAGATCGGTCACAGTGTTTGATCCGCATCCCAATGCACCGCATTATGGTTCTGGTAATTTAATGCGGTTTAAGTGGTTCACATTGCGTACCCGATTTGGGATCTGCGTTCTAATGCGGATTAAAGTTAGAAGTGAACACAGCCTAATACGTGAACATGACGCCACGCTAACTAAAAATCAAGGTACTTAGTTTCACAGACACAAGGGAATGTGATACACGTAGAACAGTATTGTGCAACTATAGTTACTACGGTAACTCGTAGGAAGACCACAGGAGTTCACAGCAGAACCATCTGCATTAATGTAATATAATGGTACACACACACATTATGTGGGTGTTTGATGTGAATTATCGCATCCATTATACAGGTGTAATAAACAATTACGTACTAGTGTAGGTATATTGTGTTGATTTGTTTTCTGTCCGTTTCTGTGGAAATAGCAGATCAATATTGTATGAAGTCGAGAATATTATAGCAACATCTCCTGATGATCCATATATAATACACACACAATACTTACATTGTTTCACGTTCACACATGTACTTATTGAACGACAGACAGATGGACCGGCGGACGGGCGGGCGGGGGGACGGGCGGACGAGCGAACAGACTGATTGAAGACCGATAAACACGGGCCTTGTTCATAGTGTGCTACGACGTCACAGCGGACGATAACGCATGGAAAGCCTATACAGCGTTGTTAATTTACGCTGAAGTTACCTTTCACGAGTTTGCTCCGTAGTTCCACTTAGCTGCGCCTTGAATTGCATCAAACGGAAAAAAATGAAAGCACTGTTAAGCAGCCACTGACACTCGTCAAATTTCAAACCATGCATCTACTTTGCGCGTAAACATTGGTTTCACAAGAAACTTGGGTAGATGGCGCTAGTTTAGGGTTCGCAAGAAATGGCTGTTTTATGTGGAAGAAGGTTTAGGTCAGATTGAAAGTATTTTCATAAGATTTACATCATGTGTTTACATGCATTTGTAAGCCTACGTCGAGGGGGTAGTACAAAGACTTACACTCGCACCATTTACTGTAATTTCCTGTGAAGAAAATAATGTGTAGGCGCAAAACACGAGTGTATTTCGTGTACATTTTGATCGATAATTGCTAAATTGGACACTGTTAAACTACCAATAATTCAGATATATTATATCGCTATTTGTTTAGTATTCTAGCGTGAGACCGCCTTGGAGCCGTATTCACGTCGCCCTGTTAAGCCTTCCTACATTGGTGGAGCACGAATATTTCAGATGGATGTGACGGGTTACAAACGCTGTCACTTCATTCTAAAGAATATATCCCATGGGATGTATTACAATTTAGGCATTTTGTGGGATTACAGAGAATACGAACAGAAGTATTCGCCGTGTGGGCGTGTGCGTCACTGATACTGTCCAGGTACAGCGCCACCCAGTGTTCGTCCGGTCTGTCGCCACATCACGGCGAGTTCCGCGCCTTCGAGAACAAACATTGACCAACATAATTAGAAGAACCTTCCAATTTCTAGATAAACATAGTTTTTTGCCACTCTACAAAACAATGGTTAGATCACACCTAGACTATGCTATGGCAGTATGGCACCCATATAAGATAAAACACAAAATTGCGTTAGAAAATATTCAGAGAAGAGCCACTAAAGAAATACCAGGTATGAGGGATCTATCATATATAGAAAGACTCAAATTGCTTAAACTACCTACACTAGCATATCGAAGATTAAGAGGAGACATGATATAAGTCTATAAAAGAATACACAACATTTATGACCACGAATCTGTACCAAATATGTTGAAGAACAATGAGATATCACAAAGAACATGAAACAGAGGACATTCTCTAAAACTATTCACACAAAGAGCCAAACTAAACTTAAGATTTTTTTTATTTCCAATTCGAATTACCGAACCATGGAATAGTCTCCCTGATACAGTGGTAACAGCAAAATCTCTAAATTCATTTAAAACACGACTAGACAAATTTTGGTATAACCAGGATATTGTATATGACTTCGAAGCACCGTTAAGAATTACTAACAATTTTTGAATTGAATTGAATTGAAATTTATTTTCAACAACAACAACAACTACTACATTATAAATACAGTGCATACAATACAAATTGTTGAAAAAAAGGGTAAAAGAAGTACAATACTTATCATGTTTACCCTTATAAATTCTTAATTTCATACATAAAGCATCTGAACAGTGCAATAGAATGTGCGACAACACTATTTACGTGTAACCATACAACATTTAATATAAAAAAAGACATTGTGACATTTGTTGAAAAGAAAAAAACAAAAACACTTTTACAACAATAAACATACTGAATGTTTAATTTTGTTATCTAATTTGTTAGCAAAAAATGGTCTAGGACTCTAACACATAATTATTCAACAGTCTATTTGTGTAACACTTTTTGAAATGATGAACATTTTTACAACTAATCAGTGAATTAACGAAGGAGTTCCAAAGTTTAACTCCAGTAACAGAAATACACACACTTTTTAAGTTAGTACGTATATAGATTTGCTTGAACTTGCATTTATACCTGGATGAATATCGTGAGTCATGTATTCTGAACAATTTTTGTACATTCATTGGTAATATATAACGATATGCCTTAAACATAATTATAGCAGTTTTTAGCTTTACAAGATCTGGTAATTTAAGAATATGTACATTGTGAAAGAGTAAATGTGTGTGATCAAGTCTTTTTGCACCACAAGTTAATCTTATAACTCTTTTTTGTAATAAAACTAAACAATAGAACCGGAACACGCGATTTAATATTAATAGATAATGAAAACGAAGAGCTGATCACAGAGGAATACAGAATCCTACGATCAGAACCATCGTAAGGTATCCTAAGGTAAGGTAGGAATAGACTCGTAACGTTAAGAGACTCCAGCCTACAGAGTCCACTGTCTTTATCATGGTTCGTTGTGGTCACGGCTTTTCGCAGCCTCGGTTACCAAGACTCCGTGAGGTGGCAGCAGTTTTCCGCAGCCGACCGACAGTCGGTTAAACATCCAACGAAGCTTGTGGGCTGGGGGGGTGTATGCTATCTTAAAACAAACAGTTAATATATTAAGTTTTAATTTTTTAAACGTTAATAAAGTTATTCTATGGACTATAAGTGAGTTAAAAAAATCTATTTGTGATGTACATAAAATTAAGACTCATGAAGACATTTTCTGCTGGCAGATGTTGAGGCACAAAGGCCAGCCCTGAAAACCTCTGGGCATGAGGTGGCCGATATACTTTTTGTGGGGAGCGTATTCCACTGTTATTATTCCACTGCAATTATTGCGATCGGAATGTGCAGTTCTAGGGGAAACAAGTGTATTATAAACTAACCGAACCTGCTGACAAGTCCCATACACATCAGAAACAAATATCGTGTGGTACAACACGTCAACATTTTGAGATTATCCCTAACATAAATGATTGCACACGTTCCGCAGTTTCCGGAAA
>OZ024863.1:42897583-42922583 GCA_964017155.1 Oasisia sp. SBJ-2009 | reverse complement strand
AGACTGAGGGAGAGGGAGTGGGAGAGAGAGGGAGACAGACAGACAGACAGGGAGACAGAGAGAGATAGAGAGACACAAAGAGAGACAGAGAGAGAGACAGACGGAGATACAGACAGACAGACAGACAGAGAGAGACAGACAGACAGAGAGATAGAAACAGAGAGACAGAGAGAGAAACACAGAGACAGAGACATAGAGACAGAGAGAGAGACAGAGAGAGACAAAGAGAGAGTCAGAGAGACTGAGAGACAGAGGGACTGAGGGACTGAGAGACAGAGAGACTGAGAGGCAGAGAGAGACAGAGGGACAGAGAGACTGAGAGACTGAGAGGCAGAGAGACTGAGAGAGACAGAGAGAGAGAGAGAGAAGGAGGGAGAGAGACAGAGAAAGAGAAAGAGACAGAAACAGAGAGAGAGAGACAGAGACAGAGACAGAGACAGACAGATAGAGACAGACAGAGAGAGAGTGAGAGAAAGAGACAGGCAGACAGACAGGCAGACAGCCAGACAGGCAGACAGACAGACAGACAGACTGACCGAGAAACAGACTGAGAAACAGACTGAGAGAGGGAGAGGGAGAGGGAGTGGGAGAGAGAGAGGGAGACAGACAGACAGACAGACAGACAGACAGACAGACAGACAGACAGACAGACAGACAGACAGACAGACAGACAGACAGACAGACAGACAGACAGACAGACAGACAGACAGACAGACAGACAGACAGACAGACAGACAGACAGACAGACAGACAGACAGACAGACAGACAGACAGACAGACAGACAGACAGACAGACAGACAGACAGACAGACAGACAGACAGACAGACAGACAGACAGACAGACAGACAGACAGACAGACAGACAGACAGACAGACAGACAGACAGACAGACAGACAGACAGACAGACAGACAGACATACAGACAGACAGACAGACAGACAGGGAGACAGAGAGAGATAGAGAGATAGAGAAACAGAGAGACAGAGAGAGACAGAGACAGACAGACAGACAGACAGACAGACAGACAGACAGACAGACAGACAGACAGACAGACAGACAGACAGACAGGCCGACAGACAGACAGACAGACTGACCGAGAAACAGACTGAGAAACAGACTGAGAGAGGGAGAGGGAGTGGGAGAGAGAGAGGGAGACAGACAGACAGACAGACAGACAGACAGACAGACATACAGACAGACAGACAGACAGACAGGGAGACAGAGAGAGATAGAGAGATAGAGAAACAGAGAGACAGAGAGAGACAGAGACAGACAGACAGACAGACAGACAGACAGACAGACAGACAGACAGAGACAGACAGACAGACAGACAGAGAGAGAGACACAAAGAGAGACAGAGAGAGAGACAGAGAGAGAGAGAGACGGAGAGACAGACAGACAAAGAGAGACAGAGACAGACAGAGAGACAGACACTCACACACAGACACCCACACAGACACACACACAGACATACACACAGACACAGACACACACACACAGAGACACACACACAGACACACACACACACACACACACACACACACACACACACACACACACACACACACACACACACACACACACACACACACACACACACACACACACACACACACACACACACACACACACACACACACACACACACACACACACGTAGAGAGACATACAGGCAGGCAGGCAGGCAGGCAGGCAGGCAGGCAGGCAGGCAGGCAGGCAGGCAGGCAGGCAGGCAGGCAGGCAGGCAGGCAGGCAGGCAGGCAGGCAGGCAGGCAGGCAGGCAGGCAGGCAGGCAGGCAGGCAGGCAGGCAGGCAGGCAGGCAGGCAGGCAGGCAGGCAGGCAGGCAGGCAGGCAGGCAGGCAGGCAGGCAGGCAGGCAGGCAGGCAGGCAGGCAGGCAGGCAGGCAGGCAGGCAGGCAGGCAGGCAGGCAGGCAGGCAGGCAGGCAGGCAGGCAGGCAGACATACGTTTGTTGCAGGCAGGCAGGCAGGCAGGCAGGCAGGCAGGCAGGCAGACATACGTTTGTTTTAATATACGTTATGTTTAACTGCCGTATCTATAGGTGTGACAAGCCCCAAAACCACCGACATGACGTGCCCAGACATCCAGGATATGCTACGCCATTACAACGACGATGTGGAATTCCAGTTTGGGAATATACAGGTTGTTATCACGAAAGGTGATCTGACGAAAGAAAACGTGGGTGCAATTGTCAACAGCACCAACAAGACATTAGATGTCTTTCGAGGTATGCTATCAATTAACTCATCAACAGTGGTTAAACGTATCCAGGTAAACTGTGCACATAATTGTTATTTTAATATAAATCATTAATTTGTTATTTCAAGAAGAATTGTGCACTTATGAGGAACAATGACAAGACTTTTTATCATTACACGATAGCTTCAGACATATTGTCTCTGAACCCATGTTTTAAATAGTAATGTTATTACTATTTAAAACATGACTAATAATGATAATTATACAGCGTATTGTGTGACATGTTATCATTAAGATAATACAATCATATAGAATATAATATTATTATCAAAATCCGCAGGTTATTATCAAAATCCGCAGGTGCTACGTCGATGGGTGAAAGCAGCAAGTTTGGTGAGTACATTCCAATGTCATCTCAAAGTTTATTTTTATATCTCCTTTGGCATTGGTGCGGTGCTGCCCACATAAATTCCATTAACCCATTAGGCAATGGGTTTCATTAAAACGTGCCCTCTGGTTCCCCGGATTTCTGGAAAATGTTGAACGATTTTACCTCCTTGTGTTTAAAAGTCTGTAAAAAAGCCTATTCAATATTGACAATTACAATTTGTGCTTAATTTGATGAGAGCCAATTTCTCCACATGCCTGTATACATAGCAATAGGATTTTGTCATAGAATGTTGACACTTTGTCATTATTTGCAACAATATTTTATACGAGTGACTGTTATTACGTTAAGGTTCATGTAGAGTAAAGTAGTTATTGAAATTTCGCATTTTCTCCCAGCTGTAATGTTTAAATTAAAATGTTAAATTATATTTTTACCTCAAGTACTTTTTATTTACTTTACTTTTTAATTAGTAATTTGGTTTTCACTGTACTTTTACATACCAAGTTTTGAGGTGAGTTACTTGTATTTTGTGTAAGTACAAAATAAAGTAGTAGAGTCGGTACTGAAACTACGCCTGCTTTATTTTTGACCTTTTTTTTAGACTTTGTTCCAAATGCGATCGCCATAACAGGTGCAGGGAACTTACCTTCTCGTCATATCATCGACATTGATATGCACGTTGATATGGACTGGGACCAAACCATCAGTGCCGTCCTTTTCCAAGCTGACACCCTTGGAGTTGAATCAATCGCTTTCCCAGGAATAGACACAGGTATGTCAATAATAGTGCACTGCATATCTTAACCCTTAACTAAAAATATTTGTGTTTGTTTGCATGCATGTGTGTATATGTGTTCAGGGCATCAAAACTATTTTTTTTAAACGTTTTAGCAACGTTTTCCTTAATTGTGCATAAGCCTAGGCTGTTGTCACTGAATGAAGATGAATGTTCTGACTTCCCCTGCAGCTGCTTACAGGTCTGGCTTTCTGACTGAGTGTTATAGAGTCAGCTGTGTTATTATGTTCATGCACACAGCACAGCACACATACATACTAGTGCTGGTTCGATATTCGATATATCGAAGTATCGCAATACTTCCGAAAGTTCGATACCGATATTTAGTGGTATCGCAATACTTCGATATTTTGGTATCGAACGCCCAGTGGCACTGTTCGATACCTTCGATACTTTCGATACCTACGACACCTTCGATACCTTCGATACTTTCGATACCTTCGATATTTCGATACTTGACATCGAGTCCATTCGACGACGTCGATGGCACGATGCGAAGCCGAAGGCGCAACATCGTTGTTGATGACGACGTTGTTTACGGGAGCTATTACTACAGCGCTTCGCAACCTAAATTGACTTAGGCGTGGTTGTTTAAAAAATAATATAACATAAAATGTGAATTGTTTTCTAAAACTTTATTGTAGAATTAGTCTGTATAATAACTTTTCTGTGTGCGATCTTAGCCGAGGTCAGACTTCGGTTAGCCTCGTTACCCAAACCAAGTCCAAGGTTCGTACGTGACGCTCTCGTTTGGTGGCAGTACCATGCCATCTTTCTCCCTACTTTACTTGTTGTTTGGTGGCGCCACCAGTTGCCGTACACGACGCACACAACAAGGCGAACGACAACAAGTCGCAACGTTCATCGCTAATTTGGCAGTTTTACAACAAAGAGTGTCTACTATGCTAGAGGCGTCTCAACGATAGGGGGGAAATACATCGAATTTGACGAAACATGTCACCAATCAAGAAGCTATCAAAACGTGATGATCAACTTTCATCGTTTGGCACGGCGACGTCGTCGATGTCGTGGACAACGTCGCATTGGCCATTGCCATTGACTCGAGAACGTGTTCTATCGAAATATTCGACAATGAGCAAGCAGTGGACATCTAGTTACAGTCGAAGCGAATCGCCATCGGTTGCCGAATCTACGAAGTAACTGCGGCCACATCGTCAAGAAGTGACATAAACGACGTGACTGATTAACGATGACAATTCGCTTACTGCATCTGCGGTCACTGTGACACTGTGACACTGTGACACTGTGACACTGTGACTGTGTCAGTGATACTGGCATTGGCCAAACAGGTTCACCACTGGCAATGGCAGAGCCAGAGGAGAGGTAGAGCAAGAAACTGACCTGTTCTAGAAAACAGTTGCAAAAACATTATGGGGCTTGTTATGTATACTTAATAACGTGGTAATTTAAGTTTTATATTAAAAAAACATTGGTGTGAACTGTGAAGCACAATTGTAATTTTTATAAAAAAAAATATATTATTAATTAGTGTTATTTTATTGTACTCGTCTATACAGTTTTGATGCTACACTTAAATCACAATTATCTTTACGATACAAAAAATAAAAATAAAAAGTTATAACAGTGAGTGTTCAGCTGTGCTGGCAGTGGCACTATTATAAGTGATAGATGTTTTTGTATAATAATATATTATTTGTATGTTACGTTTCAGCTGTATTTGTTGAAGGTAACTTTAGGAGAAACATTGAATTGAAATTAAGCTGCAACATTTTAGTGTATTTACAAACAGCTGGGGTGAAGTACTGTTATTAATTTAAAATAATTCAGTGCAATTGATGAATTTATTTGTAACTAGGTATTTTATTGCAGTTGTCTTTATTGTTTTAATAGTATATTACAGTTATGTTTTATTTTTACAACAGTAATCAATTATATTGAAACTATTGTTTGTTTATCTATAGAAAATGAAAATTGCATATTAATCATTGTTTGCAACTTTGCATGACTATAAAATTATCACATATTTTCCTACAAGTGAAAAATTGTGTGTGTTTCTGTGGCATTAGTTAGTCTAAGTGGATAGTAGTGTGTTTCTTTGGAGATCTCTACTGTACTGAATTACACTTAAAGGTAAATTTCGAGTATCGAATAAAAATCTGGTATCGATTGGTATCGAAAAATTCTGGTATCGAACCAGCAATATATCGATCGGTATCGAAGAATTCTGGTATCGAACCAGCACTACTTCTGTTGCATACTGTGCTTCTACTGGGAACTGTGTTCTATGTGAATATTAGACTTACAACGTAAGTATCGAGTATCGAACAAAATTCAGGTATCGATCGGTATCGAACAAAACCTGGTATCGAACCAGCACTAATACACACACACACCCTAGACACACGCATGCACTCATAAGCACAGACGCACGCACTCACACATGCACTCACACATGCACACACTCACTCACACATACACACACACGAACACACACATGCACACACTCACTCACACATACACACACACGAACACACACACGCTCACACACACACGCTCACACACACACACACACACACACACACACACACACACACACACACACACACACACACACGCTCACACACACGCTCACACACACACATACACACACACGCTCACACACACACACACACACACACACACACACACACTCTCACACAAACACACACACACACACGCTCACAGACACACACACACACACACACACACACACACACACACACACACACACACACACACACACACACACACACACACACACACACACACACACACACACACACACACACACATATGTGATGCGGATACTTAGTCCGTGAACGGTGCGGTGCATATTCCACAAACGTGTCGTAGCCCGTGAACTCTCTGCACTCAGAACGAGGCTCGATCCCTTGTGCTGAAAATTTTGTTACGCAAGTTGACATATTTCATGCCACAAAGGAAGATCGAATTTCCAACCCCATCATCCTCCCCTATGGCTACCACCATCTCGCTCCTGTTTTACGTACTCACTCTTAATGTTTTGTTTGTGCTATGTACTACGCCGGACTATTGCTTTACGCTATGTACAATAGATAGATTGCACTTCAATTTGATTGATCAGCTTAGTCTTAGTCTACATCTATGCTGTATTATGTACTAATGCGTTGGCAGCTGCCATCGCTAGCTTTGCATATATTTCTTGTTCTTTAGTTGTAACTATGGTGGGGGGGGAGTTTGTTTGAACATCCCCACACCTTTGCTAATATTGTCATTAACTAACTGTATCTATATTGTCTTGAGTTTGTATACATCCTGGATACATTTATTAAATGACCGTTATAAACAACAAGAACTCTTGTTTATTTATTGTAGCAGACAAGCTCAGGTCTCTGCCAGTATAAGCATCGGCAGGGTAACAAAAATTATTTTTAATTGTTAGCTTGTGTCAACAACTCACTATCCCTGTGTTAAACTGGATTTTACGTGGTAAAGCAGATTTTACGTGGTATCTTCAAAACTGTTGGTGAAGAAACAAAAACAGTCGACGAGTTAAGTATTGCACTATCTAGTCGGCATTTCCGTGACATATCGGCATTTATAAAATCCAACCATTGTTGCCTTGGTTGCTGGTTCACGGGTGTCTACTGGTGTTTATGATTGTTGTTTAATTGTATATACACTCATGCTGTATGAGTCGGTATCATGTAAATGGTTATCTTATATAATCTTGCAGGTGCCCCCTCGGAAATGGCAGAGAAGTTGATCTATGCACTCTATAAGTTCGGCACTATGAACAGTCTTCCGAGTCTGAAGATTGTGAGAATTTTCACTGGTCAGTCTTCTAAGCATCAGGATTATAGTAAGTACGCTGGTAAGAAGGGAATTGACAACCAAACGACCCAGTTAGGTTAGATATATCTTCAGATCAGTTGTGTTTTTAAAGTGTACTTTTGTACCCTTATTTGCGCTAGTGAAGATAGCCATTCTCTGGGTACATACAGAGTTACATACGTAGAAGATGATTTTTGAAAAAAATAATAATAAAGTATTATAATTAACTTGCTATAATAAGTTATTTAACTGTATTAATAACGTTATTTCTCTTTGACACATGTATAGCCTGAGAAATACAAAAACAAACTGATCAAAAAATTATATAATGTAGATTATTAAAACTATTAATGGAATATACAAACTAAATAATTGTATTTATAGCAAATTAAAAGGTGTGACAAAAACATGATAAAAACATAACTTTAACTGAAACATACAACGTGTATAGGTAACATTTTGAGTAATCAAACGTGTATATAAATAGGTTAGTAGCAGTGGCATGGACATAAAATAAGAGGATAGGGCAATATGAAAAATGTAATTATTCTCAATGACAATGTGCACGATGGCTAAAGGCTGGTAATATGTCAACACAAGGATGCAAAATAATAGTTACCCTGTGCGGGAAGAGCACCCTGCTAATGTTTCTATGTGATCTTCCCAATCAGTGCTGGGGAAAAAGATCAGTTCACAAAGCAATACATCAGAGATGCATCGTCTCTTTGTATAAAAAACTAAGATGGCAGGAGTGAATGAATTGCCGTATAGAAATCTCTCTGCTGAATGTAATAGAAAACTCTTTGCACGAGTCATTTTGAACAAGCAGCAGACAGTTGCTGAAAGGGCATATCCAGAGTCAATGTGCGGATTCCGGGGAAATAAGTCCAACAGCTACATGATTGTCTCACTGAGACAGAGAAGTGTAGGGAACAGAGGAAGGCTATATAAAAATTATGTAAATAAGTATGTGTGTGTGTGTGTGTGTGTGTGTGTGTGTGTGTGTGTGTGCGTGCGTGTGTGCGTGCGTGCGTGCGTGCGTGTTTGTGTGTGTGTGTGTGTGTGTGTGTGTGTGTGTGTGTGTGTGTGTGTGTGTGTGTGTGTGTGTGTGTGTGTGTGTGTGTGTGTGTGTGTGTGTGTGTGTTAGTTATGCATTACTATAATGTGAGTTGACCCACCAATGTCTCCAAATGAACTACAGCAGTTGTCATCACCTACACCTACATGTAGTATTATTGAATTAATGTAACTATTATGTTCTGGTTTAATCAAACATAGAAATAAGGAAATTAATCAGGTAACTTGTTGGTGATGTTCCTCTACCATATTTTTTTTTAATTCATGATTGTTGGCATTTGCAAATCATAATGTTAGATCTTTTTCTGTTGTTGCAGAGTCACACTGCCGCACATGCATAGAGATACACACTGTGGCACTCTATGGCGATCCGAGGTACATCACCTACTTGGTATCATGCCTAGAGGCACACACAAGATGCCATGTTAGGCATGCCTAGCATGCCTAACATGTTATCATAAATTATGAAATGTAATTAGGTGCGCCCCCGTTTTATATATTTTATGCATACATTAGTAGATTAATGACTAGTCTATAACAACGACGATTGATGGTTAGGTATAAATAGGTCCACATGTATCGTGTAAATGTATACTTTAATATAATTCCTTTTTTGCTACAAACCGTCATACCATATGGACATATTAAAGCAAGTTTCCTGATTTAACATTGACATTTCGACCACCATCGGCGGCTTTTATCAGGAACAGTGTCTTCACTGCTCGCTAGATGGCCATCTGGAATAAGAAGACTGAACAGATACGAGGGGGTTACAGACTCAATAACGTGTGGGACAGTCTGCTCGCCATCTAGCGAGCAGTGCAAATTCGTTTCCTGATGAAGGACGCTGATGGTCGTCGAAAAGTCTATGTGAAAAAAAATTATTATGGGCACACCATTCATTTTTTAGATTATGCCAACCGCGTAATGAAGACGCAATGAAGACGTTCGAAGAAGAATTCGCTGTTTCTCCAAAACGTGCCTTGGAGGATGCGAAGCGTAATCTTAAAAAGTACGTGGACTGTCTGTTCCCTTCTCTGCCGAAACAGGAGCCATTGGATATTTCTGATGTGGCATGCGAAAGAATTGTGTACACAGGCAGCGCGTTCGAGGAAGTGAAAGTGTCCACCAAACTCCTTGAATTTGATATCATGATGATCTATCCATTAGATTTGGATTATTTCAGAGCCAAGGAACTGTCCACCCCAGGATACTATTATATCGTAAGCAATGATTATTTTGTGGACCCCCAACCTACGCTAGCTGGTTTCTTTAGTATGTTACAGAAGCTTATTAATAAGCATCAGGACATGTCGCGTCTCGTGAAGTTGTGTCACCACGGCCCGGCGGTACAGATGGACGTTTACAGAGAAGAAGAGAAAAGGGAAGGTTCGAAGTGGTATTCATTCGATGTTGTCATGGCGTGTGAGGTTAAAATAGCAAACGAAACCAAAAGACGCATATTTGTGGCAAAACCTTTGAAATCCGACTCATATGCGTGGCGCATCTCCTACTCACTGGAAGAGAAAGAGCTGTTCAAAAACATGGACCGCGACAACGGCTGTCGCAAGCAGGTTCTGCGCATCCTGAAGGCTTGGTGCTATAAAATGCCAGAAATGCGTCCGCTGACGTCATACCACCTGAAGACGGTTCTCTTACACGAAGTGAAAGCACAAACAGACTGGAGCCAGGATAAGCTCTGTCTGAGAGTGTGTGGCTGCTTGATACGCCTCCACATCGCCCTGAAGGCGGGCATTCTGCGCCATTACTTCATTCGACCGCTCAACTTGCTTTATAGACTTCAGTCAAACAAACTGCAGACGAAGGGGACGATCGAAAATATGAAGAACAGGCTGGCGCACATCTTGGAGTCTTCTGGATCCTACTATAATGCGTTCAATTTGATCCAAATGGAAAATACGAGTAGCAAGAAGTCAGACGTAAAGTCCAATGAGAAAATGGTAACGGTTAACTGCGTCTATGATGACAACTATGAACGAGCGCCAATCAACATAAGGGCCTACACAACCGAAAGTTTGGCGACGACCACGGTCGTCCAAAAACTGATTCTCACACGATGGTTCTCCGCACCCGAAGGTTTGGAGCAATGGAGTAGTTAAAATACTTCCGCTGACGACTGAGAAGTGTGACAAGCTGCACTACGTCAATCCCGGATCAACCTGCCTCACTGAATTCAGAAAGAGGCGATCGAAGATATGAAGAACAGACTGAGACGCATCTTGCATTTTGCTCAAGCCTTCGCTGATTCAGTTATACCGCATTGCAAGCTATGCTCTACAAGGCGTTATGAGCACCGTTGATTAGGGACTGAAGACAGTGATGACGATTACGACTAGTTTATGCTGAGCATTTTGACATAGGCCGCCTCCATTTTATTACAAATGTAAATCCAACTGCCAGCACGCATATGCCAATGGGAAAAGAAGTGAACGAACAACGGAAGAGGCACCTGGACCTCTGTGCCACAGAAATGTTGCTGCCCGACTTCCCCAAAGTCAGCACATTATATATATATATATATATATATATATATATATATATATATATATATATATATATATATATATATATATATCAATCAATCAATCAATCAATCAATCAATCAATCAATTTATTTCAAAACACAACATGAAAAACATGTATATATATATATATATATATATATATATATAAAATTAACAATTCCAGTAATGTTCAATGAAGCTATTTCTGAATTGACTTACAATTGCTAGATCCAGTCTTACAATTGCTTAAGTCAAATGCAGTGACCAGTCATACAACTTCATGACTAGTTAATTTCTAACTTTAGAAATAACGTATGCATGGTTTGCCTATTCATGTTGGTTAACATTTTCGATTGCCCAGATAGGTATGGACACGTTGAATTGGCACAATGTATTGTGAACCTAACTCATCAACGCCGTAAATATTTTTATTATATAACAGGGCATGCAAGTGATTCTCGTTTCTGATCTAGTTTGACCGATACTTAATGAGACCATAATACATAATCAGTCACCGCGTCGCTATACTTAAGCGTAAATCAGTGTCAAATTCACGGCAAACAATTTGAAAACATAAAATAGTAAGTTAATTGTGCAACAGTTACAAACTTCTAAATGAGCTTTTCTTTTGGGGAGAAACCTACAACACTTACAATGGATATTTCTGCTGTGGAAGTTACGCCGCTATGTGAAAGAATGATCTATCTAGTTTGCGTGCCCTAATACACACATGATTTTAGCGAATGAACGAATGCATGACATCAGTATGTATGCTTGTGATCAGATGTTTTATAACCTTAACAGATGTACCATTTTGTAACTCTAAGAGATGTACCATTTTAAGATAAGATAAGATAGCTTTATTGCCATGTGTTCACATTGTAGTTACAATAAAACATTGGAATGTGTAATGATATTGGTCGTCGTAATAGTACATTCACATGACAATACATTCACATGCACCAAACAATGATGTTAAAATATACTACTACATTAAATAAAATAAATAAGAACAATCACATAAAAAGGTCCGAATAAAAAATTGCTCATTATAACATCGATAAATAATTGATACGATCTAGTAGAAATATAATGGCTTAAAATGTAAAATATGAAATAAAAAAATAAAAATATAAAATATAATAAATTATGATAAAATATACATACTAAAACTCATCGGAAAGTGGACTATGTGTTTGCTGCGGGTGGGAGAAAATCACTTCTGTTTTGACAGGGCTTGAACGGCTAAGGGGAAAAAGCTAGTACTAAAGCGGTTGGTCCTGGTTTTTATGGATCTGAATCGGCGACTAGATGGGAGAGGTTCAAATAGGTCATGGGCAGGATGGGATGTATCTTGAGATATGAGAGTCGCTCTTCCTAACAGACGCTGCTGATACAGTATTTCAAGACTGGGAAGGTCTCTGCCAATGATTCGGGAAGCAGTTTTCACAACTCTGTTTAATCTGAGCGTTTCCTTCTGTGTAATCGATCCAAACCATACTGAGATAGAAAATGTCAGAACACTCTCGATTACAGCTCTGTAAAAGTTGAGCATGACCTGTGTGGTCAAACCAAACGATCTTAACCTTCTTAAAAAGTACAGCCGCTGCTGGGCCTTTTTGACAATATTTACAACATTTAGTTCCCATTTAAGATTACTGGAGATTGTTGAACCGAGAAATTTGAAATGTTGGACGATTTCAACTGTCCTGCCATCGATCACTAGAGGCGAGGGTGGAGAAGATTTCTTTCTCCTAAAATCCACAATCATTTCTTTCGTTTTATTTACATTAAGTTCCAGATTGTTATCGCTGCACCAACTGATGAGTTTGTTTACTTGGTCCCGATATTCAGATTCATCAGAATTTGTTATAAGCCCTATCACTGTAGTGTCATCGGCAAATTTCAGTATTTTAGTACCTACGTGACAAGATAAACAATCATGTGTAAAAAGAGAGTATAACATTGGTGACAGAACACAGCCCTGAGGCGTGCCAGTGGATAACGTAACTGATGATGATAAGTTGTCGCCTATTTTTACAACCTGCGGCCTATTTAAAAGAAAATCGAGGATCCACAGACACATGGATTGAGGAACACCGAGACTCTGTATCTTATCGAAAAGTTTTGATGGGATAATCGTGTTAAAAGCAGAGCTAAAATCAACAAAAAGGATCCTAGCGTAAGTATTTGGGCTGTCGAGATGTTTAAGAACGTGAAACAATCCTATGGCGACAGCGTCGTCAACGGATCTATTGTTGCGATATGCAAATTGAAATTGGTCAAGCAATGGATCGATAATTGATTTCAGAAACTGCAGGACCAAGCGCTCGAGTGTCTTCATGACTACACAAGTCAAGGCAACAGGCCTGTAATCGTTTAAACAAGAGGCTGTAGATTTCTTGGGAACAGGAATGATAGTTGATTTTTTGAAGCAATGAGGGATTTTACATTGGGAAAGAGACACATTGAATATGTCTGTGAATACACTCGACAGCTGGTCGGCACACAGTTTAAGTAGGCATGGAGAGATATTGTCCGGACCGGCAGCTGTTCTGCTATTTAAACGTTGAAACATGCTTCTAACAACATATTCATCCACTGCGAAAGGAGGGAGGGATGAGGAGGGAGTGATACAGGAAGGAGAAGTAGTGTTCAGTTTATCAAACCGGCTATAAAAGTCATTCAATCTGTCAGGAAGATTATTAGTGTCGGTAGCCGTAGTGTTCCTGGGAGACGGCTTGTAGTTCGTTATGGCCTTCAGTCCCTGCCAAATGTTCTTGGAGTTGTTGGTGGACAGATTCTCTTCAAGTTTGTCACGGTATTTCGCCTTGCCGGTCTTGATGGCATTTTCCGCTTCATATCTCGCTTTCTTGTATTTATCTTTATCATTGGCTTTGAATGCATCATGTTTCACCTGAAGCTTGTGTTTAATAGAAGTATTGAACCACGGTTTGTCGTTGGGGTAGAATGTTATTGTTTTAGTAGGTATACAGAGGCCCTCGCAGAAGGTGATGTAATCACTGACTGTTTCGGTGTACTCGTCAATGTCGGCTGCGGCCTCTTTGAATACTCCCCAATCGGTGCATTCAAAACAGCCGCGAAGTGTCTCCATTGCATTCACTGACCACTGTTTCACAGTTTTCACGGTTGGCTTAACACGTTTCAATTGCTGTTTGTAAGTCGGCACCAGGTAAACCATGGCGTGGTCCGAGCGGCCGAGTGGTGCGCGACGGATGGAACGGTACGCACCCTTGATGGTTGTGTCTTCTTCTTCTTCTTCCGAGTACCGCCTAGCTTCAACATGCTGAAGATACAGGCGGGCGAACAGGAAAAAAAAATCAGAAATATATATATCTATATATATATATATATTTTTTTTTCGTTTTGGGTGCATTGTAGTGTATCAGAGCCGTAATTTGTGCATGTAAAAAGTAATGCGTGCAAAAAAAAAAAAAAAAAAAACTAGTTATATCTAAAAGGTGGAATAATGGAAAGTCTGGATATTGCTCTTAAAAGAATCAAGGCTGTTTTTATTTACAATATGTTGGGGGAGGGAGTTCCAAAGTCGAATGGTATTTGGGAAAAAAGAATACAAGTGGTAGTTACATCTGGAGTGAGGGATAACGTAAGACAATGAATGTTGCTTTCTAGTGACTGTGTTTGAAGGAATTAGATATTTATTTGCAGGTATGCCCACTAGGTCATTTGATATTTTATATAACATGCATAGTTTTGCATCTTTTCTACGGTCTGCTAGGGATCTCCAGCCTAATGACTGGAGCATATTGGTGACACTTGACGTATTATGGTGGCGATGTAAAACATATCGAGCTGCTCGGCGTTGTATCATTTCAAGTTTATTTATTTGTGTAGCGGTGTAAGGGTCCCAGACAGTACAGCTATTTTCCAGGATAGGTCTAACAAAGGTGAAATAAGCAAGAGTTTTTATTTGGATTGATGACACTTTTAGATTTCTGCGGAGGAAGCCTAATGATCTATTTGCTTTTGAAGAGATGCTATTTATGTGGGCATTCCACCGAAGGTCAGATGTTATGGTTAGGCCAAGATATTTAGCTTGTGAAACAGTTTGAAGTGGTTGTCCGTGGAGAATGTACTGGGTTTTAGTGATAGTTTTATTTCTTGTAACAGGGATGACATGGCACTTTTCAAGGTTGAAACTCATTTTCCATTTTTGTGTCCATTTGTCGAGTGTGTTAAGGTCTTCCTGGAGTGCAGCTGTGTTTATCTTAGGCTTAAGAGCTATATACATTATGGTGTCATCAGCAAAGAGTCTAACTGTAGAAGTAATATTGTCTGGAATGTCGTTAATGTAAAAAAGGAATAGGCAGGGACCAAGTACAGAACCTTGAGGGACTCCTGATGTTACAAGGACTTCAGAAGAAGCCTCGCCCTCTATCAGTACTCTTTGTGATCGATCGGTTAAGAATGCTTTAACCCAGGAATTTGTTTTGCCTTGGATGCCATAGTGATGGAGTTTGTCAACTAGTTTGGTATGGCTGACCTTATCAAATGCTTTAGAAAAGTCCATCACTATGACATCCGTTTGTGCGCCAGATTGCATATTTGTGACTAGGTCGTTTGTGAACTGGATGAGTTGTGTCTCACATGACACACGAGATCGAAAGCCATGTTGAAGGTCGTAAAGGATGTTGTGTGACTGTGCATGTTTCATTATATTACTAACTAAGATATGTTCCATTAATTTAGATGCTATACATGTCAAGGAGATGGGTCTGTAATTGGAAGCAAGGTATTTTTGGCCATGTTTGAAGATAGGTGAGACATTTGCTTTTAACCAGTCTTTGGGGACTTCTTCTGTTTCATATGATTTCCGAAAGATTAAGGTAAGTGATGGGGTAATTTCAACAGCTAACTCTTTTAGAATTCTTGGGTGGATGTTGTCTGGTCCTTGGGCTTTATAGGGTTTAAGATTTTGCAGGAGTTTTAGTACACCAGTTTCTGTAATTTCTATGTCTGGCATTTCTGGTAGAGTTGAATTGTATAGATTGGTTTCTTGAGGAGATTGGTCATCTGTAAAGACTGACTGGAACTGTTGATTTAGTATCTCTGCTTTGGCTGTGGGGTTTGAATGTAGGATTCCATTTTGTCTGAGTGGTGATACCCCTGTGTGGTCTGTACGGCAGTGTTTCATGTACGTCCAAAATTTCTTAGCATAACTTGGTTTTTGAGTACCATCATCAGTAGAGGTGACAATCTCATTTACATAGTTCCAGTAGGCAGATCTTAGTTGTTGCTGTATAGTTCGTTTTAGGTCTTTGTATTTTGGAGTGTGCTTGTGATTTTTATACATTCTGTCCCTTTTCCTCATAAGTTTCTTTAATGTTTGTGTTATCCAAGGGTATCCATCCCTACGTTTAGTCATTCTGGATGGTATGTACATTTCAGCTCCTTTGACAATGGTATCCCGAAATGTACACCATAATGTATTTGCACTGTTTTGTTCATAGCAATTTTGAAGAGTTTTGTTTACTTCTCTCATTTGTTGTCTGAAATTTTCCCAGTCCGCCTTATTGAAAAGGGGAATCTTTCTCGGTTTCTGTTTCTGTTTCATTGGGTTTATGTCTAGTTCTGTGTAGCAACAGTCATGGTCTGAAATTCCTGGTAGTACCTCTGTTCGGTTTATGTTAGTAGGATTGTTTGTTATCATTAGGTCCAGGGTGTTATCTCCTCTTGTTGGTTTATGTATAATTTGTATAAGGCCAAAGTCATCAAGAATGTTTCGGAATTTTTCATGTAGCGATACATTTTGGCAGTTTGATTTTAACAGTTCGTTATGCCAATCCCATCCTGGGAAGTTGAAATCTCCTCCAATGAATATGTGTTGGTTTTGTTTTACTCTGTTTAATGATATTTCGAACTGTTCTAAGCTGTTTTCGTCATTTACATTAGGTCTATAGTAGGCACATATATGAAGCAGTTTACAACCAGCTAAGCAGATCTTTATCCAAATAATTTCACAGTCTGTCTCTAGTTCAAATTCTTCTTCACTAATCAGGTCAGAACTCACTGCAACAAATACCCCACCTCCTCTCTGGTCTTCATTTCTGTCATTTCTATAAACATTAAATTTGTCAGGGAAATATTCAGTGTCTGATATGCTGTTACTAAGCCAGGATTCTGTGCCAATAATGATGTCTGGTTTTGTACTATCAATGAGTGATAAAAATTCGGCTTTCTTGTTTTTTAGTGATTGACAGTTTAGGTTGATGATTCTCAGTGGGTTTTTTGTTTTGGGAATATGGGTGTAACTGTGCTGTTTTCTCTGACTGGAAGGTGAAGATGTATGAAGTGGGGGTCCTAACCCAGCTGGTGTTGACGGAAGTTGAATGGAATTGTCATTTGAATTTGAGATGTGCTGATATATGTTTTCAGAATGTTCAATGTCGTCGTAATTAAAAAGGGTACTACTGAAATTTGGCATACCGCATTTTAGACAGTTCCATGATGTATTTGAGTTTTGCATTGTGTCATATATTGTGTCTCTAATGCTTTCACACTGTGTGTGGAACCAGGTGTTACAAGTATCACAACAAATTGCTTTGTGTTTCCATGTTACAGCTTTTTGGCAGACACCACAAGGGTATTTGGGCGCCCTAGGGCCAGGATTTAGTTCAATGTCATTTGCCAGAACAAGAAGATACAACATGAAGTATTGTGGGAATTTTTTGGGGTTTGCTCTGGATGTCCTTGGTTTATGATGCAAGTTGATGGATAATGCTTTGATGAGAGAGATTTCTGGTACTGATCTATTTATCAAGCTTTCATGTGGGGTTTTACAATGGTTATTTGTACTGTTTTTAATCTCTGCAAAAGCAATCACGAGAAAAACAACACTTAGGTAAAACATCCTGTAAAATGTATGTATTGTTCCTGATTGTCAAGAAGTGCAACAGCATGGATGGTACTGCTATGTGCTAAGAACAGGAACAAAAGGAATATAGTATAGAAGAAGTACTGGAAATGGAAATGTAGGGTCTTCGTCCCAGGGCCTACACTGGGCACACAAAGAGCAGCACCGTTTATGAGGCCATGTTAGGCAGACCCAAGCCAGGAAATGTTTTTGTTTTTTAAAATGTAGAGTTATACTAAATTTAGTTTAACTTTTATGTCTATGTACCAGTCTCAATGACATTTAACAGGTCGCAGTACCTTGGTTACGATTTGTTTACTGGGCGATAATAGAAGTAAACTAGAATACGTTTAAAATTTAGAAACAATTAGTGTATATTTTTATTATTTTTTGTTAATCAGGGGACACCAACTAACAATTCTTACTAAGTACCTTACCGTAGTGTAAATCAGGTTAAAAACAAGTAAAATAATAAGATTAGTTAAGGATCGTTTAAAATTTTCCTGTTCGCGCCACCACCCTCGTTTTGATTTTTTCTGTGTAACAATGGTCAAGAGTTCTACCATCCCTAGTTGCACATGTCACCTGCTGTATGAACTTCGGCATCTCTTTCTTTGGATTGGCTTTATTAAAATCACCCGTCACAATAACAAACGAGTCTGGTTGAGAAAGTTCAGCCTGCGTGACGATGTCAGACAGTTGAATCACGGCGGCATCTGTGTTAGCTTGGGAATTTTGTAACCTTTGCAGGTGTACCATTTTGTAACCTTAGCAGATGTACCATTTTGTAACCCTAATAGATGTACCATTTTGTAACCCTAACATATGTACTATTTTGTAACCTTAGCAGATATACCATTTTGTAACCTTAGCAGATGTACCATTTTGTAACCTTAACATATGTACCATTTTAAATCTTAGCAGATGTACCATTTTGTAACCTTAACAGATGTACCATTTTGTAACTCTAACAGATGTGCCATTTTGTAATCTAGCAGATGTACCATTTTGTAACCTTAACAGATGTACCATTTTGTAACCTTAGCAGATGTACCATTTTGTAACCTTAACAGATGTACCATTTCAAATCTTAGAAGATGTACCATTTTGTAACCTTAGCAGATGTACCATTTTGTAACTTTAACAGATGTACCATTTTGTAACCTTAGCAGATATACCATTTTGTAACTCTAACAGATGTACCATTTTGTAACCTTAGCAGATGTACCATTTTGTAACTCTAACAGATGTACCATTTTGTAACCTTAACAGATGTACCATTTTGTATCTCTAACAGATGTACCATTTTGTAACTCTAAGAAATGTACAATTTTGTAGCCTTAGCAGATGTACCATTTTGTAACCTTAAAAGATGTACCATTTTGTATCTCTAACAGATGTACCATTTTGTAACTCTAAGAAATGTACCATTTTGTAGCCTTAGCAGATGTACCATTTTGTATCTCTAACAGATGTACCATTTTGTAACTCTAACAGATGTACCATTTTGTAACTCTAAGAAATGTACCATTTTGTAGCCTTAGCAGATGTACCATTTTGTATCTCTAACAGATGTACCATTTTGTAACCCTAACATATATATACCATTTTGTAACCTTAGCAGATGTACATTGGTGTAGCCCTAACAGATGCACCATTTGTAACCTTAGGTGGCGTGGTATGTTGGTCAGTTCCACTATAGCCGCCTGCCATGCAGCAGCGCTGCCATCGCTGAATTCTGGCAGTTAACAGATCGGTCACAATGTTTGATCCGCATCCCAATCCACCTGTTTTGCCGCATTATGGTTCAGGTAGTTTAATGCAGATTAAGGTGTTCACATTGCGTACCCGATTTGGGATCTGCATTCTTATCTAATGCGGATTAAACTTAGATTTGAACACGGCCTAATATGTGAATATGATGCCACGCTAAATAAAAACCAATGTAGTTAGTTTCAAAGACATGTGATACATGTAGAACATTATTGTGCAACTAGTTACTACGGTAACTCATAAGAAGACCACATGAGTTCACAACAGAACCATCTGCATTAATGTAATTACATACTACGCACACATTATGTGAGTGTGTGTGTTTGATGTGAATTACCGCATCCATTATACAGGTGTAGTAAACATTTACCTACTAGTGTAGTGTTGATTTGTTTTCCGTCCGTTTCTGTGGAAACAGCATATCAATATATTTTATGAAGTTAGGAATGTAGCAACATCTCCTGGTTATCCATATATAATACACACACAATACATACATTGTTTCACGTTCACACAGGTACTTATTGAACGACAGACAGATGGACGGGCGGGCGGGCGGGCGGGCGGGCGGGCGGGCGGGCGGGCGGGCGGGCGGGCGGGCGGGCGGGCGGGCGGGCGGACGGACGGACGGACGGACGGGCGGGCGGGCGGGCGGGCGGGCGGGCGGGCGGGCGGGCGGGCGGGCGGGCGGGCGGGCGGGCGGGCGGGCGGGCGGGCGGGCGGACGGACGGACGGACGGGCGAACCGACCGACCGACCGACCGACCGACCGACCGACCGACCGACCGACCGACCGACCGACCGACCGACCGACCGACCGACCGACCGACCGACCGACCGACCGACCGACCGACCGACCGACCGACCGACCGACCGACCGACCGACCGACCGACCGACCGACCGACCGACCGACCGACCGACTGAAGACCGATATACAGGGGCCAGTTTCATAGTGTGCTACGACATCATAGCGGGCGATAATGCGTGGAAATCCTACAACGTTGTAAAGTTACGCTGAAATTGATTTTGATGAGTTTGCTCCGTAGTTCCACTTAACTGCGCCTTGAAAAGCATCAAACGGAAGAAAAAACATTAAAGCAGCCACTGGCACTCGTCAAATTTCACATCATGCATCTACTTTGCGCGTAAACATTAGTTTCACTAGAAACTTGGGTAGATGGCGCTAGTTTAGGATTCACAAGAAATGGCTGTTTTATGTGGAAGAAGGTTTAGGTCAGATTGAAAGTATTTTCATAAGATTTACATCATGTGTTTACATGCATTTGTAGGTCTACGACTACGTCGAGGGGGTAGTACATGTTTCGTGTTCTGTGATCACGTCTATCAATGATAATGAAACGAATACATGACTAGGCTCCTACAGTTTTAATCTATGACAAAGTGTCTCCAGCAGACATACATGTGCTCTTACGCGTAAACTCGAACCAGCAACTATCTGTTATAGTTGCGCTGCCATTCGTTAGATGGCAGCATGTCTTGGACATAGTCACGTAACATATCCCTCCTAATTATTCTTTAAAAAAAACATAATCTAACAAAATTGTTCGACTAAACACTATTGAGTGAAAGTTTACAGTAACTTAAACGAGTATTAAAGTTAGCATGATTAGGCTACCATTATTACATTTAAGTTCAATTGCAGTTTGTCTACTGACTTGATCAACTATAAGTAACTTCAGTCCATCTACAGACTTGATACACAACAACGTGAGTTTGTCCATAGACTGGATCTATTACAAGTTCAGTCTATCCACGGGCCTGACTACTCTCCCGGATCGTGTAGTCAGGCCCGTGGGATCATGTTCTCGCGTGTCTTCTGGCACAACTACCTTACTTAGTCGTGTATTCTGTGTGACTGTTGTAGTTTCCTGTTGTTGAGTTGAGGCTGCGTTTGTCTCAACAGTGACCGTTTCCGGATCGTGTGCTCGATCTCTCGGTACGCCACTAGGTGGTATCATTCGTTCAGGTCTGTCAGCGCGATCATGAGTCGTGTCGTGATCGGATGGACGCGATGGTCTGAGGTGTCGGCGGTTTCGACGGTAATGGTGTCCAGTCGCTGTTATGACATCGTACGATCGACTGGACAGAGCTTTATGAACCGTTGCCTCAGTCCATTCTCTCCTGCCGTGTTCTAATGGCTGCATTCTGATCGTTTCGCCGACATTCAAACGTCGTAAGTCACGTCTGGAGTGGTGTGAGTTCAGTACTGATTTGAACTTAGTTCGCTGACATCCGGATTGCTCTCTGACATCGGCAGGACCACCCGGTTTCAACTGGTTGTGTGTTGTTGGCAGCAACGTTTTGGTACGTCTACCAAACAGGCGCTGTGCACGGCTTGTTGCCATTCCTTCAGTCGGTGTGTTACGAATGTTCAGAAGACCGAGGTATGGATCTTCCTTAGATGCCTTGCATTTTCTCAGCATCCTCTTAGCGATCTTGACCGCCGCTTCGGCTGCACCATTGGCTTGGCTGTTGCCTGGGCTGCTAGTCTCGTGCACAAACTGCCAGTTCTGTGCGAATTTTCTGAACACAGCCGATGCATTCTGTGGTCCATTGTCACTGACAAGTGTGTGCGGTATGCCGTGTCGATTGAAATTGTTCTTCAGCTTTCCTACCACTGGTTCGGAGGTTGTGGCTGGTAGGTAGTCTAACTCGAAGAAACCGCTGTGGTAATCTGTTGTTACCATATAGTCCCTTCCAGACCACGAGAACAAATCCGTCCCTACTTTCTGCCATAGTAGGTCTGGTGTCTCAGTCATGACCATCGACTCTGCAGGTTGCTTATCAGCGTATGTTGCACACACACCACATGTTTCTACGTAGTGACGGATGTCTGTGGACATCTGAGGCCAGTAAATCAGGTCTCGTGCTCTCCTCAAAGACGAGTTGATGCCTATATGGCCGGCATGTACTTTCTCTTTCATGCTCTTTCGCAGTGAAGACGGTATCACGATGCGTTCTCCACGAAATATGATGCCATCCTGGATCGTCAGCTCGTCGCGGTAGCTGAAGTAGGGTAGCAAACGATCTGGCACGCGTCTTCTGTCATTTGGCCATCCTTCCATGATGACTGTACCCAGTTCTTGCAGGACAGGGTCCAACAATGTAGCTCCACGGATCCGGTCTAGGCGTTCCGGAATGAACGCTGTGAGCGTGATGTTGTTGATGGCTACCTCATCCGTGACCGGGTCGTCTGTGGGTGCTCGGGACAATGCGTCGGCGACCGGTATGGCTTTTCCAGGTTTGTACGTCAGCTGGTATGAGTACTCTTGTGATTTCAGCAGCATGTGTTGTAGCCGCTTGGGAGCTTTCCCTAGTGGCTTCGCGCGGATCGCAACTAGCGGTTTATGGTCAGTCACTACAGTGACATCTCGACCGTACGTGTAGTGGTGAAACTTGCTCAAACCAAACAACACGCTCAGCATTTCTTTCTCGATCTGAGCGTAATGGCGTTCAGCTGAAGACAGAGATCGGCTTGCGTATGCTACTGGCTTGCCATCTTGTAGCAAAACCGATCCCAGTCCGTACTCACTCGCATCGTTCTCCAGCACTAGTTCTTTGTCCGAGTTGTAGAACGCAAGAACAGGGGCCTCTGCCAGCATCACATTGACTGCATCGAAGGACGTTTGTTGTGTCGTGGACCACACGTAGGGCACGTCATTCTTGAGCAGGTTGTGTAGCGGTTGCATAGTGTCCGTCAGGTGAGGCATGAACCGCGCCAGGTAGTTTGCCATGCCCATGAATCGGCGCAATTCATTGATGTTGGTCGGTGGCTGCATCTCACTGATTGCCGATACTTTAGCTGGGTCCACGCGTAACCCTTCCTTCGTGATACGGTGACCCATGAATGTGACCTCTTTCAGTCCGATGTCCAGCTTGTCTTTGTTGAGTTTGATGCCTGTCTCCAGACACCGCTCGAAGAACTTTCGCAGGTTCTCATCGTGCTCTTCCGATGTCTTGCCATAGATCCCTATGTCGTCCGCTATGCAGATGATGCCTGGTAGGCCACGCAAGGCCTCTAGAAGGTGTTTTGGAACACTTCACTTGACACCGTTGTGCCAAAAGACAGGCGACACCACCTGTATCTTCCAAAACATGTCTGGAACGTCGTCAACAGGCTGGATTCGTCATCTAACTTGACGTGCCAGTAACCGGACGAGAGGTCTGCCTTCGAGAAAACAGTTGCTCCTTGCAGCTCATGTAGCACATCTTCGAGAATTGGCAGTGTGTAATGCTCACGCTGCAACGCCTTGTTGAGTTCGTGAGGGTCTATGCACACCCTTAAGGCGCCTGATTTCTTCTTCACAACTACCACTTGGCTGACCCATGGTGTCGGTTCATCCACAGGAGCAATGACACCCATGGCTGTCAGTCGCTCGAGTTCGCTCTTCAGTTGCGGTCGAATGGCTATGGGTATCCGTCGGCTAGCCATGATCCTGGGGCACACTTCTGGGTTGACTGTGAGGTGTTGCACACCTGGAAATTCTCCCAGCTTGTCATCAAAGAGTGAATTGAAACAACTATCATCTTGGACTGCTGCCACACGATGGAAATTGTTGTCCTGTATTTTCACAAGATGCATTTGCTCGCTGGTCTGCAAACCTAGAATCGGCTGACAGTCGTCAGTGTCCTTGAAGACGATGAACTCAACATCATGTGATGTCTCTGTTTTGGGATTGCTCAGCAACATTCGACACTTCCCAAGCGGTTTTATCATCGTTTTGTTCCACATTGTGAGAACGCCATTGTATGGGACAACATCTCTGGCGTATCTGGCTGGCAGCATATTGACAGTGGCACCTGTGTCGATTTGGAATACGAGCTGCTTCCCGTTTACGAGCATTCGACACTTCGCATATGCGCCCCGTTTTCGTGGTGTCATTGAATGCACCCAGGCGTCGCCACTGTCGTCGTCTTCATCAGGTCCATTGTTGTCACGTATGTTGTACACACGTCGTAGGTGCTGGTTTCCACACAGCTGATTTGTGTTGCGCCCTTTCATGCATTTCCGTTCAAAATGATCTTTGGCCCCACAATTATTGCAGGTCTTTCCGTATGCGGGGCACATTTCTTTCTTGGGAGCATGACGCCTGCCACAGTATCGACACTCACGCTTGAGTAAACGACCATGATTTACGACGTGTACGGGTTCACATACATCATCCAGTACTGACCTGTGTGATATGGCCGACTCTGCAGCTCTGCAGACATCTACACACACGTCTAGGGAGAGTTTGCGGATCTTAAGCAGCTCTTGTCGCGTCTCCGACTGTCTTATGCCTAAGATGATCCTATCTCTTATCATCGAGTTTGCGCATTGATGACAGAAATTGCAAGTTTTTGCCAACACGCGTAGATCGGCATGGAAATCTTCGAAACTTTCTCCATCCTCCTGCTTCCGGCTATTGAACTTATAACTTTCAAATGTTTCGTTTGCCTCCCCTATGGCGAATTCGTCAAACGCTGACA
>OZ024863.1:42805083-42892583 GCA_964017155.1 Oasisia sp. SBJ-2009 | reverse complement strand
CCATGCCCATGCCCATGCCCATGCCCATGCCCATGCCCATGCCCATGCCCATGCCCATGCCCATGCCCATGCCCATGCCCATGCCCATGCCCATGCCCATGCCCATGCCCATGCCCATGCCCATGCCCATGCCCATGCCCATGCCCATGCCCATGCCCATGCCCATGCCCATGCCCATGCCCATGCCCATGCCCATGCCCATGCCCATGCCCATGCCCATGCAGCCACCATAATAATCGATTAAAATTCATGATTTCCGTGATCATTGTCACTAGCAAAGTTTTCGATTGCTTCTGCTTGTAATAATCCTTCGGACAATATAACTGAAATACGCTATTTGGGAACAGTTCGATTATTACAATCAAAAACAAAGTCCTATATGTTTGGAGTCTTCATGGTCTTCCTGCCCCCAGCCTCGTTTTCGCGCCCGAGACTTACACGCCATAGATTGCTGAGGAAGCTATCGCTCTCGCTGTAGTTGCATGTTTGCAAGCAAGAGAAGAAACAAACAAAGAAAACACAGTTGCTGGACCAGGCAGTGGTTGCTACGTAGGAATATGTACGGAGCATATCACTGCCCGTTACAACTTACAAGAGTTCGCTGCTGAAGATCGACGTGTTATTGGTGTGATTTTTTTGCGAATGAGAAATACCAATTTGAGGAATTGCTACGATTACGTAGGATGGCGCCAGTTATCGGAAGGAAGAACACATATTTTAGGGAATATGTATCACCTGGTCCTGGAGATAACTCAATTTTGTTTGCGTCGTATGTGTTTCATCGTGATAAAATAATCAATGACATTAGCCATTACTTATGTAGCTGCCACGTATCCCCTTAATTAATAAAACAACATTTCATCGAGTTTCACATTTATTCAGATATATCCAACAATTGTTAAATTTGATAACATATTATACATGAATTCCAACATTGGCAACAAAACATGTGAACACTATTATAAGTGCATGACTGTACACATTCAACCACAACCTAATGTAACAGAAATCTTGCATTTAATCTTCAAAGAAATACTGTGTAGTTGAAAGAAAAAGGTATCCCATGAAAATACAATTAATGTTTGCATTCTGTATATCATTTCTGCATTGATTACTAGCATTTATTTAAACAGAGATGATCAACAACAGAGATGATCAACACACCTGATTTCTAGTGACCAATGCAGATGCTATATTTCGGAACTGCCAAATTCACAAAATGCTACTATAAAAATTGCTGTATTTTTTCGGTACCCAAACTTAAATATTCCTGAATATGAAAAATGCTTTGCTATAGCTAAATCAAAAATTTATTTTAAAACATTGCTGGTGCTGGTGCTGGTGCTGGTGCTGGTGCTGGTGCTGGTGCTGGTGCTGGTGCTGGTGCTGGTGCTGGTGCTGGTGCTGGTGCTGGTGCTGGTGCTGGTGCTGGTGCTGGTGCTGGTGCTGGTGCTGGTGCTGGTGCTGGTGCTGGTGCTGGTGCTGGTGCTGGTGCTGGTGCTGGTGCTGGGTCTCGGCGATAACTACAGTTCTTCAGGAGTGATGGGTGAACCAGTGCTGATAGGTGCATAATTTCGAGACTCGTCTGCTTGGGTCAGCAGAGTGGTCGAATCCTGAAAACAGTAACCCATTTCTGTAGGATGCGCTAAATGCCATGGAGTTGAAAACACATAATTCAAAGATCAATGTAATTTATCTATAGTCCTTACTTTTATAGCAGTCAATAATTTCTCACAGCTGCACACTAACACTGTTTCAAGGTTGTCAAGGTATTCTCATTTCGCTATTGATTTTGCTGTTATTATTTTTACTGTTGGGGCTACTGTTATTTTTTCTTTATTTTTTCTTTTGGCTTGGTCTACACACTAGGCAAGAATGTGCGTGAAAAACAACTGCTTTCAATCCTGTCTTCACACTAGGCAAGCTGGTAATTTCGACCAAACTGGTTTCGACGTTCGACGCAGATTGAACAGTGTGAACGCAACTTTACGTAAAGGGGGTGTCACACGTACGAGTGCCTCGTACGAGTCTCTCGGCCGTGTGGCAGCACCTTTTTAAGTCAGTAGAAAGATTTTCGCGTGTTCGTCGTTCAAACGATAGTAACGTCACACGCGTGTGCTGGCGCGGAAATGACGTCAACACTGGTTTCCAGTATCCACAGCGAACGATCGAGAAGGCACTGGGCGAAGCGCCGCTGTATTCGGGAAGAAACGTATTGATGGACGATCCCAACATGAGAACGAACCTGCATACACAACTGAGAGGTAGGTTTGTTGAAATGCTAGCGATATTTCAAGTGCGCTTAACGGGAAAATGTACTCCGTACGATATTTTAAAGGGAATATCAACAAGGCATTATATAAATATCTTTTGTTGCATATACATGAAGTATACTATTATATGAACATTTGAGTGTGTTTAAAAAATACATAAAAATATCTATATGTTTAAAATGTTATATTAAACACGGCTAGCCCGCAGATCCCGCGAAATTTTCAGATTTATTGAGCTAAGCGTTTTACCAACTATGACGTCATCCCAGCATCCGTAAAAGCGCGGCAAAATTAGTTAAAGGGAATAACAAGAAGGCATTACATACATTACTTTTCTTGCATATACATGAAGTATACTATTATACGTAACATTTGAACGAATTAGAAATTCCACGCTTTATGCAATGCCAGTGGGCTTTTTGAAATATGCATATTTTTGCCGCGCTTTTACGGATGCTGGGATGACGTCATAGTTGGTAAAACGCTTAGCTCATTAAATCTGAAAATTCCGCGGGATCTGCGGGCTAGCCGTGTTTAATATAACATTTTAAACATATAGATATTTCTATGTATTTTTAAAACACATTCAAATGTTACATATAATAGTATACTTCATGTATATGCAACAAAAGACATTTATATAATACCTTGTTGTTATTCCTTTTAAGTTGACTGCTGTGGAGGCAACGTCATGGCGACGCTGGACAGTTTCAACAGCGGAAAAGCTAAGCTCCCAGTGTTTGCTGATGTGTTTTATCAGTCACTAGCATCACAAAGGTAAATAGCAAATAGCGTCAAATTACTTTTGCTTTCAAAATTCTTAGTAACAATTTTTAGGTTGCATTTCGATTATATGACGGCATGGTCGCATAGGGCTACGCCACACCGTGACTTCTGTTACATGACTTCCGGTAGACATTTTATTTCAGTGGCATTGCATCCCATACAATTACACTTTATGAAAAATATATGCTTTCTCTCCGTCACGTTTCATATCATAATTATATATATATATATATATATATATATATATATATATATATATATATATATATATATATATATATATATATATATATAAATATATGTATGTATGTATGTATGTATGTACGTATGTACGTATGTACGTATGTACGTATGTACGTATTCACGCATGCACGCATGCACGTATTCACGCATGCACGCATGCACGCATGCACGCATGCACGCATGCACGCATGCACCCATGCACGCATGCATGTATGTACATTAATTAGTCAACATTAATTGATACCTGATTATTAGCAGTTACCGATGGATTAAAATATAGCCGTAAAGTAAAAAACTCGGTCAAGTCGTCCCTGTCCCGCTTGGCAACTCCCAGGCGTTGCTGATGCGTCTGCAAATGGCCGAAATGAATTTCTACCCAGCATATTTTCTGCCCTATTATCGTTATTTTCCTTGTGTTTCAGGTATAGTGCATCAGCCCAGACGACAACGGACACCTAAAGGCGGAGTATCGAACAAAAGGTATGTCGCTAATTGTTACCTTATGTGACCCCGAAGAGGACGCAGAAGAGGACGCAGAAGATAGAGCAGAAGAGGACGCAGAAGAGGAACAAAAATGCTGGAAGAGGACGTAGAAGGGGACGCAGAAGATGGAGCAAAAGAGGACGCAGAAGAGGACATAGAAGAGGACGCAGAAGAGGACGTAGAAGAGGACGCAGAAGATGGAGCAGAAGAGGACGCAGAAGAGGACCAAAATTACTGGAAGAGGACGTAGAAGGGGACGCAGAAGATGGAACTGAAGAGGACGCAGAAGAGGACACTGAAGAGGACGCAGAAGAGGACACAGAAAATGGAGCAGAAGAGGACGCAGAAGAGGACCAGAAATTAACCTAATCAAATTTCCCTTGTTCTATTAACTTTGTTTTCTTTATGTTTCCAGGTGCTGTGACGTCACTGGACATCGGAATGAAGAGTATGACAAAGGGCCGGTACATCTATGACGACAGCAGTAGGTATGAATTAGTGTTAGTTTTGTTTACGTTAGGCTTAATTCATATGTATAGTTTTTCAGCTGTTAGGCTTCATGAAGTTTTCCACGGTTTGTTAATACTACCGCTTTTTCTGTTGTATATGCAAAGTTGCAGCCGTGACGTCAATGGAAACTGAAGAGAAAGCGTGGAACAAAAGGTAGATTTTACGTAATTGAAATCTCCGCATCTACGATTACACTCTAAATATTTTATCCGTCATTTTTAACTGATGTTTGTCTTTCAGATCCCACACTGCTTGGCAATAAATAATATTACCATATTTTGATGTCGACGGACATGTATATTTGCGGGTCACGTGAAGTGACTGAACGCACACACCGGTGACGGTCGCTATGAACCGAAAGAAAACTCGAAGCATTTCGACGATTTGGACAAATAGAAGCATGTTTAGTATGAGAACTGTGTACATTGATGGCCATCACTCAGTGGATTTAAATCCAGGCCAATTATACGGATATACATAATGTATCTGTGTATTGTAACAATAAAATGTACGACACTTTGTTGAGATAATTGCTGTTGTCACTTGCAATATAATTGTATTTCTCTTCTGCGATAAGAGCTTACCGAAACATGTCACAGACTCGACTAGTTCTACACCCTATACTGCTTGTGCAATACATGTTTGGCAATACAAGCATATTTTTACCCGTGTAGAGGTCGTCCATCACACATACTAGTAAACAAAACAAACGCCAGTTTCCGTTGGCTTATTGTTTAGTCACCCCCTACCAGTAAGTAAGAAGTTAGGATGAGACGGTAGCGAAAATGCGGAGCAGCACGCACTCTCGCACGCACGCTCTCTCGCACGCACGCACGCACTCTCGCACGCACGCTCTCTCGCACGCACGCACGCACTCTCGCACGCACGCACGCACTTTCGCACGCACGCACGCACTCTCGCACTCTCGCACGCACGCACTCTCGCACGCACGCACGCACGCACTCTCGCACGCACGCACGCACTCTCGCACGCACGCACGCACGCACTCTCGCACGCACGCACGCACGCACTCTCGCACGCACGCACGCACGCACGCACTCTCGCACGCACGCACGCACTCTCGCACGCACTCTCGCACGCACTCTCGCACGCACTCTCGCACGCACGCACGCACTCTCGCACGCACGCACGCACTCTCGCACGCACGCACGCACTCTCGCACGCACGCACGAACGCACTCTCGCACGCACGCACTCTCGCACGCACGCACTCTCGCACGCACGCACTCTCGCACGCACTCTCGCACGCACGCACTCTCGCACGCACGCACTCTCGCACGCACGCACGCACTCTCGCACGCACTCTCGCACGCACTCTCGCACGCACGCACTCTCGCACTCTCGCACGCACTCTCGCACGCACGCACGCACGCACGCACGCACTCTCGCACACAATGGCATGTGAAAACAATGCCGTTTTAATGACATGGCCCCCCGCCCCCCCCCCCCCCCCCCGTCTTCCAATGTCTTGTCAGTGACACCAACTATCCTCCCGCGCCACGGATCGCCACTGCTGCTTACGTCAGTACCAGCTTTCACTACATCTGACACTTTCCTTTGCTGTCCCGGAACAAAATTATGATGGTGGGGAACGGAGGACCAATAACTGGCTGCCTGATTCATAGAGTCACGAAGTACAGTGGGTTTCAGGGTGCCTGCGAAAAAATTTCCTTCCCAGTCCTACTCTTTCGCCAAAAAATTATCATCGTTAATTCAAATAGGATTAAGATAGGAATTATCCACTTCTGTCGCTGTCTGCGGCTGATAGCTACTAAGGATTCAAAATATTAGTGATTTCCATTGTCCTTTTTCTTCCTCTAACTTTTCTCTTACTACATTCAATGTAGTAAGAGAAACAATTCTCTGTCAGCAGTCTCCTATTCTTCTATCTATCATTTATTCCATTCTTTTCCCACTCTTTCTAGGTTAGTTTTAATGCAATACCCCATCACAATTTCGGTCTTCCTCGCCTCCATTTCCCCTCCACTTTCTGAACATCTGCTCTCTTTGCCAGTTTTCATCTCCCATTTTTTCCGACATGACCAGCCCATGTACTCCTCACCAATTTCTTCTTAGAACTTTCCTTCACTCCAACCTCTCCACTCTCATTTCAACCATTTTCTCTTATCCGCTCTCTTAACTCACACAATCATTCCTTCCAAGGTTGTTTTTCGCAAACCTGGACCTTCTCCTGTTGTGTTTCTGTTGGTGCCATCGTCTCTAGTGCATTCATGTTTGCTGGGGTAACGTTCGGGCTGGGCAGATTTACGCTTACGTGATATGCATCGATCTCCCATCACACCTTCGACTTTCTTCCAAGCGTTTGCACCGGCTATAATCCTCATTGTAGGGATATTTAGTTATTGTTTCATCAGAGTAAGTGACTACATGTTGATATTTGTCGTGGTCGTTGTCAGTAAGTTTGGGAGAGTAGCGTGAGGAATGTGGCTATAGGCTAATGTTATGTAGGGGCTTTGGGTTCGTGTCTCTTTAATATTATGTCGTTTCTCTCTTACTTTCTAACTTTGACGCCTTCTGTGAATGTTTTTGGCTGAACATGTTGATATTCATTTTAAGCGAGTTCAACAGTTGGAGTTGAATTATACATATATATATTATATATAGATATTATTATATACATTAATATATATATATATTCTAAATACAAATAGAGAAATCAAAATACACATTTTATACAACAAATTAAAACAAATACCAGGAAATTCACAATAAATTATTCCGGACATACGTTCTGTAATGCACTACCTCAAAATTCACAACTTCTATCCATTAATCATTTAAAAAAGAAATTTGAAGTACTATTGTTGATAAAGTATCCTTAAATTAGTGTATTATTTATTGTTTATGTATATCACTTATAAATTAATCATAACGTACCTATACTCTACCATGGTACAAAAAGAAAAGTTGGTTGTACTGTTTACATGTTTTACTTGAAACTTAGCATTAGGATTTATCCAGAAAATAAATAGTTTTATGTTAATATATATATAAATAAAATATAAAACAAATTAGTCACAAACTTGTTTTATTTATATGTATGTACTTGTTTAATTAATTACTCCTATGCAATGATCGATTCATTTTATATTTATTGCAAAGAGTCATACTGTCCTACATTTATACTTTAAATGTTTATGCAATCTGATTATTATTAAGTTCTGGTGGTTATCGATATAAACCCAAAATGTTTTCATGATGACCTCCATGGTTGCAGTACTTGTTTTTTTATAAGAATTATCAATCTGGTGTAAATATGTTCATCAGTTTGTATATGTGACCGAAATAAAGTTAATTTCAATTCCAATTAAATTCAAACCATCAATGCTACAGAAAAATGACGATGTGTGGGGATAAGATTTAATGAACTTATTCATGTGGCGCAGTCACACGCGTGCACCGTCCACATTGAACATTGTATCTTCAAACATCACATAAAAATATCAACTAGTGCAAAATATAGTCACTTTATATACACCGCACAGGTGACAGGTTTTTAATGTCATTACTATGTACATTTCTACAAGTCATTGACAATGCTACTTCCAGTCATGTGCCACACAACTGGCGGACACTGTACAGATGCTTGTTAATTCCTGCAGTTACCATATTAACAACAATCCTGTTACATATTCACAATTAAATAACCCATCTCCTATTTGGCAGATATTCCATTAAAAATCTGAAGGTTGGATGAACCAGAACAATTATTACAAATTCTTGCAGTCTACAAATAATGCTTTCTTGTCATGCTACTTCCAGAATGTTTTCTTAACCGATTCTTCAACAATAAAAACATCTGTCTGCTTCCCAGGTTTTTTAATGGAACAGCCCCATGTGTATAGAAACTATGTACACTAACAGCACAAATGTTATAATATTAAGTTGGCACCAACAACTTAACTTCTTACACTGGGATGGTCTCATAGATTTACAAATGCCCAAAAAATTATTTTGTGTTATCAAAAAATGTTTCATAAACTGCTATATTTAACACTTGCAGCAATTAATTTTCCCTGCAGTAAGTGCCAATAACCAAACCACGCATATTGCTTTATAATTTTTTGAACTTTGCAATCTTAAGACACCATCCGTTGTACAGCCAGAACTGTAACAGTTTCACGGTTGCTTCATTGCCATCCTGTAGCTGTTTATAACCTGGTCGTAAAGAAACCTCCGAAAATAAATATTTCCTACTCCCGTAGCTGCCGATTGCGAGGCTTTTGCGGTAGCCTTTGAGGCAGTGATGCACATCTCCCGAACAAAATTCAGGGGACAACTTCGTCGTCCCAAAACAGATCGAGGTAAATCTACATTGCGCCTCGCTGTACATCTGTTTTACAAACGAGCAGGTGAATGTTATAAACATGCACGTGAAGTAGTCCACATCGTCTTCTGGTCTGATTGCTTACTATGATTAGTACAACCTGCAGTGATGTGTATAGACCAGGTATACAAACGGCAACATTACAGTTTAACCAAATCTGTTATAAAGCCAATATAAACCCTAATTCACAACGCAAGTGTTTTGGACAGTGGTCAGTCACAGGACATACAATCTTTTGCATTGAATATCAGTTGTACAACCATAGTGAGCAGCCATTGACCATTGAGACGTCGTTTATAATATTACAACATCCACATGTGCAAGTCTTCATTCTCAAAACTTATATTAATTCATTCAGTTTTCACATTTGCCAAACCAGTACCAAGAACACGTCCAGTCACCAGTGTACACGAATAAATAACACACTCATCTTGCTAGTCACAACTGGTGCTTTTATTTATCGTAATTAATAACTATGTCAACTTACTAATAATTAAATTATTACATCAAGTTATCAACACAAATATGAACAATTGTTTTTAGTTTTAATCACCACCGACTTTCATCTATCCCGGAGTTAAGTAGTAACTTGCCCCACAACAGATTAAACAAAGTACACCAGCTATGAGAGTGTGGTTCCAAACTTACTAGTGGACTGGCTGCAGTAATTAACATCAACAATTTTGCAGCAATTCTCAACTGCTGTCATCAGTGTACACTTCTATACACAACTCGCAACAGAACCATCATTTCCCCTTAGGACGGAGGACAATGGACCTAGGGAAGGAAGGAGGGAGGAGGGAAGGAAGGAGAAAGGACGGAAGACTGACCATGGACAGAACAGCATGAAGAGGCCATCTGGGTGGAAATCAACCATTAGTAATTACAGTCAAATTTACCATTTTTCCTTTGTCACATTGTGGAGAACGTGACGTTAAAAAGAAGCAATCTTGATAAGGAAATTCCGAACCTCATGAATCGAGATGAGGTCCGATGCTGATACTCTGTAACACCCTCCAAGAGCGCCATCTAGAGGAATAAGATCTCAGTGGATGATGACAGTGCCAGCCTCTAACCGATGTGACAAAAGAAAACTGGCCAATTTGACTGTGAAATACAAAATATTCTAAACGACCCGGACAGTGTATGCGTTCTCTATTTGAGCTCTGACAGTGTTCATCTGGGTCTACATGAAGTATTCATCTGGGTCTACATGAAGTATTCATCTGGGTCTACATGAAGTATTCATCTGGGTCTACATGAAGTATTCATCTGGGTCTACATGAAGTATTCATCTGGGTCTACATGAAGTATTTCAGTCCGACGACCAGCATGAACTTCTCGAGAAACAACTCCGAGTCGAGGACGGCGATGTGGGCCGCCCGGCCAATCAGAGTGTTCGTTGTGTTGGGCAGTGCGTGGAACACATCGTAGCGCACAAACTCAATGTCTGACTTATACACAATAGGCTGCAGAAGATTGGCCACCATCTCAGCGTACACAGAGCCTGGGAACAGAGAACACACCTATAGAGTTAATGCTCATTCAGTGGCACTGTAAGTAGCATCTCCTCCCTGGGGCCGAGATCCTGCCTCTTTCGACCTCCACTCTCTTCCTTGGAAATTTTGACAAATCATTACACAATTCTTTTAAATATGTTACTCACGTATAGGATAAATGTAAACTAATTTGCATATTAGTTAACATGGTAGAAATAATACACTGTGTCCACTGCAATTTCATGACATTATTACATCAAAAATATATGAGAGTTTTGAGATTCAAAAGATCTTATTGTCCTTTTTAAACGGAAATGTTTCTTCAATTACACATTAAAATGCCAGTAATAAGGTTGGTTTTCCAATCAATAAGACACATTAAAATTATAATAACACAAATCAGCAATGAAATTTGTAAAATTAATAAACTAAGTACATAAATTTGTACAATAAATAGGTATAATAAATAAATAAGCAGGTAATACATCTTTTTTGCTGTAATTTGACATAATAACATTAGTGATATGAAGTAACATTGGTAAATAAATCTGATTAAATAAATCGGTTTAGAACGCACCCAAGCCCGAGGTGTCCCTGACTGCCGCCTTGCACAACTCAATCCGGGACGAGTGGTACGGCACGTAGCGATCCTGCTGGGATCCAACCACCAGAACGTTCCGGAAGAACTCCAGTCCTGTCACATGACACAACGACCTCGATTAAACGCATCTTCTGTTAAAGTCAATTTCCATTCAAATCAACAGCACTCAAAAAAGGGCATGTTCATGTTTTGCAGTCTGGCAAGTTAGATTAAAGATTTGAATAATACTAAATTCTTGTGACCCTCCTAAGCGTATGAATGTTTCTGTTGATATAATATTTATAGAAATATGGGTTGTGAGAGATTAGAATGGATGTAAAAGGGTTCAGTACTATATCGGATTTGCATAATAGAGCTGACATGCCTTAGGACTGTCTAAAGAAAGCATGACAATCTACACATACATGCCACACATTCAACATGTTGTAACAACTATCTACTGCTAGTAGATATTTGCATCACGTACAATGAATGAAGGATACAGAGGGAGGGAGGGAGAGGGAGAGGGAGGGAGAGAGGTGGAGATATATAGAGAGACAGACACAGTGAGAGAGAGATAGAGAGAGAGAGACAGAGAGAGAGGAGAGAGAGAGCTATGTAGAGTGAGAGAGGTTGTACCTGGTTTCTGTGAGAGTTTGTAGAGGAAGGTCTCGCGTGGGTCTGGGTGGTCCTTCAGAGACAGCTGCAGCAGGGAGCCAGACTTCTTCCACTTCTGCATGAACCACATCCCTGGCAACACAACACAACACACATAATATACATATGGATGTATGAAATAAAGAGCAAAAACAATCAACGAACACTCCACATCTTTACAACACTGTCAAATAATTTATCTGAATACACAGACAAGTTTAGGTTTTTTCTGCGGGATGGGAGTCTCCTAAGATCAAAACTTATGTTTGATTAAATTTATCCTTAACTAAGGTAAGCATAACATCCCACACCAGGTTCCAATCGATCACAGAAAATTCACATAACATTATGAACAATCACTTCACATTCCTCTAACATAATGTATGATCGCTAACACTGGCATAAACTGTAAACAAATAGCAAATTTCATAGAAAAGGTTCAAGCAATAGCATTCCTCTGAAGAATTGTAGAATACACCTCATAGCTTGGCACCCAAGATGATAAATATATGTGAAGAAACTGTTAACTTTAGGGCATTGGTGATCAAGTAGTTAGTGTCGAGCCGTCATTCAGAGGAACTGTAGTTTGAACTCTGGTGCCGTTTGATCAATGGTAGAAATATAGAAAACTACATTCTCCCTATGTCACCAGTATCTCTCAGAAACAACATTACACACCGTTGGACCCTTGTGTCTGGTGTCTAAGCCTGGAGAAGTAAAAGATTCCATAACAAAATTGTCGTGGACTTATGAGCTGGAATCTCAATCTCTGTTGCTAACATTTGAAAAAGGACTCTGGTATTTGAAGGGATGGGGCCCACTCCCCTGCCCAGAATTGGCAGAGCAGTAATTTGTAATGGGGAGTCTGCTGTCTAGAACTTGAGAAAGTTAAACATCAAACGATACTGCAGTTATCTCTGCTCGCCTCAGTATTATTGCCAATCAATTTTGAAACTGGGTGTTTCGTTTACCTTTTGAACGTGTTGCAGGATTTCTTTCAAATTGCAAACTTTGTTCTGAGCTTACTAAACTAACAAAAGACAAACTGGCAGACAGTAGACCTTTGACATGCACGTTGTAGTCATAAGAACGTAATATTAAATGAACAAATAAAACCTAGGAGCTGACACCCTCATTTTAACAAAAGTGGAAGTGGAGCCTGCCATTAAACGGTGGGAGTCTGAGGTAGTGGGAGACAGACTCACCCATGTTGACGAGGCCGCTGGAGTTGTAGAGGGTGCCGAGGTGAGGCCCAGACAGGGAGAGCATGGTGTAGAGTCTGGGCAGCAGGGGAGCCATGGCTGGCCGCGTCAGGGCCGACCGGATGATCAGGTTCCCCAGCGAGTGACCCACGAAGCTGAAACAGAAACAGACAGTCACAAACCTGTCGGTTTGTAAGTTGAAATCTATACATGTATAAAACTTGTCTCATCTAATAGACTCTCACTCGGCTCTGTACTTTGTCGAAAAGATAGTCTGGTCAACTAGCTTGCTTTTTAATGTTATCCGTGTAATGTGTGGGATGTTATCGAGGTATATCCTGCCATAATTCCTGCTCCATAAACAACTGCAAATTTGTATTTCTGTTTATGTTTGTGTGAATATATGTTTAATTTTGAATAGTTTTCATAATATAGTATTATATGATAAAAAGGTATATCCCTATTTAATTTAATTTAAATTCAGCCTGAGAGCCTATCCGCATCTCTACCCTATTCTGGGGTAAGGCCGCCCTGGTGGTCACATAAACCATAAATCTACCAGACTATAATTCTTCCAGGCCCAGTTAAGGGTCTAGAAATTGCTGCCACCTCATGGAGTCTGGTTCATCGAGACTATTATAAAACTTAAATCCTGTCTTAAGATACATAAGTGAGTTTGTTAGCTAGAGAGCCTATACAGCATTCCTTTGGAGAGTGAGTGTTGGAATCTATCAGCCCACAAACCACACATGAATGTGTCAAACACCTGCTTAATTTTGTAGACATCAAAAATCTACACTGCAAGTAAAAGAGAATACATCACAGTTTTTATTTGAACAAAACATGTCAAGTCATGTCAGGATGTCACCAGAAATGCTATTTGGGGTGAAATTACTAAACAACAAGTCACTGAATCTCAGTAAACAATATTATTACTACAGTAGATGGAACAATGAAATGCGTGAAATGCAACTAGCCTGATGCGTGATGGTTTCATGCCATAGACGTCTATGTGGTGAAGAATCTCCTGCACCAGTCTGTCAGTCATCTCTTCAAAGTCAGCAAATGTGTCCGGCTGAAACACGAGGCAATGAAGCAGTGTGCGAATCTAATAGTCGGAAGATCTGCCAACATGAGATGAATTCTGGCTCATGTCATTGGCAGAAATCAGACGGTCCTGTAGTCATTTGGTTTCTTTAGAGCGATTCTTCTTTTTACTGAGGAATCAATTTTTGAATATTCTAAACAAAATTATGTTTACTATGAGTAAGTTACAAAACTATTTAAATAATTTCAATGACTTCCTGTATTTTAAAATATCTTAGCTGCAGTATATATATATATATATATATATATATATATATATATATATATATATGTATATGTATATATATATATAAGCATGGAACGAACCCTCAAACAGGAAACACATCTAATCACACCTCCCCAACAGGAGAGTTTTACTGTGGTCCTGTGTCTACGTCTACACACCTGGTTGCGCTCTGACATGAGGAAGTCAATTCTGCCACCAGGTAGCGCCATTTCTATGTACATTCGCACTAGTCGCAGATCGGCACTGTTTCCTGCAAAATGAATAAGTTCGGTGTATGTACATTGTGCATGTCACTGATCACATGCAATGGATTTGTTTCTAATTTACTTTTTACTTATTTATCTATACATTTAGCAGTTTTAAATATTCATATTTCTTAAACAACTTTTTTAGACTCTTAAATTTGATGAAAAACAACTATTCTTTAAATCCATGCAAACAGACTGTAAAACCAGTGTTTTGAGTGAAACCTTATTCATCAGAAAAGTAGGAAAGATTGCTAAAAATGACAGGGGTGTCCGGTTTTGGGGCATAGGTCTTCTATTATTGAATTTGCATTATTGAAAGGGCGTTTTTAGCTGACTTGAGGTGTTGGAACTCGGGTGGGTTTGGTCTAAAGGGTTAAAAGGAAGGTACCAAAATTGGCAAAGCAGTAATTTGTAATGGGATGTCTGCTGATTAGAACGTGGGAAAGTTAAACATCATAGAGTATTGCAATTAACTCTTCTCGCTTCGGCATTATTGCCAATCAATTCTGTTAACCATTTCAATGTATTGCAGGTGGAAGCTTTCAAACTGTGAACAATTGTTCCGAGTTTAGTAAATAACTAAACAAATACCGGCAGGCAGTAAACCTTCAACATGCATGTGATATTAAAGGAAAAATTAGAACTTAGGACCTGGCACCTCCACTATAATATGTTATTAGATGCGAGCTATCGATGTGGGGAGTGGTGATCGTGCGATAGAGCACCGGACTGTCAATCGAGGGGACGGTGGTTCAATCCCAGGAAATACCGTTCACCCCACATTTGCCTGTCTTTCGGAAGAGACACTAAAAGTCCCTTCTATCTGGTGTCTATGCCATGGGAAGTAAAAGATCCCACACAGGGGACCAATTCTAGAGAAGGACAACTCCTGGGTTAGACCAAGTTTGGGCTGTTTGGAGGAAAACCACCTAAACCACCTAAGAACCCGAGTGAGCTGACAAGAAAGACGTACCATCGAGTCCATGGACACAAATGATGAGGTGAATGCCGTCGTCACCCACGACTTCACGCTGGTCACAGGGCCAGAAGTAGGGCTCAGTGGACACTTGGCTGGCACGGTCACTGTAGTGGACAGAAGACTGAAGTCAGTGGACAGTCACCACCTAGACATTTACCCCTCACCGTAAATCAACGAGAGTTTCAAACATTGCCATCCACTGCAAAGCGGTGAGAGAATGTAACATTTAGGCAACTCTATCGAAACTGTTTCTTTAGTCTTTATGTGTCTTCCATTTATTCTTTCTTATCCTCTCGCAGTGTGAAAATAAAAACTTATATTTATTATTCTCGCCACTCTGATAACTGTATTAGATACTTCTATATTTTAGTCTTCGCATATCCATGATAAATGCTACTGTTAAGAATGTTCATATAGTATGATATATAGTCAGGTTCGAACAGATGCTAGTATACACCATCTGTAAAATAACAGCTATGCATTGTTAAAACTGTCAGTGTAATAAATAAAAAAAAACTGTTAAATATCTTGGAAATCAACAGTCAAATATCTTCAATTTCAACAGTTACATATCTTGGCATTCAACAGTGACATATCTTGGCATTCAACAGTGACATATCTTGGCATTCAACAGTTACATATCTTGGCATTCAACAGTGACATATCTTGGCATTCAACAGTGACATATCTTGGCATTCAACAGTTACATATCTTGGCATTCAACAGTGACATATCTTGGCATTCAACAGTGACATATCTTGGCATTCAACAGTTACATATCTTGGGATTCCACTCACCTGTACCAGGTGCCCTGGAACTTGAGTTCAGCTCTTAGATTCTCCTTGGACATTGCAAAACTAAAACAGAAGCGAGAATGCACACATCAGTATTTCATTCATACTATGTATATTGGTGTGTGTGTGTGTGTGTGTGTGTGTGTGTGTGTGTGTGTGTGTGTGTGTGTGTGTGTGTGTTTGTTTCATGTGCATGGGTGTGTGTGTCTGTGTGTGTGTTTCATGTGTATGGGTGTGTGTGTGTGTGTGTGTGTGTGTGTGTGTGTGTGTGTGTGTGTGTGTGTGGCTGTGTGTGCGTGTGCATGTGTTTGCGCGTGTGCATGTGTGTGTGTTTGCGCGTGTGCATGTGTGCATGTGTGCATGTGTGCATGTGTGTGTGTGTGTATGTGTGTGTGTGTGTGGTGTGTGTTTCATGTATGTGGGTGTGTAGCTTCATGCTGACCTACTCAAATCATTCTTACAATTCCAACATGTCATCAATTATCAAATGTAACTCATGCAAAGAGAGGGTGCCACCTCTGTCCAGAATTGGCCAATTAATATCTTGTAACGGGAAGTCTCCTGTCTAGAACGTGGGAAACCTAAACATCAAAGGGTGTTGCAGTTAACTGGACTCACCACGGCATTAATGCCAATTATTTTTTTAACTGGATGTTATGTTTACGATTTGAACATATTTCAGGCGAAATCTTTCAAATCGCAAACATTGTTCTGAGCTTAACAGAGTAATTAAACACAAATCGGCAGGCAGTAAACCTTCAACATGCACAATATAGTCATAAGAACATAATATTAACTAAAAAATAAAACCTCGGACCTGGCACTCTCGCTTTGAACACAATTCCTCAGTTACATCACCGTCACCAGACATAAGCTACCTATGTCACGATTGCGTCATCAGTGACATCAGCGTCACCAGATATAAACTTACGTCACAACTGATTCATCAACCAGTGGTACGAGTTTCTCAGGCACCCTGTAGGCTTCCAATGATGACGACAACTCCGGGTTTGACGCCGAGGTGGCGATCATAGAATACGGTCTCCGCTTGGCTGCCGTCAATGACGTCTGTGATGCCGAGTGCAAGTGCCGGTTGTAACTGTGATGAGCCATCCCGATCCTGCGTGACGCTGGTGTGACGGCCGTCGTAACCACCACGTCTGACTCCGTCACGACGGTGTCACCCGAACACACAACGGCGTGGTCCAGTTCGTTGTTTCGTCGCGAGAACAACAGTTCCTCCTTGAGAAGTTCACTGACGGTACACATGCCAGTGCGGCGGTTATCACCATCGGTCCTTGTCGAGTTTATCTCCACCTGTGCTCTGGTTTCAACGTTGTCTAAACTGTCAGACACCTCAGAAAGATCTACACTGGAAACGTGTACAACTTCCTGGTTATCTTTTGTGTCCGTCGGTTCGCTAACTTCCCCCCAGGCGGTCAGAACGGCCCCGTTTTGTGGCTGCGTGTCCGTCGCAGTGGAATCTTCAACGGGCTCCTGTGCCTCGCTGAGAGATTCGTCGAAATTCATTTCTGCTACGCGGTGTTTGTTTATAAGTACCTGTTCCGTCACGGCGCTTACACTCACACCTGTCGTACTCTCGTCGCTGTCACCGAGCGGGGACTTGTCGAAATCGCTCGACCTGCTTGACAGATACCCGTTCTCTATAGCGTTGTTGGACGTTGATGTACTGCTGGAGAGGTCGCCGTTCTTCGACACCTCCAGCATAATCGATTCCATGAGGTCACCCGATTTCATCACTTCCGGTATGCACCCTGACCCCATCTCGTTCGAACTCTTGCTCTCTCCGAGGGTCAACCGTTTGAACCCTAAACTGGACGTTGTCGCGTCACTCGAGCTGTTGCTTAGACTTGGCTCGGAGCCAGTGGTGGGCACAGATGAACCCGATAACTTCTGCGACAGTGACGCTGTCTTGTCTGACAGATCAGGCATGGAGCCACTCATTGGTATATTCAGCTGCGATCGGCCGTGAAGTATGGGCACGGATATAGCATTGTGAAGTGTAGCGCGGAGCTCAACATCCCCTATGGCATCAGTCTCGTCCGACTGAAGCGTACCCAGTTCTACCATGGGCGTCGGAGTCGTCGTCACCGACAGCGAATTCGAATTGAGCTTGCGGTAGCCAATCAGTGTGCAGTCGGGTTCTTCGATGCCGGCAACGTTCGCCCGCACTTCCGTTGGCGCGAACATCGACTGCCGCTTGATGAGCTCCGACTTGCGGTTCTTCTGTCTGTTTCGACGGAGCTGTGGGGACGCCGACTCGGAGCTGAGGGTGGAGTGAGACGACTGGGAGTCCTTCCTGTTCACCTTCTTGTCACTCTCCTTCTGATCTGTCAGCATAGAAACAATCGCACAGTTTATTACGGATGTATGATTTTATGTTTAATTCAGATTGATTCCTTCCTGAGTTTCTGAGGGCCTCAACACTATGACTAAACATGGGTTCACAAAATGAACCGTATTGTAACAATTGTTCATCATAGTTAATATTATCTTAACCAGAAAGGAATTATCTGTATATTTGTGTACAAAGCATTGTTATATGACTAATTGAAACTAGTTAGTATATAATTTACATATATAAAAATCCAAGATGGCCGACAATAAATATGAAAATAAGTTTTGCTTTGTTGATTCCTCCACAAGTATAAGCAATTATCTTATGAGTTATTATAATCATTGCAAGATATAAGGTATCTTCTACGAGTAACACTGTAAATCTTTCTCTCACTTTCTGTCTAATCTATCAACATAGAAACAATCACACAGTTTATTATAGGTATACGTTTCTATTCGCACCTGCTTTGGGTTGAGACCACTCGACGTAGAAGTCTTCAAAGATGAGCGGCCATGTTGCCTGATCTCCGTCCATCTCGACACACTCTACCGCTAGAGGGGGTATATTCTTCAAGTAGTCTGAGTCTCGCACGGTCGCAGCCATGTTACTGTAGTTATGATTGGTCGAGCTGAAACAGCAACTTTTTGTTTAAACTACTCCTTCAATTGAACATTGCCGACTTAAAAAAATGCTGCCTAATATTCATTATGATATGCTTGTTCAGTTATACATTTAAATAAAAAAATTAAAAAAATAGATAATATAATTAATAAATGTTGTTACTTCCTAATGAGCATATTCATGCTTCTAAAAAATCAGATGCTTGTGTCAAACTGTTTTACAAAACCAAATGACTTTAGTTAATATGGATTGTACTTTACTTCACATTTCTCTCATTATGGAAGACAGTAGATTACTTACTCAGGGTCATAGCAACTCAGCATTTCCTGCTTGGCATTGTGAAAACTGAAGAATCCTTCCGCAAACCGTTTCACCTACAACCAAGCAGAATACAAAGACGGATTATGAAAATGTGTTTAGAGTTTGGACAAGTGGAGTTATACAGTGACGACAATGACGTCACTGTCATGTCTGAATAATGACGTCTGTCACAGATAAAGTGCCCAGTAAGACTATTCACTAAGTAACTTCGTAATCACATCACTGTGACCTTGGGAATTGAAAAATAAATTTAAGAAGTTATTGACTTGCCACATAGGACCGGTTCAGACATTATTTGGTGACCCAGATTTATTATATCATGGAACAAGAAAAAATTTCAGTTTTACAACTATGCCTGTGTCGAGTGTGTAAGTGAATTTGTTGCAAGTTACAAGTGGATAAATTGCCCAAATTGCAGAAACCAATTTTCAAGATGGATGAAACATGCTGTATATCAAGTTTTGAATCACACATCAAAATCTGTTTCGTGACAATAAAATTCCAAATTGTATTATTCGAACTGGTAGTAAATTTATCAGTTTCTAAAAGTTCGTGAAAATTAAAATTGACACTTCCATTGCAGCAAACATTTTCTGGCTTCAACTAAATTTTGTGAAATGTTCCAAAACATTGCAGCTTACATGAATACAAGATGCGACCTGAAGATAACACACATTCCAGATGTGTACATACCCAACACACATTCCAGGTGTGTACATACCCAACACACATTCCAGGTGTGTACATACCCAACACACATTCCAGGTGTGTACATACCCAACACACATTCCAGGTGTGTACATACCCAACACACATTCCAGGTGTGTACATACCCAACACACATTCCAGGTGTGTACATACCCAACACACATTGCAGGTGTGTACATACCCAACACACATTCCAGGTGTGTACATACCCAACACACATTCCATGTGTATACTAAGGATAGGACGAATATTCGATCCGTATTCGAAATTTAGAATATTCGAACATTTTCTCGCTATTCGATTCGAAACTCGCAGCTATAAACGAATATTGCTCAAATATGTTCTTTCATGTCCTCCGCAGCAAAATTGTCGAGTTTTGCATGAGTTTGTTTTCTTCATTTTATTCTTTACAGGAATGTAGATGGTTTTAATTTGTAACCTAGTGGGTGCATATGAACGTAAGACATGTGAAGATAAGTAAGTTTGGCGGCTGTAAGAAGTACTTTTCATGGTTAGGTCAGAAAGTAAACAAAACGATTGATGCGTATGGCCACGATGCCGATGACTTCGGCACGGACTTGCCCACCATATGACACCATTCAGTATTCTAATCGAATTTGAAGCCACTGAATATTCGTATTCGATTCGCATTCGAGATGTTGAGGATATTCGATTCGATATTCGATTCGAATGACATTCTAGATTCTTTCAATCATTCGTGTGTACGTACCCGCTGTATATGGTGCTGTTTGGCCAGGTGATGTTGAACTGTGTCATTAAGTGTCACCAAGTCGAGGTACTGTGACCACAGAATGACGTTCTCGCCACACAGCTGTGACACGTCCGTCTGTGCCGTCTGTAGAAAGTCCTCCTCGTCTTCAAAACTCTAATAATAATAATAATAATATTTATAAAGCGCAATATCCAAATATGTTCAAAGTGCTGTACAATAAAATATAAGGCTATTTGTTATGTGTACAAACTAATATTAATAATAATAACTACAACTGTAAAATTAACTTTCAGATAAAACAATTTAGAAACGTTAAATTATTCATATTAAAATTGTTAATTAAATATATAGAATTAACGTCGATGAGTAAAATAAATCAATAAATAAATAAAACTAATTAATACTCTATTTACATGCAAAACACATACTAAACGATGGCATATATAAATTTCAATACATATGTGTAAAAATTAGATAAGATGAAATATTTGAAATAAATTTTCTAAAATGAATGACATTGAATATTTAAAGGGAAAACAAAGTCAATGTTTGGATCATATGGGATTAACAGAGTGAATAAAAAGTAACAACTTCCAACAACAATCATATTTTTAACGTCAGTGGTTTACCAGGAAAAAAATGTAAAACACATAGACATAGAAAGTCTACAGACTACGCCATTTTAGAAACAAAATTACGTCAGAGAGTCTTCTTGGTCGGCGTGAACTGTGCATGCATATTATTATCTGTTACTTTCTAACCTAACCACGAAAACGACCGCCAACAGCCGCCAAACTTCTCCCCACATTTCTTACATACATATACATACACTACATTACAAAAAAATCACTTGTATTCGTCTAACGAAGAAAATTCACAACAGAAACGCAAATCTTGGCGAACGGCAACTCGACAACTTCGACTACCGTAAACTCGCTATTATAAGTTAGCTTTACACAAAATACCGCTAGATGGCGCGCGAATATTTATTAACCTTACTGCATTCGCACGCGCGAATTAGTTTAATTAATTATAAATAATATAATAATAATTAGCTGCATCACTATGATCTACAGAAAATGTTAAACGGCAAACTAAGGCAACGCTTTGGTGATATGGGTCTAATAGAGTTGATAAAAAATAACAATTTAATATACAAATATATAATTTTATTAGTTTATTTTATATAGCGCCAAATCCACAATTCTCTTCTCTTCTATTCAACATACTGTTATTAAAGTATATGCAATAATAAGAATGCTACCCACAGGTAATATTTAAAAATAAATATTAAAAATACATGTGTCTGCATAATTATCCAAAATTGCCTATTAGTTATAAAAGAAAAAGGAAATTACGTGTTTTTCAATGAAGTCACATTGTTTATTTCATCAATATTTCTATAAACATCCCGCGTGTACTGTGAGCATGCAAGCTTATATTACATAAGCGATGTTTTAACAATAATAACTAAAACAATAACATGTTAATATTACTGTTTTTAAATCCTTCTTTTTCTACCACCATAATATTTCCCATATATTCATATTCCTTTTTACATTTTAGAGATTTATTGTTCCGATAATTAATAAAGTGTCTTGTTCAAAAATAATAATGATTACATATCTGATGGTGGAAATGTCATTCATGAGTAGAACAAATAGCTTCAGTAATATGTTCTTATGCATAATGGTTGTGTATGTGCTGAATAAAAATTATTATTACGTCGTACTTATTTTACTACTTTAATTATTTATTACTATTACCATACTTTTATATTCATTTATTTCAATTGTTGTTATGTAATTTGTATGTTTATTTATGACTGATAGGTCAGCTTAGTTAATGATATAGAAACATGTATTTTCATTATTTATTTTTAAATAATATTATCTGTGAGTAGTTTTCTCTTTATTGTATTTTTAATAGCATTATTTTGTGAAGCGCCACAAACAATTATGGATGTGGCGCTACATAAATAAAATATTATATTATAATAAAAACAATTGTTTGTTTATTTAATATAGCGCCACATCCAATTTAAACTTGTTCATGGCGTTTTACATACATTAAAATGCTAAACAACAAATACACACCAGAAGAAAAAAAACATAAATATACTAGAAACATATATGAACAATTATAAAAATAAAATATCAATATAAAAATAATAAAACTTATAATTTCCTGCAAATCATAGTGATGATAATAATTAATTATTATTATTATATTATTTATAAGTAATTAAACTATTTCGCGCGTGTGAAGTAAAACAATTAAATATTAGCAGTCAGAAACGTGGCGTCTAGCGGTATTTTGTGTAAAGCTTTTAAAAGCGATTTTACGGTACCGCTGAGCGGCCGAACAAGTTGTACTCGAGGTCTGCGCGTTTTTGTGTGTGAATTTTCTTCGTCAGAGGAATGCAAGAGATTTTATTACATAATGTAGTGTATGCATATGTATGTAAGATATGTGAGGAGAAGTTTGGCGGCTGTTGGTGGTCGTTTTGATGGTTAGGTCAATCAAATCGGGTCGTCTAGGATCCGCGCTGTGTCTGTGACTGTCCAAACGAATCCACCGAACCACTGTTTCAGTTCTGCTCGATTCATAGGTTAACAAGAAGACATCTTACTGATACTGTCTTTCACTGTACTATTACTATAAGCGTTTGAGGAACAGTGTGGCATATTGATGTCGCGATTTCGTTGTAAACCGACGTAAGGCAACTTTTAGCGTACCGCTTGGCTCTCTGTTATGACAGCTGAACCAGCAGACGACTCTCTGACGTATTACTTTTCCAAACTGCTGGGTTGTGATTGGTTGCAAGATCCAAGATGGGCCGGTTCATGGTGTCGGTGATTTAGCTAGATTTTCCCACTTTAAGACCACTTTCTGAGGTAACCACTAAGGTGAAAAATTGGATTGTAGATGCAAATGATTAGCTAGTGTAAACTCTTTTAGGTGCATAACACTAAACTGTAGCCTTTTTTTCACTTTAAAATGTCAGGAGTAATATGCTTTGAAAACGTGCGTTTTTAGTGCCTTTCTGAATGCCAACAAAGTTCCGCAGCACTTGATATCAATGGGTAATGCAGACATAACTGCACATGTCAATTGAAGTTACAGTTATTAAAGTTTATGAACACGATACTTTTCTAATGTATTTCAAAACATATTTCACTTTCATAATATCTACAAAAACAGATCAACACATTTGGCTATAATCTTGCTCACAGCCAAAATAAACACTGTCACTTGTGAAACATCGGTAACTAATTTACTCATTTTATCTGACTTAAATATATGTCTCAAGTTGTAATGAAATGAGTCGCAGGTAGATAAATTTGATTTTGAGAAAACTGTATAAATATAGACATGGGGGCATTTGACGATTTAAACTTGTTGTCACTAAGTCCTACTTTATCGTCTTTTCTATCAAATGGCAATGCTCGTTCTCATTTATAATAGTATTTACTCACACTTGCTATTTGCATGAGGCAGTCCAGTCGCTTGTAACAATCCACGTGATCTGAAACATACAGGGTGCTTAAGCATCATCACGGGTCAGTGAGGTGGTTGGTTGGTCAGTAGGGTGGTCACTAGGTGGTCACATCCTCACGTCCCAGGGGTCACTGCGGCTGATTACCTAAGTACCTACTCTTCTCTACCCTTTTCAAAAACTCCTCTATTAATGTCAGCCAATGAAATTACCCATGACGAGTGTGGTCAGCCGATTCACACCAGTCATGTAACCGTCTTCTTATTACGGGGGGTATTTGCAATGTTCCCATGATTGACGCAGTAGTTACTAGCGAAGTCAACTGCCCTAATTTTATAGGTCACTTTCAAGATTTTCGGAGACGATGGAGACAGGGGTACAAAAGCACAACACAGTGACGCCTGACTTGAGAGGATGAGTGCATAGTGAGTGGTCTGTCAGGGGTTGTAAATGAAGCCAAATGTAATGTGGTCAGTGAGTTGACAAGTAGTCAGTCTGTGAGACAGTCAGTAGGTGGTCCGCCCACCAATAGGCAGTGAGAACCAGGGCTTTATGCAGGAAAAAATTATTACCAGTCACACATGTTTTCGGGGACACATGGGTGTTAACTGTCAAGCCAGTTTACAAATTTTAAAATGTGCCTGATGACCTGAAATGGACTACAAACACACACATGACACCATTTACACTCATTTCTAAGACATTACTGATAATATCTATGGTTTTGGAAGACCTTTTTACCCGTCCACCCCTATTTGTACCTGTCCACAACGGTTTTTACCTGTCCAACTGACGGGTGGACGGGTTTCTGCATAAAGCTATGTCTGTCAGGGGTTGTAAATGAAGCAGAATATAATGTGGTCAGTAGTTAATGAGTAGAGTCTGTGAGACAGTCAATGGGTAGCCCACACACACTTGTAGAGCGCAGTGGCTCAGGGGTAGAGCTTCGGACTCTCGACTACGAGAACCCGGGTTCGAATCCTGTGCTGCGGCGGTAAAACCTTGGGCAAGTTTTTTCACTCTACATTGCTCCAGTTCACTCAGCTGAATTAAATGAGTACCTGGCTATAGACAGTGGTGGATATGTGTACGAGCAGCCTTCGCGCATTAATTGTAGCATATGGCTGGATGCTTCCCAGAGAAGCCGAGATGGTGTCTGAGTGAACAGGTCTGTCAGGGAAGTAAAGTGTAAAGCGCTTTGAACGGTCCTGAGGATTGGATATTGCGCTATATAAGAACTGCCTTTACTTTTTTTTTACAACAACAGGCAGGTAGAACTCACCAAGAGGCAGCTGCTTGCGTGTGGGCAGACTGTTGTTCATCTCTTCGAATGATTCCTGTAGACTCTCGTAGGCGGCCAGTAACATGCTACAGATGACGCGGTGCATGTGACACGCCTGCTGCAGTCGCGTCCGCTCCGTCAGAGCATACGCCGCCGCCTGGAGGAGCACACACACACTACGATAATCATTGTTTTTCCATACACTGATATGCTAACTGACAACAGGGCTTTATCCAGGACCAAATTATTGCCAGTCACACATGTTTTGGTGGAAACATGGATGTTAACTGTTAAGCCAGTTTACAAACTTTAAATGTGTATGATGACCTAAAATGGACTACAAACACACATGTGACACTATTTACACTCACTTTTGAGGCGTAACTGACAATATCTATGACAATATCTATGGTTTTTGAAGACCCTTTTTTTCTCCTTCATATTTTTACCCATCCACCATATTTCTACCCGTCCACAACAGTTTTTACCCATCCAAATGACGGGTGGACGGGTCTTTGCATATGACCGACAAAGCTATGATTGACAAAGATAATTTCTTTGCAATATCCAGTCATCAGGATTGCTCAAAACACTTTACACTTTACAGACCTGTTTAACGGGACACTGTGTTGATTTCTCTAAGAAGCATTCAGCCACGATGCAGTGAGTGCACAAAGTTTGTATAAAATATTCACCACTGTGTATAGCCATGTACTCATTTATACAGCTGAGTGAACTGCAGCACTGTAGATTGAATTAATGTGCCCAAAATTTGAGCACAGGTTTCAAACATGGATTTAGATCAAGTCCGCCAATTTCATTGTAATAGGAATTATATTGAGAGTTCCCCTTAGTGTAATTTTTCGCACCTGACTCACCAGTGTTGGAGACCTGGTGGCATTTCCAAATAATACTGACTCGAGTGTTGACTGCTCGGCCTTGGCAGTCCAGGCCGCCTTGGGCTGCTTCGGCAAACTACAACGCATGTCATAGTATTTTACTACCCGGTAGTCATATTTAACTATTGCTATTCAAATTAAACATCTATTTTGACTAGTCATATGATCTTCTCTTAATTTCTCTTCTTCTTCTCTTCAATTTGCCAATCATTCATGCATGTTTTGTTTCTACAAATACCATCAGAATAACAACTACATTTATGATGCAGAAAATAACTTTGTGTAAATAGCTTATAACTACAGATGGAATCAGTTAATGTGAAAGATTCTCTGAAGTTTGTGTACAATATAATCTTAAAGGAAGCCAAAAGGGAAATATTACGTGATATGCACGTGAAAGAGCTAATACAAAGCAACCATTCTGAACGGTAATCACATTTTTAACGACAGTGGTTTATTAGTAAAATAATTTCAAAGTGGATAATTTCACTGAAATCCTCGGCTCCGTAGAGGCGGCCATTAACGCGCCCCGGTCCGCCTCTTCCTGTTGTATAACCATTCAGCACGCAGAACCGGCCTTAAAGTCACGTGTCCGATGACGCATAATAATGCTTATCGCCGTTGTAAACACAATGTTGTCAGATACCCGAACTTCGAAGAAGAACATCCGTTCGAAGAACCTTGCTTCGAATGGGATGTTTCTCATCGTATATAGTGGGTCAAGATCCGCAGAAACGTTGGCGACGTCGAGTTTTGAAATTTAGAGCTGTGCAAACGATATTGGCGCGATATTTAATCAACAACGATAGTCGTTGAAACGGGTTACCGGTCGAAACCTTCCATCGCCGTAGCCAAGTCAGCGCGCGCAAGAAGGTTAGTAAATATTAAGTCTTCTGTGTCTAAATTATTTAAATCTTGTACCATTAGACACATTGCGATGTCTGTCGTTATGACTTATGTACATACTGATATATTTTATAAACATCCACCACAGTTAACGTTCTAGAAGGTATGTACATGACATGGGATCATGGAGCCGCTAACTAGGTCTAGGACCAAGTCCAAGCGAGTTAAACCGTTCGATATTGTTATTCATTATTATTAGTTTTATTTTATCCTACATTGAATGGTATCACGTTTGCATGAACAGAGGCATATAAATAAGGTAAAGCTACATGTGTTAAACATGACCGTAACATTAAAACACAGCTGAATGCAAGCCAGATCATAGATGTCCCCATCAATTCGCATGAACGATAATATAGCACCTAGATTTTGGTTGGTTTATTTCATTCTCTGGGCAATCAATACAGATTGAAATAGGTACATAAAACATGCAAAATATATTTGTTAAAATAGATTGAAATAATATATAATTTAAAACATTAGCATAAATAAAAAATTAATTAAAAAAGTAGAGAATAATTTATTTGAAATGTATCTATAAAGGTAAATTAAATATGTTAAGACATTAAAACATATTTTCTTTGATTATTTGAATAAACTTAAAAATTACTTTAATAAAATATTTTAATAAATACTTTAAAACATTAAAATAAATAGGTCTAAAGAATAAATTAAGGTTTTACAATATTCACTAAATAAGTTTTCAAAAATACTGCCTTTCATAGTTACGCAGTTCCTATTTTCAGGTTGACCACTGTGAATGTGCCAGCATGCCTGCAATATTTTTCAGTAAATATATTATTCAAACATCACAAACTGGCATTGCGAATGTTGTTTTCAATCATGTTATTCGTTCAGCGAGACACACAATTACAAATTCTGTGTGCTGTGTCAGTTCAGATACTAATACATTGATACTAGGACATGTTACAGGCTTACAGTAAAGGATGAATAATTAGCTATGATGAGACATAACTTATGTACTGTAAAAATTACTTTGCAAATTTGCAATATTGCCTTTATTGGTAGGTAGAGTTTCTTGAAATATTGGGACACACTCAGCAAACAAGAAGAAACATTAACACACCCCAATAACAGACTAGCATAATATACTAGATGGAACGAGTCAACGAGGATTTGTAGATATCCCACAAGATCAGTCGGTAAACATTTGGTACCAGTTTCTTCCCCACAATAAGAGTGCAAATCACTAACCTAATTCAATAATAATTTAATCCAATAGTTTAGCAAGTAAGTCAGATGATCCACCATGCACATTGGCGTGATGTGTCAATATGACATTTTGCCAGTTAAAATATACATTGTCATAGATATTCCTGTTCGATTGATATTTTGAGGTGCCAACGTTTGTGTTTATTGGATAATAGAATCTGAAGCACTTAAATGTCATTATAACAATTTTTTTTATTAAAGACAACCACACTTGATAACAAGCCACTGTATATAAGATACAACATGACACAAATATTTAGCAGTACAGCATGTCCTGTTTATTTATAGGATGGAACCATGGCTCTAGCAAGAACGTCCGGCCACGTCCTAGCGAACCTTGACAACATGGCTGTTTTCTGGTCAAGACGCAAGTAATTGGAGCTGCAGAAGACAGTACAGCTGTATGTTTACCTGCAGATCCACCACACTGTGGTGGGAAGAATGAGTGAATGGTGAATTACATCTTTGTCAGAACTCTGGCCGCTGCCCACAATGACTGTCCATGTCAGAATTGCAATCCTTGGTTCAGATATGCCCTAGCTAATGAAAGAAGGTCTGCTGGTGTCAAGAGTCAGTTGATTTGTTCATTGACAATCCAACTGCTTATTCACAAATCAACTGATAATTCGCAAGGGCAGCAGTCAACAAGTGCCAAGTGTTATCCTAGATCTTGTTCTCTGCTGAGAGCACAGAAGTTCGATCTTATGGCCGGTATACACTGGTATGACTCTCTGTACCCTTCGACCAAGCCTGTCATGGATCCACCGGGTAAAATTCTCTGTATATGGCCGACTTGGACTCCTGAAATAAAATAAGGCTTAAATAAATATATCAACTATGTATAGTGGCACAGTGGTTTAAAGCTTTGGACTTGGCTTCAGACTCTCAACTACGAGAACGAAACCATGTGCTGCTGTGTCGAACCTTGGGCAAGTCTGTTCACCCGTCATTGCTCCAATTCACTCGGCTGTGTAAACAAGTAACTGGCTATTGACAGTGGTGGATATTTGTAACACGAACCGTCTCGATTCATTAATTACAGCTTGGCTGGATGCTTCCCACAGTCATGAGATGGTGTTTAACTGAATAGGTATGCCAGGGAGTAAAGTGTAAAGCACTTTGGACAATGCCGAGCAGACATGGGGTCAAATACGTTGACATTTATTTAAATACAAATACTCTTGAGGAATCCAAATACATTTAATTACTAAACATCAATTACAGTTACTTAAAACTATTTAAATACTTTCAAATACAAATGTATTTGACCCCATGTCTAAGGATTGGATACTGCACTATATAAGAACTGTGTTGACAGGTGACATATGAAAATGGAGGTAACTCAATCCATTATCATTGTAGAAAATACAATAGAATACATGTTCTGTTTTTATAAAATCACTGGAACTTTTTTCAATTCTCACATAGTGGACAACTGGCCATGCTACTCGAAATGTTCTAGAATGATCCTACATCATTTACTGTTAAACCTAATTTTTTGGGTATATTTCTACTATGGAATAATATGTGGTGTTTTCATTGTATGAAATGTCATTTGTATTATATAAAATGTTTGGTGTTCTGGTTACTCTAATGTTATTTTCATTGTCAATAAATTGTGAGCAACACATTTCACTGTTGTTATAAATACATGAACATAATATTATACTTACATCTTTGTTGGCAGATATATGTGACAGTTGTCTAACATTTGGAAGCACTGTCTGCTCCAAACACAGACTATAAAATCCATGGCCATTTGTAATATATCATGGCACATCTAAAACAGAACCAGATGTATAAATGAGTTTTTCATGAATAAGAAATATTATTAGCACAATATAGAACATCACAGCTACTATTATGGTTACCTTGACACGACAACAAAGTTACATTGCAATTAAGACCACCACAGAATATACATAAATATATCCACATATGTTATAGTTTAGAATATTTGTTCTGCTAGTTGTGTTACTTTTACCCAGTTCAAAATGGTTATTTTTAATAGAGACATATATTCAGCTAAAAACAACTTTATTATTCAGCATGAAGTTGATTTCATAAAGAACATGGGTGGTGATTTTCTTTCTTTATTTAGCCCTCCAGAATTAGGCTCCAAACCCTCGCTTTAAATATACCACGCCTATTAAAAGAACAATCAATATTGACACACATCTGTTTTTTAGTCGCACAGGTCATGCTATGTCAATAATACAAAAAACATGCCACAGTCGCTGCTGTTAATATAATAATGTCCAGTATTTGAAAAAACAACAATTAATCTGCATTTTTTCCACATTTCAATGCTTTGTGGGCAATTTGGAAATTGATTCCTGAAAACATGGGCGAAGGACCGAGCCTGTCACTCTGTCAGTCTGTGTCAGGCTGAGATAAATCGGAGAGCCATGACCCCATATGTGATATGATGTGTTTCAAATTGGGTAACTTCAAGTTGTGTATAACATATCCGACACTACACCACTGACTTGGAGAATAATACATGGCATGGCTGTGACTAAGTAGAAACTGCCGAATTCCGGGACCGAATGCGAGGTGGCCATCAGCATATCTGTCAGTGACAGTGTCACTGACCCACCATCGACTCCGTTGGCGTTGATATTTTAATTACTTAAATTAACATCCAGCCCAGATTTCATAATGAACATTTAGGGCAACATTTCTCATATTAGACACATAAATGCTTACCTTCACCGACAGATTTTTGAGTCTTCCTCCTAACAATACAGTTACAGTAACGGGTATCCACAGTAACAGCATACATTCGCCTTTCGAAGTTTCGGCGAGTTTCGACCACTTGTCGATCACTCAATGTCGCCTCGGCTTGTTACTCGCCTCTGCATTTCGGCTTCCGGCGGGTCTTCTTTACCAGGTTTACCAGCGCGTTCAGTTCTATCTTGAAAATGTTGGCCCTTATCGTTGCAATCGAAATTCAGCTATTTCTGAACGAAAATCAGGTCGGTTCGCCTACACGAATCGGATGTACACAGCGCCACCTAGCGATTATTTTTAAATACAGAATTGCCAGACTGCGAGCATTATTGACGTCACACATCAGTCAAAATGGCGCAACTTACAAACTTTGATAGAAAAGGTGTTCAGATTTTTTTTACTAATAAACCATTGACATTAAAAATGTGATTACCGTTCAAAATAGTTTGTTTTTATTTACTCTTTCACGTGCATAGCATGTAACTTTTCGGTTTTGCGTTCCTTTAAGTATGGGAAAATGGCATGTTACACTTTAAACCAACTCGGGAAATAATTTGTATGCTCCTATGCAACATCAGTAAACAAGACAACCATCCAAAGCAAAACCTCACATGCCAAAACAGTTTTCATGTAGGTATAATCTATCTATATATGATATTTTTTGATAATAAATAAAATCACGCATCTTCCCTTCAATTTCCCCAGTAACCTGTCTGTGCTATATAATTAGTTATGTTTCATAACACTGCAAAAATTTCTACAATAGAGTGCTACAAAAAACATTCTTCACTTTGTATACAAATCTAGTTTTTACATAAAACAACCACTGATAATTGCTCAACAATTTGATCGTAAACTTCCTGATCCTCCCACCAGATGTCGTCACAGTCTTACCAGAGGTAGGGTTGGTGCAGCGCTATGAGGGTGGCGTGGATCGTCACGGTAACAGACGACAGGTGAAAGTAGTCGAACAAGAGCGGCAGGTGATGGTGGAGCCCCCTAGTGGGTGTCAGGTGAAGGTTGAGCGTCCGCTGACTAATACATTGTAACTTCTCGTGTAGCTCCGGGCTGCAAGTGGAGATATTGTACGTCAAGTTTCTAAACTTCAAAGATAATTGTAAAGGATGTTAGAGTAGGGAACTTTTCTAAACGAATTCCATTGTATAATGTTGCTGTTTCTGGACTTCACCAACTGTCTGGTGTTGTTTAAAAAAAGTTCTGCTTTATAATAACATTAACAACAATAAGGTCACTTCTGCTGTGCCTAAATTCTTGGGTACCAAGCTTCGCAGTAGCTCAGTGAACAGTATTTTGGAATAAAAATGTTTACATTTATCAAACATTCAAAATGACAGTCCCAGAAACGTTGGCAACACCAAATGAAGTTGAAGCAGTTCTTTGCCCTTTCATTGTAATTCAGCTGGCTTCGGTTGTTTGTAAATATGCGTAATTTGATAGAAAACATTTGAAGCGAAATTGTTCTGCCTTAAAGGGAAAAGCACTACCTAGATCTTCTGGAATAGGATTCTGAATTACATTTTACACACTGTATTGAACAATGCTCATCTTGTGACTTCCCTGCCATTTGAAACTAAACAGTAACATGTGCTCCCAGCAAACAATTATATGCGTGTGTGCATGTGCATGCATGTAGGTGTATATGCATGTGTGACATCAACAATGTAGCTTGTTATTCAGTGGATGTCTCCTACAAATGGCGACAACACGTCTCAAGCCGTTATGATACATGCCGCTCTAGCGCCACAGGTGCTGCTGCTGTGTGAATGTGTGGAACTATTAGCATTATACAACGTCAAAGCCAGTAGGACAAGGGATTTACACTTTATAGGTCAGATTATTTCAACATCAGGTGTCACAATGTCACATTAACAGACATGCAGGAAATGTCTACAAGGCTACTGATTTTATGAAGGGTACAACAAAATGTTAACATCACCAACACAAAATATTATAATACACGCATACACCTTAATTGTACAAAAATATGCAAATTAATCACTTTAAAAAATTAGTATACCACTCTCTATATATCCGGGTAATATAAATTTGTGCTCATCAGCATGATCGAGGAACACAAAACAAAAACATATTCATAAATGTGGCTAAGATACTGTAAATAATGCAACACTCATAAACATTCTCCAAAATATTCTATGTAACAACTTACCCTTTCAACAAGACATTCTATGTAAGAAAATGCGTCCCAGAAATCCTCTTAACTAAAGGTTTTCCGTCAGAATCTACATGAGCTTTCAATAAGTAATTTTAATGGTATTCTAAGCAAAAAACTGAATCCACAACATTTTATGAAGAACCATACTTTATGTTTCTCGGAAACCTTCTATATGTACGTATTATTAAGAGCAAATTTGTTTGGTAAATAACATTAATAACAGCATATAAACTTACATGAATGTCAGCCAACATATTCAGTTGAGAAACGAAAAACAAAGAAGAAATGAAACTAAGCAACAGGGAAAAGGAAAACAGTGAAGACAACAGTGACAGCAACAGACACAAAGACAGGTGTCACCATCATCCCGACATGACAGTCACACTTCTGTTTGTGTGTACATATTTCACAAATACAGTACGATTCAGAGAATCATATAACTATCAGAAATGTGTGTCAGGCTGTGAGTTATAGTCCAAACAGACTGGAGCAATATTTGTATCCCGTATAGTTTGTTTCCTATATGAAATACAACCCCACTGTAAAAAAAAAGATTTTTCCTATCACAGGTTTTGACAGCTTTCATCTGTATTCAGCAGATTGATTCTCCTATACTAGATGGATGTACTAATCAAATGGTCAGTGCGGTCACTGGCATGCGCCCACAGTCTGCACTGTTCTCTAGGACATGCCATCAATTGGAGTCAATCTGAAGACAACAGTTGAAAACCATCAAAACGGAAAACTAACACTTACTACGAGAATGAGAACTTAATCCAGTTTGATGAATATGTTTAAATATGAAGGGTGTTATCTGTACATAACATGTTTAATTTGGTTAATCATAATACACTGGGAGTGTGATGGTACGTCAGAGAAATTCACCAGGATAATGATGACACCTGTAATAGTATGCTTACTACACAGAAGTGTGTTTAGAATACTATACCTGAACACGGGCGTCAGACTAGTGAGAAACACACAGGATGTCAATTAAGTGCACTATTGATCTCGCATCAATCAGTTAATGGACGACAAATACCAGTCAAACATCAATAAATCTATATTAATAAATCTTCCTTCCAGAAGGACAACGGCACTATAGGGTCATCCAGGACTGGGTTGCTGACCCGAGTAACACTGTAATGTTATTAGCTAGATTAATTTTCTACTTCACAGTTACCCAAATAATTCTAGATTCTCCTACGTGTCACTAATTCTGGGGTGGCTATATTATAGAGGGTACATAAACTAGTATCAATGCACATATCTCAACCACCCACACCTCTCAACCACGCATCTCTCAACCATACACCTCTCAACCACACCTCCCAACCATACACCTATCAATCACACACCTCTCAACCACAAACCTCTCAACCACGCACGTTTCAACCATGCACCACTCAACCATGCACCTCTCAATCACGCACCTCTCAACCATGCACCTCTCAACCATGCACCTTTCAACCATGCACCTTTCAACCATGCACCTCTCAACCACGCACCTCTCAACCACGCACCTCTCAACCACACACCTCTCAACCACACACCTTTCAACCACACACCTCTCAACCATACACCTCTCAACCACACACCTCTCAACCACACACCTCTCAACCATACACCTTTCAACCACACACCTCTCAACCACACACCTCTCAACCACACACCTCTCAACCACACACCTCTCAACCATGCACCTCTCAACCACACACCTCTCAACCACACACCTTTCAACCACACACCTCTCAACCACACACCTCTCAACCACACACCTCTCAACCACACACCTCTCAATCATACATCTCTCAACCACGCACATCTCAACCACACACCTCTCAGCTACATCTCTCAAAGATATTACATAAACTTTATTAGGAACAGGACACAGTTATTATGCTACATTAATAGAAGGATCAAGGATTTACATAAATCACTAAATCTATGTTAGAAAATCTCTATCTGAATACAGAACTAGTAACACAAACGTAAAATAAAACAAATACAAACAACTTGTTACGCCAGTGCTATTTACACGACTGCTATATTAGAAACATCTCAAACTAACTGACTCAGACACACATCATGTCATTATTCACACAAACAGTTATGGAAATACGATGCATATCTACAAGACCAAATGTTCCACTAATCAGACAACTACTGTGCCATGTGCATGTGTGATCAAAAATCTAGCAAACTCAGAAGATCTGAAACCGCTGCCTCACACTCAACACTCACCAGAAGTCTTCGTCTGAAAACCACAGCTCAATGCAAACTTGAAAATCTGCCTGTTCGATGCTCTCTGCAATCTGCAACAGATAGGTGAGTTCTCGTACACTGTGGTAGCCATCCTCCTCACAAGCCAGGGGTCGAAACTACCCCTGGCTGATCGTTTCTGTAAAGCTGGGGAGTGGGTGGAGTCTAGCTGTACAATTAAAGCAATAGACTTTGGTAGCCATGGGAGCAGCGCAAATACCCACCCCAATTAGAAGACGGATACATAACTGGTGGGATCCCAATAAAATGACCCATTACGTCAGTGCTCTATATTTGGAAAACCTAGGCGAACGATAAATCGCTCGCCTAAATATGCGAAATAATTTAGGTGAGCGAATTTTACTTTTGTTTTTATCCACCAGGTAGCATTCTATAATATCCGTGTGGTGCCACCATTATATAAACGTGTCATGTGGCTGGTTTTGCAAAGCGATTTTTTAATTACGCAGTTACTTACTTAGCATATTTTTACGGGAACATCTACAGTCTGTACATATATATCTACATATGTACATATAAACACATTATTTACTATGTCAGTCATCTTATTAGTATTACGAGGTTTGGTGACAGGAGCGATTATCATAATTAGCCTGAGTGATAAATCGTTCCCTTGTAGGGAGATTTGCATGAGCGATAGGGAGCAAACCACACTCCTTGTGAGCGATAAATATCAAAATGTCCACAAGGCACATTTGATAAAGAGTACTTCAGCTAACTATATTCCCAACTACGTGTATATAACTATTTATTGACCACTTACAATAAGTCATGATATGACTGTTAAAATAAAGGGTGAATTTGGACTGAATTTCTGTCCTTGGATTGTAGAGGAACATCAGAAGGCTTGTCCCCCTAGATTCCCCTAGGATCAGGTTGAAGTATATACATTTGCCAGCTTGCTATAATGACATAACGAGTGTGGCATGTCATCTTCGTGACGACTGTTGCAGTGCTGCTATGACAACATTAAGAATGTGACGACTAAGACTGTGACATACGTACCTTGAGTGAGTCGACCAACATGGGCACCTTGAAGAGGACGATGTCATTGAGGGTGACATCTTCTCCCCGGTACAGGATCTGGAATGTCTTGCTCACGGCCACGCCATTGATGACAGACGCAGGGAACACCAGACTGTTGGCTGCAGACAGGCAAGGCACTCGTGAGCTCTCTAACAGCTGAATTAACTGACACAACTTGGAACGAGTGAAACTATCCAAGCTTTAAAATTGTAACATCATGATTTGAACCTGGATTATCCCAAATGAGTATTTGATGTTCTAACGATGATGAACCAGAGTGTCAGCATCTCACAAAGACCTTACATGTGACCTCAAAGACCTTACATGTGACAACAAAACCTTACATGTGACCACAAAACCTTACATGTGACCACAAAACCTTACATGTGACCTCAAAGGCCTTACATGTGACCACAAAACCTTACATGTGACCACAAAACCTTACATGTGACCACAAAGATCTTACATATGACCACAAAGACCTTACACATGACCACAAAGACCTTACACGTGACCACAAAACCTTACACATGACCACAAAGACCTTACACGTGACCACAAAACCTTACCCATGACCAGAAAGACCTTACACGTGACCACAAAGACCTTACATGTTACCACAAAACCTTACACGTGACCACAAAGACCTTACATGTGACCACAAAACCTTACATGTGACCACAAAGACCTTACACGTGACCACAAAGACCTTACACGTGACCACAAAACCTTACACGTGACCACAAAGACCTTACATGTGACCACAAAGACCTTACATGTGACCACAAAGACCTTACATGTGACCACAAAGACCTTACACGTGACCACAAAGCCCTTACACATGACCACAAAGACCTTACACATGACCACAAAGACCTTATATGTGACCTCAAAGACCTTACATGTGACAACAAAACCTTACATGTGACCACAAAGACCTTACACGTGACCACAAAGACCTTACACATGACCACAAAGACCTTACACGTGACCACAAAGACCTTACATGTGACCTCAAAGACCTTACATGTGACCACAAAGACCTTACACGTGACCACAAAGACCTTACACGTGACCACAAAACCTTACACGTGACCACACAGACCTTACACGTGACCACAAAGACCTTACACATGACCACAAAGACCTTACACGTGACCACAAAACCTTACACATGACCACAAAGACCTTACACGTGACCACAAAGACCTTACATGTGACCACAAAGACCTAATGTGAAAGAAACATTAATTAATTTTTGTTAACATAATGTATCATATAATGTATACAATTAATAATTTGTGTTGGTTAATAAAAATGTAATAGCTAATTTTTTTAAACTATTATTAAACTACTTTAAAAAAAATTATTTATCCAAGTCTGGACATTTTGTTTGTGGGTAGTAAGAGTACTCCGACTAAATACGAGCTCAATGAGAGACACCGTTTGATTTACTCATATTCTGAAGAGTTATGGTGTATTGTAACCACAAAAACAAGCTACGGTCATTGATCATTCTTCTGCGGTGTCAGTTTCAGAAACATATTATGCATTATATGACATCTATAACCAACTCATCCCACGCATACTTCACGTTCTCTGTTCACCTGCTCATGGACAGCGCAAACATGGCTATGAATCAGGGCTTTATGCAGGATCAAGTTATTGCCAGTCATACATGTTTTAGTGGACACATGGATGTTAACTGTTAAGCCAGTTTACAAACTTTAAAATGTGTCTGATTACCTGAGATGGACTACAAACACACGTGTGACACCATTTACACTCACTTCTAAGGTATAACTGACAATATCTATGGTTTTGGAAGACCTTTTTTGCTCCTTCATTTTTTTACCCGTCCACCACCTGTCCACCCATATTTCTCTATCCATCCACAATGGTTTTTACCCATCCTAATAACATGTGGACGGGTCTCTACATAAAGTTATGCTATGAATACACCTGTACTTAAAATAATGTGACTGGTATTGATATTAACAAACAAACAAAATGCTGCTACCAGATACGTGAGCTCTATAAAAGTTAATTATTCTATAATCAAGTCATTCCATGTGAATACATTTAAAATTCCTGAAATCTATGCACTTATTTCTTAGATTTTTTATTGAATCCATTTATGAAGGTCACTGGTAAGATACCGATAAGCAAGAATCCAAAATTTGAGCATCCTAGCCCAAGTAATTTTTGGATTATGGCTATTTAAAATTTGGTAAGTACTTAGAAATTCTAGCTGTAACTGTTAGTGTATTTAGTACTGTATACCCAAAATGATACAAATGTCTGATTATTTGCAGAAATTAAATTACTTTGGTGATTTTGAGGTTATTATTTTCTAAGGTTGTTCATCCTGCATCGTGCGTTGGAACAGTCTGCTCACAGCAATAAGGAACACATCAAAGTGTAATTAGTACCTGAGTTCTTTGGCAGGCTCACTTCAACCTTGGCCGGGGCTTTTGGCGCAGTTTTCAAGGACGTACGGATCTGGTAGTAGCTGCAGACACAACCACAAGAGATGAAATAACACAAACCGAACCAACCATGTGAGTCAACATGTTGTCATGGTACACAGTAAAACCCTTTAGGAGGTGAATGTTAACAGCATTAATAGAATGCAGTTCAATGCACACACTGGGGTAGAAATATTTCTGGTAGTCAGCAGGACTACCTAGCTGAGAAATTGTGTAGTCTTCAGAGATATCTGGTAGTCAGGACGCGGCCGAAATTTAAGCAAAATAACATGATAAACCCAAAATAATTTCAAAAATATTCAAAAACTGTGTGGTAATCCATGAGACTACTGCTGTCACCATCTTTGGTAGTCCAATTTAATTTCTGGTAGTCCTCGAACTACCAGACTACCTGACACACATAAAGAACTCTCATAACCAACTTAGTAGCAATCCAAAAAAACACCCTGGCCTTGTGTCCACTTTATACCAGACTTTAATTCAACACAAAGGTTATCATGACATTGTTGTACTATGAGTGGTCATATCAGATGATAAGGGAACTGTCCATGGAGTCTGACTGGCCGTGCTGGTCACTCACACAGCACCGTGGAGTCAACAAACCAAGGAGCAACCAAATGTATTCATTGATTGAAGCCCTTCAAAGCTTCCACCTTTGTCAATGGCCAGGCACCAATTAGACTGAATTGACCAGGGAGAGAGGGAGGGAGGGAGGGAGGGAAGAAGGTAGGGAGGGAGCAATCAGTGATGGATGGATAGGAGGGAGGGAGAGAAGCAGGGACAGAAGGATATTGGAAGAAAGTGAACGAGTGGATAGGAAGAGGTGAAAGAGGGAAATGTGTGGAGAGGAAAGAAGAGAGGGAAGAAGAGGTGGAAAGGAGACTAACAGGAAGGAAGACAAGAGGGAGATGGGAACCAGGGGAAGGTGGCAGAGGGATGGAGGGGAGAGAGAGAGAGAGAGCAAGAACAGAAAGGTTGGAGGTAAGAGAGTTGGGGAGGAAGGAGGACGGGTGGGGAGGAAGGAGGATGGGTGGGGAGGAAGGAGGATGGGTGGGGAGGAAGGATGGGGAGGAAGGACGGGGAGGAAGGAGGATGGGTGGGGAGGAAGGAGGATGGGTGGGGAGGAAGGAGGACGGGTGGGGAGGAAGGAGGACGGGTGGGGAGGAAGGAGGATGGGTGGGGAGGAAGGAGGACGGGTGGGGAGGAAGGATGGGGAGGAAGGACGGGGAGGAAGGAGGACGGGTGGGGAGGAAGGATGGGGAGGAAGGATGGGGAGGAAGGAGGATGGGTGGGGAGGAAGGAGGATGGGTGGGGAGGAAGGATGGGGAGGAAGGATGGGGAGGAAGGAGGATGGGTGGGGAGGAAGGAGGATGGGTGGGGAGGAAGGAGGATGGGTGGGGAGGAAGGAGGACGGGTGGGGAGGAAGGATGGGGAGGAAGGATGGGGAGGAAGGAGGATGGGTGGGGAGGAAGGAGGATGGGTGGGGAGGAAGGAGGACGGGTGGGGAGGAAGGAGGACGGGTGGGGAGGAAGGAGGATGGGTGGGGAGGAAGGAGGACGGGTGGGGAGGAAGGATGGGGAGGAAGGATGGGGAGGAAGGAGGATGGGTGGGGAGGAAGGAGGATGGGTGGGGAGGAAGGATGGGGAGGAAGGATGGGGAGGAAGGAGGATGGGTGGGGAGGAAGGAGGATGGGTGGGGAGGAAGGAGGACGGGTGGGGAGGAAGGAGGATGGGTGGGGAGGAAGGAGGATGGGTGGGGAGGAAGGAGGACGGGTGGGGAGGAAGGAGGATGGGTGGGGAGGAAGGAGGATGGGTGGGGAGGAAGGAGGACGGGTGGGGAGGAAGGAGGATGGGTGGGGAGGAAGGAGGACGGGTGGGGAGGAAGGAGGACGGGTGGGGAGGAAGGAGGATGGGTGGGGAGGAAGGAGGACGGGTGGGGAGGAAGGAGGATGGGTGGGGAGGAAGGAGGACGGGTGGGGAGGAAGGAGGACGGGTGGGGAGGAAGGAGGATGGGTGGGGAGGAAGGAGGACGGGTGGGGAGGAAGGATGGGGAGGAAGGACGGGGAGGAAGGAGGACGGGTGGGGAGGAAGGATGGGGAGGAAGGATGGGGAGGAAGGAGGATGGGTGGGGAGGAAGGAGGATGGGTGGGGAGGAAGGATGGGGAGGAAGGATGGGGAGGAAGGAGGATGGGTGGGGAGGAAGGAGGATGGGTGGGGAGGAAGGAGGACGGGTGGGGAGGAAGGAGGATGGGTGGGGAGGAAGGAGGATGGGTGGGGAGGAAGGAGGACGGGTGGGGAGGAAGGATGGGGAGGAAGGATGGGGAGGAAGGAGGATGGGTGGGGAGGAAGGAGGATGGGTGGGGAGGAAGGAGGATGGGTGGGGAGGAAGGAGGACGGGTGGGGAGGAAGGATGGGGAGGAAGGATGGGGAGGAAGGAGGATGGGTGGGGAGGAAGGAGGATGGGTGGGGAGGAAGGAGGATGGGTGGGGAGGAAGGAGGACGGGTGGGGAGGAAGGAGGATGGGTGGGGAGGAAGGAGGACGGGTGGGGAGGAAGGAGGATGGGTGGGGAGGAAGGATGGGGAGGAAGGATGGGGAGGAAGGAGGATGGGTGGGGAGGAAGGAGGATGGGTGGGGAGGAAGGAGGACGGGTGGGGAGGAGGATCGGGTGGGGAGGAAGGGACGGGTGGGGAGGAGGGAGGAGGGAGGAAGGTGGGGAGGAAGGAGGAAGGTGGTGGGAGGAGGATGGGTGGGGAGGAAGGAGGATGGGGGGGAAGGCTGGGAGGTGGGGGGAGGAGGGATGGGGGGGAGGAAGGAGGATGGGTGGGGAGGATGGAGGGTGGGGGATGGGTGGGGAGGAAGGAGGATGGGTGGGGAGGAAGGATGGGGAGGAAGGATGGGGAGGAAGGAGGATGGGTGGGGAGGAAGGAGGATGGGTGGGGAGGAAGGAGGATGGGTGGGGAGGAAGGAGGACGGGTGGGGAGGAAGGATGGGGAGGAAGGATGGGGAGGAAGGAGGATGGGTGGGGAGGAAGGAGGATGGGTGGGGAGGAAGGAGGACGGGTGGGGAGGAAGGAGGACGGGTGGGGAGGAAGGAGGATGGGTGGGGAGGAAGGAGGACGGGTGGGGAGGAAGGATGGGGAGGAAGGATGGGGAGGAAGGAGGATGGGTGGGGAGGAAGGAGGATGGGTGGGGAGGAAGGATGGGGAGGAAGGATGGGGAGGAAGGAGGATGGGTGGGGAGGAAGGAGGATGGGTGGGGAGGAAGGAGGACGGGTGGGGAGGAAGGAGGATGGGTGGGGAGGAAGGAGGATGGGTGGGGAGGAAGGAGGACGGGTGGGGAGGAAGGAGGATGGGTGGGGAGGAAGGAGGATGGGTGGGGAGGAAGGAGGACGGGTGGGGAGGAAGGAGGATGGGTGGGGAGGAAGGAGGACGGGTGGGGAGGAAGGAGGACGGGTGGGGAGGAAGGAGGATGGGTGGGGAGGAAGGAGGACGGGTGGGGAGGAAGGAGGATGGGTGGGAGGAAGGAGGACGGGTGGGGAGGAAGGAGGACGGGTGGGGAGGAAGGAGGATGGGTGGGGAGGAAGGAGGACGGGTGGGGAGGAAGGATGGGGAGGAAGGACGGGGAGGAAGGAGGACGGGTGGGGAGGAAGGATGGGGAGGAAGGATGGGGAGGAAGGAGGATGGGTGGGGAGGAAGGAGGATGGGTGGGGAGGAAGGATGGGGAGGAAGGATGGGGAGGAAGGAGGATGGGTGGGGAGGAAGGAGGATGGGTGGGGAGGAAGGAGGACGGGTGGGGAGGAAGGAGGATGGGTGGGGAGGAAGGAGGATGGGTGGGGAGGAAGGAGGACGGGTGGGGAGGAAGGATGGGGAGGAAGGATGGGGAGGAAGGAGGATGGGTGGGGAGGAAGGAGGATGGGTGGGGAGGAAGGAGGATGGGTGGGGAGGAAGGAGGACGGGTGGGGAGGAAGGATGGGGAGGAAGGATGGGGAGGAAGGAGGATGGGTGGGGAGGAAGGAGGATGGGTGGGGAGGAAGGAGGATGGGTGGGGAGGAAGGAGGACGGGTGGGGAGGAAGGAGGATGGGTGGGGAGGAAGGAGGACGGGTGGGGAGGAAGGAGGATGGGTGGGGAGGAAGGATGGGGAGGAAGGATGGGGAGGAAGGAGGATGGGTGGGGAGGAAGGAGGATGGGTGGGGAGGAAGGAGGACGGGTGGGGAGGAAGGAGGATGGGTGGGGAGGAAGGAGGACGGGTGGGGAGGAAGGATGGGGAGGAAGGATGGGGAGGAAGGAGGACGGGTGGGGAGGAAGGAGGATGGGTGGGGAGGAAGGAGGACGGGTGGGGAGGAAGGAGGACGGTTGGGGAGGAAGGATGGGGAGGAAGGAGGACGGGTGGGGAGGAAGGAGGACGGTTGGGGAGGAAGGAGGACGGGTGGGGAGGAAGGAGGACGGGTGGGGAGGAAGGAGGACGGTTGGGGAGGAAGGATGGGGAGGAAGGAGGACGGTTGGGGAGGAAGGATGGGGAGGAAGGATGGGGAGGAAGGAGGACGGGTGGGGAGGAAGGATGGGGAGGAAGGATGGGGAGGAAGGAGGATGGGTGGGGAGGAAGGAGGACGGTTGGGGAGGAAGGAGGACGGGTGGGGAGGAAGGAGGACGGGTGGGGAGGAAGGAGGACGGTTGGGGAGGAAGGAGGACGGGTGGGGAGGAAGGAGGACGGGTGGGGAGGAAGGAGGACGGGAGGGAGAGAGCAGCAGATGATTGTGGGTAGATGGATTGAGGGAGTGTAGGAGGATGGAGGTAAGGAGAGAGGGAAACAGGGTGACAAGGATCCTAGCCAGTAATCCCAGCCTATGCCTCACTCCTAGGCCACTTGATAACACTAAGTGACTCCTTCCCCACCTCCGGCCAAAGGGATAAGCCGGGATTAAGCCCTACGGGGCAGCCAAAACATCACAGATTAACTCTTCAGTTACATGTCCACACTGACTTTTACTCCACCACTGTTCCCATTAATTCCCACAAGTACCTGGTGGCAACAACTGACATGAACTAACACCATCCACAGGTGCGACAAATAATGGCTGGTCCCCAGGGCCTTATGCAGGATAAAATTTGTGCCAGGCACACATTTTTGGTGGACACCTTAAGCACCAACATGTGATCGTTAAGTCATCCACATACATGCAATCTGAGATGTGCTTTATGACCTGAAATAAACTACAGTACAAACACCCATTGTCAAGGCATAACTGACAATATCTATCATTTTTAAGACCTTTTTTCTCCTTAATGTTTTTACTCATCCACAGATATTTCTACCCATCCACAAAGGGTTTTACCCATCCAAATGATAGGTGGACGGGTCTCTGCATAAAGCTAGGCTGGTCCTATGAGTTCGTAAAGTCTAAAAGAACAAAGGCTTATGCATGGATGGCAAATATACCAATACAGCAGCTTCATACCGCCAAGTGGAATATACCACTGCACACTGATGTCACAATGGATGTCAACATCAGACACGAGCTACTGGCGATAACAAACCTTTAGTGATTTACAAACTACACATGTAGAGATGGATGCATGTGTTGACACACCAGCAGACACTACTAATCACCTGACTGCAGAGAAAGACACATCGCTTGGAGCTGTATTTTTTATCAACAGAGCAAGTTTTACATTGCAATTATTAATACCAAATGATACATTTGTGTAAAACATCAATGGTGCATTTTTAGATGGTGCATTTGTCATTACAAGAAATCGAGTTGTGTCATGCTGGAAAATTGCCCAAAATGCTTAAGTCTAGATGGCGGGTAATCGTCCTGACAACTACGTGACAATAACACAGTGGAATTCAGCAGTCACTGGCTAGTTTACAAGAAGCCATTTGGAATTGCTCAAAATCTCAAGTGTCTTGCTTTGAAGACAAGTGGGTGACAGTTTTGGCGAAATGTTTTTTTCCGTATTGTGTGGACTTCTGAGACGACCCCTAAGCTACAGGTGAACCACTCTCAACACAAAGGAACATCGACTGATGAAACACTGTGTAAGTCGCCCGCATGCTGTCATGTTGGTCCACATTGATATTGCCTGGTTTGGTGACAGGTGTAATCACTAATCACCTGGGCTATCACATGACCAGCATCCACTGACAACCGACAGTGCTTTCTAACGGTATCAGTTACCATTATTAAAACACACGTATTGAGTCAAATGTACCCCAGTATGTTGCAGGCTCTAAATATGGCGGTGACCACAACTTAAAAATAAAAACTAGTACAAAATGCAGGACATCAAAACTTGGAAACAAACAGTACATCTGCTAGACCTACAGTTTTGTACAATTCTCTAGAACCAACACCAACTAATGTTGCTACATTTATCAATGTAAGTATCTGAATATGTTATATTCATGTCTTTTCATATCTGATACAGTTGGTCATTAGTGAAATAAATCAGTTAGATGATAAATATATGTAACGGTGTTACAAAGATGCAAATACAAATTACACTACTTCACTGTAAAACATTACGACTATTCTTTACATTACGACTACTTATCGCACTGTTGTTTACAAACATTTGCTGTGTTTAGCCCCTCCAAAATGCTAACACTGACCACAGTTATGTGACCACCTGAGATCTACCAGACACAGGGTAAACACCCCTATCTCTATGACCCTCTCCGAGGTACAGAGGTAAACAAGTCTGGTCATAAAGGGTGAGATATTGCCACTGGCGTATTGACATCAATACAGATAAACAACCACAACCAACTCATTCAAAGGATTCACATCACTTCACCTCCAGAGACAATACACTGGCTTACATTCCTTGCCTTGTTATCATTTCATAATGCACTTCATCATCATCATCATCATCATCATCATCATCATCATCATCATCATCATCATCATCTTCATCTTCATCTTCATCTTCATCTTCATCTTCATCTTCATCTTCATCTTCATCTTCATCTTCATCTTCATCTTCATCATCATCATCATCATCATCATCATCATCATCATCATCATCATCATTGTGGAGTCATAATGTCCCGTGGATGGGTGAAGGCCTCAACTTTCACGTCTGCTTATCTTGCGCTATCCTCTGCCAGATGATACCCTTCCAGCATGCACATATATATGCCATGACATATGTCAGGAATACTGATCACCGTTTAGTGCACCCATTAATTAAACACAGCTAATTTCTATAAACTAATTGGAATCTGTCCCCCAGTTGTATAATCTAACTGTGGTCTGTCTCTCATTTGTGTACTGCCAAATTTACATTATTACCTGCAGCTCGCATTTTCCAGTGTAGACATGAATTTCTTCTGACTTTTCAAAGCATTAAAACAAGATAATCAACGCAGTACATGTGGCATGTCATGTGACACACCACAATATAATCGTAAATAGCAAAGACATGTATACAGAAATCTGAGGGCCATGAGCAAAGAGTTCACCAATGTCATCATGGAGCCACCACTTGCTACTCAATGGAAACAGTACAATATCAGATAGGAAACGCTGTAAATATATCACTGTGTCACACACACTGATGTATAGTCCAGTCTTCTTATCACCACTCCATTGTCTTCACTGAGTGTTGGGTACTACTTAGTACTTAGTATGCCACAGAGAGAAAGTGTAAGCTACTACATGCATAGGAATGCATTAGAGGCCTTTGTATACCAGTTTTACCACACAATCAGGTAACAATAAACATGATTACTATGTTTACGACATGGTAAATACTTGAATGACTGATAGCATCAGATGACAATCTCTGATCGTATGTGTAAACATATCAAATCAATCAGCAAATCATACTTCCTCATATACTTTCTCATTGTCAATAAACAATTTATTATTGTTTACACTATTTATCTATACAATTATTATTCAATGACATATGTAGAGATTGACGTGCATTTTGTGGGCTTCTGCAAACTGTGGTTTTTGTTTTAAATTAATTATTTCATTGCATGCATGCATGTATTATACAGTGTATTGCTACTGTAAAAATACTATTCTATTCAGAGAGCTCTCTTGTTCCTTAACCCTTTATTGCATGAATTACTATTTTGGGGGAATTTATTATTTGGTATGCTGTATACATATTCAAGCAACATAAACAATCTGATATTTGAAGAAAAAATATCAGGGCTCAAATTACCCCAAAAAAGGTTTGTGATTTTGAGATAACTTTATTCGTATCCAGCTGCTTTATTTAGATATATATCAGGGAATAATTGGTTTGTGACTTCAGAGTTTACACTGGGCAATAAAGGGTTAAATAACACACAGTAGAAATACCAGCATCTGCTGCGAGACCATTGTCCCTACAGGTACTTGGACAAGCTTCTGAATGCTTCAATAAGAGAGGCGTGGATAGTGTAGTGGTTAGCACATCTGCCTGGCATGCCCGCGACCTGGGTTCAATACCGGTTCATGGCAGGTGTGACATTCTGTCCTGTCTCCACTGAGGATGACAAGCACCCTGACAGTGACTACCCCAGTGCCAGCATAAGCAGCATTGACTAGTCAGTTTGATGATAATGTTCTGAAAATGACTGACTAGTTCAACACAACCTCATAAGATCAGAAGTTCATAACGTTGTAACCACAATATAATTGAGTTTATACAGGCTAGACAGTTAACAGAACCCTACCGAGTGCTAGAAACAACTAGAATCTACCACAATAGCTATTTACATTTCTCAACAGACAGGTTTGTATGACAGTTATAGCTGGCATAGAATTCATGACTTCCATTATAGTCATGCCATAGAATCCAGTTTTACATCTCAGTAAGCATACAACAACATCAACTCGTCATTCTCCAGTGCTGTATTTGCAGTTTGAGTCAAACAGAACATCCATGAACACTGTGTGTACAACTGACCAACCTGTTGTTTGAACAAGAAGACTAATAACCCAAGGTAACTTCTTATATAGTGCAGTACCCAATCCTCAGTAGTCCTAAAAAGCTTTACACTTTACTCCCTGGCAGACCATTTCAATCAGACACCATCTCAACTTCTCTGGGAAACACCCAGCCATGCTGCAATTAATGTGCACAGACTACTTGCACACAAATATCTACCACTGTCTATAGCCAGGTACTCATTCATATAGCTGAAATAACTGAAGCAATGTAGAGTGAAACAATTTGCCCAGTGTTTTATGTGGCAGCACAGGATTCAGACCAGGGTTCTATTAGTCGAGAGTCTGAAGCTCTAGTTGCGTAGGTCTACAGTCAACCATCATGGTAGAACTGCCACATATTGCTAGTGCAGACAGTTTTTTATTCTCCAGAGTACATAAATGTCAGATAGCGTTAACATGTTTATAAAATAGCAGATTTAGCATCGGCTGCTTGAGGACATGTATTGATACACCAAAAAACACCATAAGCTTCCTGTCTGGAGAGAACGCCTTGTCTAGCTTGTGTGTTTTTATCAACAGAATATGATTGGTGGTTTTATGTGGCTGTTATTAATGCTTTGTGTTTCTTGTGTGTTTTTATCAACAGAGCATGATTGGTGGTTTTATACGGTTGTTATTAATGGCCAAAATAGACAAATGATATAGTTGTATAAACAATAACTGAGACACCATTCTGCGATAATGAATTGTTATTACAAAAAAATTGCCTGTTTTATACTGAAAAAGAATCTAGGAATAAGAGCTATCCTGGTAGTTTAATTCAGAGATTTATAGGAATTAGTGACCGCTGGTGAACCCCATTAAGGCAATCGCAGGTGTTTTTATCTAGTTAATACGCATTCCTTTGGAAACGGTTCCTTATATTGAGCAGTAAAGTCAAATAACAAACACATAAATGTTGCAACGATGATTGGTAAACAAACAAGTAAATCTGGTGCATAAACATTTATCACCTGCAATTCCTGTTTCAGGATGAGGATTTCTTACACAATTGCCGCAACTTGATTGGAAAGGACTGTTTTATAGAATAACAATAAGATAACCTATGATGTGCTTATAGTCACCAATAGTTTCGAAAATACACCTTAATTAAAACTTGCTGAAGCAGCCTGTCATAGACGGAATACCAATTAGTTATGCTTTTCAGGCAGGCCACCTGGCCTTCAGTTTGTGACAGTGTTAGCGTTGACACTAGGAATAAAACATCAATCTGAACCAGATTATCAAAGTTGGATAGACATTTTACAGCCCTGAACAAACTACTGTACCGTAAAATATGGTAAGTACTAAGTAGGTGGCTTATATAAAATTCTTAACAGTTGTGATAAAGTAAGCAATGTATTAGCATTCTTACATGATCAAACATGGTGCATATTTGTACCATTGTCACATGCATTCATTTACACGTAGTCCTTTAGAGTGTTTCACTAAACAAAATTACACAATAAAACTACTAAAAATGAGCAAACCTTCCAAGAAGAAAAGGTGACAGGTTGAATCCTATTTTCCATAATGTAACATGGTTAGCAGTGACATTAAGTGTACAGTACTGTACTAGTAAATCCAGATGTAAATAGACTTAGAAAGACAGTTGATGTTATTTGTGACACCACCTCTAGGTAATTGACACAACTTGGTAACAATTCATGCAGATATAGAACAGGAGATAGATAGTCACCATTCATCATGCAACAATATGGCCTTATTAATTTAATGTTACACTGTTACATAAAAACAATGTGCTACTACAAACAACACTGCTAACATGTGTAGAACATTGCTTGAAATCAGCCTTATGATGGTGCCCGCCAAATCATATCAAGATTAAATGGCTTTGCCCTTAAATTTGACAAAATTGTGGCCTCATCTTCATGTTAAAATTTATTCTTGAAAGCATTGCTGTACTCAAAATCTTATATGATCAGGTTAGTAAAATCTGTTAGTATTTTGTCACAATTTATTAAAAATACTGAAGCAAATGTGACACAGCTGTAACTGGCATGGGCATTGGGCAAGCCTGTCAACGGCATAAAGCAAATATTTCTACGATACTGAGACCCAATCAAGTAATAGGATCTTTGCCCTATTATTAGGACTGCTTGTGGGCAGTCTCACCTTTATTGAGTCGATAATCGACTGGTAAAATCCATATCCTTTAAGTGGTGTCTATGCCTCGTGAATCTTTTAAATTAATACAAGTATCATTAGTTCTAACGACAATATAAAAGTGGCCAACCAAACTGTGAAGTTTGTTTTCTCAAAACATGAATTTGGAGGATTCATCCTTGCTATTCTCAACGCCTCATATACAAGACAAGAAATCTAAATTAATCTATGAAATAAAGACTGCGTTGTGCCTGCAATAGGGCCCGTAAGTGTGTCACGATAAATGGCGTGACTCCGCGCGATTGGAGCTCACTGGGGTCTAAGCGAGAAAATTGGGGACTGGTAACAAGAATAATACATAATAAAATAGTTTACGGGATTTGCATTTTACATTGCTGTACATTGTGGTTTCGATAAGCACTTATATCTGACAAGTTGTCTAAATTCGCATAATCATAACATATGCGTACGTTTGCCCCAAACAGGTTGTACTACTCGAAAAATGGCACTTTTCATTATTAGTCAAGATCGCCAAACGCAAGTACTTGCCGCTATTGCCATGGCAACCACCATTATAATCGATTAAAATTCATGATTTCCGTGATCATTGTCACCGGCAAAGTGTTCCACTGCTTCTGCTTGTAATAATCCTTCGGACAGTATAACTGAAATAGTTAGACTGGAACCGTTCGATTATTACAACCAAAAACAAAACGAAGTCCTATACGTTAACATGGAAAACATGGACCTCCTGCCCCCAACTGCCCCAGCCTCGTTTTCGCGCGCGAGACTTACACGCCCTATACCCTGCATGCTTATAATCTTCACCAGTCAGCCTAAGTGCACATGCACTCTGGAGAGAGTGATATGGTATGGCTTCGTGTGGCTGAGGGCCACGTACAGAGGGAGATTTTAAATGAATCCAGCTGCTTATATGAATAATGACTGACTGATAAATTAATGTCTCATCACAGATACATGATCTGTGCATCTATCCCCAAACGATATGCATGATGCATGAACTATGCATATAGAAAAATAACAAGAACTGTTACCAATCATAACAAATGTGATTAGAAAAAAATAGTAATGCAATTTCACTGTCACTAAGAAGTAATTTGCAGATTACAGAGACGACGTTATAGATAGGTAACCATGAGACTAGAAGGTTCTAACACATATCTTAATACTTGTGTAATTATAACTAATTCATTACGAGCAGTATAAAAGACGTACACTGATGGACGGCTACATTATATGGTAGATAAGCAAGATAATTGATAATTATAAATGAAAGTGGAATAAATGTGGACAACTGGAAATGTTTACTGACACTGAGACCAATTTAACCTTTTTGTACTGATGCATCTCTGAGCCTGGTTTCCAAGGATCTAGGCTCAATAGAAGTTATCTTATTATTATTATTAATGTGTCATATTTTCAAAGCAATGACCGTTAAAGTGGGACAGAGCAAATTCTAAGGACCTACACAGTCTTACACCCGCACACATACAATATATTATATATGTGTGTGTGTGTGTGTGTGTGTGTGTGTGTGTGTGTGTGTGTGTGTGTGTGTGTGTGTGTGTGTGTGTGTGTATATATATGTATATGTATATGTATATGTATATGTATATGTATATGTATATGTATATGTATATGTATATGTATATGTATATGTATATGTATATGTATATGTATATGTATATGTATATATATATATATATATATACATACATATATATATATACATAAATATATGTATATATATATACATATATATATATATATATATATATATATATATATATATATATATATTACATGCAATGTATATACACATACACATGAAGGTAATGAGCAAGGTGTACTGGAGTGACAGACCACCCACTGTTTGGCTGCCCACCCAATCAACAATTACCCACTCTCCATGTATTCAAGTGTTCAGACAACTGCTTACATAGATTCAGTTATTACTACTGCAGCAACGCAGCCTCATTTACACTTCGAGCACATCTGGTACAGCAGCAGATTCGTCTCTACAGTCCATCACGTCTGTCTGGAGACTGGCACTGATGCAAATGTGCAGCCACTATTATGCGAATCCTCGTAATTATGGGTAATTTGCGGTCGACTCGGGTCATACAGAAGGCCCTGTTATTGTGGCACTGAGGTCAGCTAATGTCACCTAACACGACTGTGTAATAGGTAATGTACCTGACAAAGTGACAGTTGATAGATAAATTGATTTGATGAGTTGAAAGATGAATGATGCTGGGAACAAGAGGTGATGGTTGACATGAATGATGCTGAAAACAAGAGGTGATGGTTGACATGAATGATGCTGGGAACAAGAGGTGATGGTTGACATGAATGATGCTGGGAACAAGAGGTGATGGTTGACATGAATGATGCTGAGAACAAGAGGTGATGGTTGACATGAATGATGCTGAGAACAAGAGGTGATGGTTGACATGAATGATGCTGAGAACAAGAGGTGATGGTTGACATGAATGATGCTGAGAACAAGAGGTGATGGTTGACATGAATGATGCTGAGAACAAGAGGTGATGGTTGACATGAATGATGCTGAGAACAAGAGGTGATGGTTGACATGAATGATGCTGGGAACAAGAGGTGATGGTTGACATGAATGATGCTGAGAACAAGAGGTGATGGTTGACATGAATGATGCTGAGAACAAGAGGTGATGGTTGACATGAATGATGCTGAGAACAAGAGGTGATGGTTGACATGAATGATGCTGGGAACAAGAGGTGATGGTTGACATGAATGATGCTGAGAACAAGAGGTGATGGTTGACATGAATGATGCTGAGAACAAGAGGTGATGGTTGACATGAATGATGCTGAGAACAAGAGGTGATGGTTGGCATGAATGATGCTGGGAACAAGAGGTGATGGTTGACATGAATGATGCTGAGAACAAGAGGTGATGGTTGACATGAATGATGCTGAGAACAAGAGGTGATGGTTGACATGAATGATGCTGAGAACAAGAGGTGATGGTTGACATGAATGATGCTGAGAACAAGAGGTGATGGTTGACATGAATGATGCTGGGAACAAGAGGCGATGGTTGACATGAATGATGCTGGGAACAAGAGGTGATGGTTGACATGAATGATGCTGAGAACAAGAGGCGATGGTTGACATGAATGATGCTGAGAACAAGAGGTGATGGTTGACATGAATGATGCTGGGAACAAGAGGCGATGGTTGACATGAATGATGCTGGGAACAAGAGGTGGTGGTTGACATGAATGATGCTGGGAACAAGAGGTGATGGTTGACATGAATGATACTGAGAACAAGAGGTGATGGTTGACATGAATGATGCTGGGAACAAGAGGTGATGGTTGACATGAATGATGCTGGGAACAAGAGGTGATGGTTGACATGAATGATGCTGAGAACAAGAGGCGATGGTTGACATGAATGATGCTGAGAACAAGAGGTGATGGTTGACATGAATGATGCTGAGAACAAGAGATGATGGTTGACATGAATGATGCTGGGAACAAGAGGCGATGGTTGACATGAATGATGCTGGGAACAAGAGGCGATGGTTGACATGAATGATGCTGGGAACAAGAGGTGGTGGTTGACATGAATGATGCTGGGAACAAGAGGTGATGGTTGACATGAATGATGCTGGGAACAAGAGGTGATGGTTGACATGAATGATGCTGAGAACAAGAGGTGATGGTTGACATGAATGATGCTGAGAACAAGAGGTGATGGTTGACATGAATGATGCTGAGAACAAGAGGTGATGGTTGACATGAATGATGCTGAGAACAAGAGGTGAGTGTTGACATGGACAGAGGAAACGAGAGGGGTCAATGACACAGGAATGATGACGTAGACATGAGATGACACTAATAGACGGCCAGGATTGGAAGACCTGCGTAAGAGATGACATTTTACATAAAAGATGACATTTGATTGTGACACAGAAATGACCGAAGACATGACATTTGAAGGAGAACTGAGGAGATGACACAAGATACGTCATATGACATCTAATGGGGACACAAGCGTTGACATAAGAGCTGATATAACAGATGGCATTTGATGGGGAAAAAAGAGATTGATGTCCTTTATTAAAACAGTTATAAACGCAACATGATTGCGGCCACCAAACTCTTTGCAACTACACGGGTCACCACTCCATCAATTCACAATCAACCATTAACCATGTTGACAGATGCTAAAAATAAAAAATTAACCAATTTGGTTGGGGATATGTAAGCTAAGAAATGCATTATCTTTGCTGACAGATTGACTAAAATAAACAACCATTACTGTGAACACAGAACACGACATTCACAAGACAACAAACCCACAAGGATTGACTCACCCGCGCTGGAACAAGTCAACGTTGTAGAATTTTCCTATTTCGACCTGGATCTCGATGGCAGCCTGTAGTTCAGTCATTATTGCATCATTTCCTGCAATCAAACAGCCACAATCAACATCTTCATCCTGCATTCAAAAGCAGTGGTCTTCATAACAATGACCACTGCTGAACCTAACAACCGGAGCCAGAGGATAAATGAGCTATTATTGTAACAGCACAGCACACAAGGCAATCTGGCCAGATACGACACAACAGTAGGCAGGGCACAATACAATACAGTTCTGTAGATTGGAAATCCAATTCGTGGTATTTACTCCCATTCAATCATCGCCAGTGAGACTGTAATATCAAGTGTATTTATTAGTCATGTAACATGCAGTGTGTCTTGTAACATGCCAGTGATGCTTGTGACAATGTAAAGTAAAACTGGTCTTTGTTTTTTCATTATCATTCTTTAAGCACTACCTGGGGTACATAAATATTTTATTTATCATATGTATCGTTTTTATTAACACCCTTTTTCATTGGTTGAAATATTGGAGTATGCCTACAATCTGATTAAAATAAATGTTGGCAATGACTCCATTGCATAAATAACTATAATGATGAAAGTCAAGCATAGGACACTAATGACATTCAAGGCTATATATTAATATAATAATATTTAATGTCTAAACATTTTAATATCCACGATGATTGGCTCCATGAAGTAAGCAGGGTAAATCATGGACAGTAAACTGGACGTGGCCATTTTATACAAGTAAGTAACTACACATACACTGACATAATGGCAAGACGTTGTTTTCAATTGTTAATTTTCGTCACTAAATAAAGAAACCAAAACAAATGTGCAAATATTAATTAACCCATTCCAGTTAGTACTGGAATGGGTTAATTAATATGTGCAGATTTGTGCAAATATTAATTAACTTACTTACTTATTCTCTTCGTCCCACTGGGGATGAAGAGGATAAGTAAGTCAGTCAGTACTGGCTTAGAACATCCGTGTGCTACTGTAGTCACATGTAAACAAGGCTTCTGTACCCACAGTCCATACGGCTTCATTCGAAGGCACTACATACTTCATTCAATTGCTTTGATTTCCCTGGGAAGTGTTCCACAGTTTTTGTATTCCATGCAGCCAAGCACATCATGCAATCTAGATAGTAAAAGCCATCACAGTTAGCAAGACTGCCATTTACACGCTGTGGAGTACACAGCCTCGTGAATTGGGACAGAAAGCAGTTTGTCAGGCCCCGTATATGTTACCTCCAACAGAACGTAGTCAAATTCAAACTTCTCTGCCATTGCACTGCATTACTACAAACACAGTTATTCTGATTTATTTTTCATATCTGATAAATCATATATTAAAGTTCTGATTTTTTTTTAAATACTGAGCATATAACACGAATAACGTTTGCTAATTTTATAAAAGTAAAGTTTTGATGCATGCTCCAAATCCCTTACTACTTGCAGTGCACCCAAGAATGGGTGCACGTAGATTTTATCATGTATTTATCTTTTTATAGTTTGTTTCTTAACACTGGAAGTAGTACTGATCCTAACAATATTTTGTTGAATTCGGTTTGACAAATTCAAAGGACTGTATTAAATATACTGATCGACTTTAAAATTAAACGTCATGAGAAACGGCTACATATATATTTACGAACTCGCTTTTCAAACAACACACATTCAAAAATGTATAGTACAATCAGTGTTCGAAATTACTGCTAACATGGAAACCCAATACTGCCAGATATTTCACTGGGCCGGTAACTACGAAAATTGCCGAACCATACATCCATGCAGTGGCATACACACTGGAACAATGTTTCTGGTGATTAAATCTTGAAAGTCCCTGGCAATTACAGGGCATGAGTATGGGCATGCCATGCCATGAAATCTTCAAAAAACAGAAGCACTTCTGGTATTTTCTTGCAACCTGGTTCTTAGCAGGTTAAAGAAAGGCTACCCCGGTACTACTAATTACCACCTGTTGCCAGAGAGAGAGAGAGAGCGTCCAGCCAACACACGTAGAGTGTCTGCCCATGAACCTAGAGGCCACTGCGTGTCAGGACCATCTGCCACTGCCTGTACAGGAAGGAGTGGGAGACAGAAAAACATCCTCGCCCGGGGCAGTGGAATGCACACAAGGTATTCACCTGGCCATAAGGCTGAGGTAAAGTGATATAGGGCAGCCAGTGAGTCAGGCAGAATCTGAGTAAGTGGGTCATAGGTGAGTTGGTACCTGACTGCTTCTGTCTCAGGTCTGTCAGTTCTGACAGGGTAACAAATTTAGGGGGACTGGGTCAGACAAGAACTGACCAAATGACCAACATTAACCCACCACCAGGCTCTTGCTACAATGAACATGTTGACACTGTCAAACTTTTCAGTGAATATATCCGATATTCCTTAAAACCACTGGATGAATACATTTTATGACACTTTGCAGATCAGAATGAAGTGACAAAATGACCAACATTAACCTGTTGCAATGGGCTCTAGTTATGGGCCCTATCAAATTGTACTGTACAATATTTTTCTTCCAAATGCGTCCAATATTCCTCGCATCCATTGGAAGTCATGACTATATTTCATGACCGACTTCACCCAGACAATCCTCAAACTACCAGTCCACAAACTGAGGGTGCTCTGTTAGGTAATCCGCTCTGTTAACATGGAGTTGTGTGGACTAGATTAAGTTTTAATTTTAGTCAACAGGTAAACAACAGTGCCCACATATAATTTATTGTGATCTGTTGTAATCTGAAATCATCTGAGCTTCGGAAAATTAAAAAGTATAATTTGTAGATTTTGAGATGATCCCTGCAGCGATCATTGGTAAACAATGCATTTGGGATAATCTTTAAGTCTGTGTGCACTGCATGTTCCTACAGCTGGTGACTTGCTAACTTACAAACTTGTACGATAATCTGCTTGCACTGGCCAACAAAGACCAGTACACAACCCTCACAGAACACAAAGTAGAAAAAGAGATACAACTGGCACAGGTCTGTGTTAAGTCTATGAAGTACACCAAGTACAGACATTGTCTAGCAATGATCTACAGGTTGAATGTCTGTTATCCATGGATTACTCCCACTGGTTATTCACAGTGATCTAGTTATCTCTAGGTAGCAGTAAAGACTGGAAGACCTGACAGTTGATCTAGATCAGAGGCCAGCAACGTTTTTGAATGGCGGACCAAACAGACCATTTGGACAGAGCCAGCAGACCATGCATGTATTGGTGAATATTGATGGTCTTTAACCTAATCCTTGTGGGACAGGTTTAGGGTCATTAGCTGCATCCTCTCATAGGACAGATGCATTATGTTATGGCAGAAATCTGAATATAAGTGGGGAGCAGTGGTCGTGTGGTAGAGCGCCGGACTGTCAATCGAGGGGACATTTGTTCAATCTTACCTGCTGCCATTTTGAGACTTAGGCAATTTCGTATCCCCACATTTGCCTGTGTCTTCCGGAACACACACTAAAAGCCATTGGTCCCTTCTATCTTGTGTCCATGCCAGGGGAAGTTAAAGATCCCACACAGGGGGTAAATGTGTAACCTGTAGTGGACTCCCTAATTCTAGAGAAGGCCAACTCTAACAACCAATGTCAATAATGGTGAGAAAGTTGACTGAGGCCATTTAATGGAAGAAGAAAGAAGAATAAGCAATCCTGTCTAGAACTAGGCATTGCTATTTTATTTACACATTATCACCATTTAGGAATGCAAGTTACACGTGTATTATTATCATCAAACATCCACGAGTAACACTGAGTAACAAACTGAACAACATTATTAAAAAGCACTATCATTATTAAATTAAAACAAATTAAAAATTAAACATTATTAAAAAGCTCTCATTATGTATGCAACTACCTGGCAGTAGGTTTGAGACTTTAAGTCTAATGGAGCCGTGATGTAGTTCTGTGAACTCTGTCCACACAACTTCTATTACCTCATTGACTCATCGAGTTCTGTGTGGAACACATCGGAAACTAACACAGCTCCACAATGCAAGCCCTACATTCCGTCAGACACTCAGCTTTGCATTTCGCAGTTGTGTCTCCAACATTAGCAACATGATTTTAGAAAGGGATAAGAACTGGAAAAGCTAACTGACAAGATGTAAATGCTGCACTTGCAAATCTATTTGACGTCTGCAAGTTCTGATAATTCTACAGATAATGAACACTTTACGCCAAGCAGAAAAGATTCACACATATTGATGATGTCTGATATGCCACATTGTACCGACTGTTCAATAATTATTATAGATGTATCCTGTTTAAATATGGATTTATATTTTTCATAATAGATTATATATATATATATATATATATATATATATATATATATATATATTTACTCAAGTTTGTCATGAGTATCAAATCAAACTACAACATGCCAGAAAATCAAATTATAAACTGACTAGGTGACAGCTATTAAAGGAAAACAAAATGTTTGTCAGCAATTTGATGTAACAGATGGTTGCATTCATTCGATACATTTCACATAAATCACATAACAAATAAGCATATATGGGTATATTTTACAGCTTTGCGGATCGTATCATGCCATATAAATCATGGTGACAAGCAATTAATCAAACCTGTATCTGCTGCATGTGCCTGATTCAGGATCTTCTGTGTAGCACATGACCCCCCCCCCCTCACCCCCCAAACCATACACAGAAAGAATCAGTACAATGTATAAACAAAATAGTGCACGCAACTTCTAAATGTTAAGTCAAAAATCCAGATTTCCAAACCAAAAAGTGGCATGTTTGGCCAAATTTCCACCGTTTCTGCACAGGTACTGTTTAGCTGTTATACAAGTGAATCAAATTACGAAAGTAATGAGACATTTTGACACAAGCGTCAGACTCAGGTGTTGATTTACTGACACAGGTAAAGTGACAAACAATTAGGCCACTCAATCACCAATGCAATTATGCTGCTGCAATTAAATGACCTAAATCTCCAACTCCTCAATATTTCATCATCAGGACAACAGAAGAACTAGTCGCAACATTTATTTGTATTCACAGCACACATTGAATGACGAAAAGACAAGACAATTAATAACATCAGCATGACTCTAATGGCACTGTTTATGCCTCCGTGGACAACGTTTACAAATGACGCATTCAGTGGTGAATACATATTATTACTGAGCGGAGTTTTTGAGATAGATTTCTATGTGCCTGAGCAGTCATTTGTATCTTACTGTATCATATTTATACAGCATGGACCTGAATTTACTTTGATGCATTTATCTTCGTGGGAGCCTTCATTAATTCACGATGCGAAGCACAGGTTCTATTTTTAAGCCATTCCAATCCAAGCTTTTCATGATACTGCCAGCACTATTTCTGTCTAGTAGAATGCCAAGCATTGATAAAATGGACAATGAAAATTTATATATACACTGTAGTTAATATACACATGCAATTGCAATTAATAAGGCATAACAATTTTGCTACAACAGCCGCATGCAAATTGCTGAAACACTTGGTTTGCATTTGTAAGAAACATTTTCCCCAAAACAAACTTATTTAGCTGTTTCTGCCCCAGTTGCCAAGTTGTTAAATGCAGCTGATTATAGAAAGTACATTTGTAATGTTAAAGTTATGACTGTGGGAGCCAAAATATATTAGTTAAACTATTGCAGTATATCTACAGGAAATACTTACCAGAGAAGTCCATTTTGAGGTCCAGCTAACAACTGTATGGTGGTAAAATTTAAGGTGTTAAATACGATCAAACCTACCAGTAGTTTCACTTTGTCCAGGAGATACAACAGTGAATGAAGTAAAGTGATTTACCCTGCCTCTGTGTCCCCATCAACTCTGTTTTCAGTTTCATTTTCACTACACTGATCAGTTGCATTTAAAATAAGAAGTGGACACAGATTGCAGATTTACAACATCACTGTAAATATGAGATATTATTGCATTATTCATGATGACATACCTTACCTTATGACATATTATATTTGATTTTTCAAGTCGTAAATAACTGACATTCATATAAAAATATCCAACCCATCTAGTCTCAGCATGTTGCTCAAACTATAAAAGCAAACTTACTGATTAACTAGAATATGAAAGTTGGTGCAGTAAACTAATATAGTGTATACAAAATTGAGAACTACAAACCGAGAATAGGATAACTCATACTTCCAGCATTACATGGTACAATTTGAAGGTATGATATTTGATGTGTAGTAATCTGTTTAATTGACATTTTTGGCCCATGGTGTGCCTTATAAAATTCCCTCTTCAAATGAGTACAGGAAGGTATTGCAGTTACACTGTACCAGGCAACAGCCAAATTTGAGACAAACAGTCTACTTCATGAGGCGGAGAAATGGCAGAGGAGAAATGAGAGGGAGATGTCTCAACATCTTCATGTCTCCCTTCCACCTGGCACCTCCCGCCCACACTGCACTCGATCTGAAGATCAAGAAACGGGCTCTTGAATCACCTCAGGACACATGACCACCATTGGAAGACGACATCCTTGTTTCGAGGGACTGCTGAGGATGATGAGTGGTGCAAGTCCTAAGTGCAGCTGCAGGGCTTTAAGCACTCAGTGAGGTGAGTTGACAGCAGCCAGCAACGTTAAATATGTGGAGTTCAGGGAATAGGGTGGATGTGCTGTTAGGCTTACACTTGACCAACAGGGAAACATAATCTATGTACACACTACACACTGTATATATACTCAGTAGAATACATATAAGAAAGGTTCCTCTCTCTATATATACATATACGTATAATATATATATATATATATATATATATATATATATATATATATATATATATATACACACACATTGCCATGCAAACTACCTCTAACCTCTGGCAAATCCTCTATGTGTAGTACTGAAACTAGCTGAGTCAAACCAGCTTATTGACTTTTCCAGTGACTATGAGAACAGTAGAAACACTCGCCCCAATTTGTAGATGGATTTAAACAATTTCTTGGAATTCCGACTCATCTGGGTGTCCACCTAACCGCACAAGCAGCTGAATGGCTTTGTGTATTTGAATATTTGCTTCTACACCCCAAACACAGCATGTAATATGAGCAGCGTATGGCTGAAATGACCTAATATTATATCACAACAGGAGACTGACCACATTCCTCTTAAGCGATTTCAGTGGCAGAGCTTAAAAGATGAGTTTTGCAAAGGGATCTGCCAGGGGTACTGGTGGCTGGTACTGACGTAATCAGTACAGTGACACCTGGCACACAGGGATGCCAGAAACCCAACCCTAGTATTTATCCTATTTCAAATAAGACTAATCGGTGCTAAATCAATTATTTAGGGCATACAACTGAATACACGTGTCAGACTCTTTTCAAGCTTGCGTCTGATATGTAAACTTCACCGACCTTTAAATAATTCCCTCATCCACTTACTGGATCGCAGTCCAAAATCTGAATTATTAACTAAATAAATTTTCATGCCAACCCATCACATGTAATCACCGGTTTGTGAGGAAACATGAGACATTCACTCGTCTCAATATCTCCCAATATCACTGAGGTAGACCGAACCCAGATATTAGACTGGATGTCCATGACAGAGCACGCATTACAGATGATTAATGTGGCTAGTTTGCTCCAGTCTAGTAGACGTCCTGTGGGGACCTACTTGATGATGTACATCATCTGCAAGTGATGGAAAAATTATCTCTTTTGTTATTGCTACTGCGTCATAGATGGGGTCCAGCAGATTCTATGTCATGCATATATTGAGCTGCTGTATGCATGAGCATGTCACCAGTGTGCAGGGAATTTGGAGAAGTCTAATGCTGGTGTAATACGAATAGTCTGAAAACTCAACACCTCATAGACTTCTAGTTCTAGTTCTAGTTAGATGATATAATATTTTACCATTGCTATGGGGGAGATGAATGTCACTTATTTGAAATAAACGTGAGTACTTACAGATATTAAATACCCCAAATTATAGTTCTATTTCAAGACTGATTTTGTGCATTTGTCATTGAAAATATAAAAATTATGTTTCAAACAACAAATTTTACGACGGCAGTTGGCAAGCAGGCATGCAGGCATGAATCTAAACAAAATATATTTGCTAATGCAGCAGTGAAACATATGATTATACAATATTTAGATATATTTACGTGGTAAAAAACTATACTATCTTCACAATGCTACTATTTCAAAATAATTGTAAATCATATGAAATTCCAATAGTAACATGTTAATAATTCAAACTTTGAGACTTAATAATTTTTTTATCTTCTACAAAATTAAAAGTATATACCATATTTTGTTATACAATGATAGATCCAGATGGACTACCATTTGGTGTTCAGTTGTGTAAATCAATAATTTAGAATAACCCCAAAAAGCTATATTTATTTCGAAAATTCAGGAAAAACTTGTACCACAGTAACCACACACTGTGCGCATTCCCATTCTACAGTGTACTGCCTACTGCCTAGTGTTCCTATAACTCATCTAGGCACCGAGTATCGGTGCAAATTACCAGCAGAATTGTCTTTCATTTAACAAATCATCTTCCAGCCAGACACTGAACTGACCTGAACTCAACATTTATACTGGTGGAATATAGACCACATCATTCTCATGAAAACAGGAACCCATGTCCACAGTAAATGGACCCGGCATGTTATGAATCCAAATTCTAAAATAGAACATCGACCCCCAGGTCAAATGTTTCTGATGATTCATCATGGTTCATCAGCAAAACACCATGGTCCATCAGCAGGCTGCTGTCATGGTTGACAGCAGCCAGCAGGGCTTTATGCAGGATAACATTGTTGCCAGTCACACCTTTTTCTGGTGGACATCTGCATGTTAACTGTTATACACACAGGCCAGTTGAGATGTGTTTAATGACCTGAAATAACCGACACACATGCGTGTGACCCAATGACATTTCTACCCGTCCACAACAGGCTTTACCTGTCCATGTGAGTGACCAGTGAGGTTACAATGTTTAGACAACAGAACATATGACATTAATATGACCAGCTTCAGATATCAATGTCAGTGAGTCTAATACGCCATGGCCAAACCTTAAACCTACAGTATTCAGAATAGTTGAATATTGTTAAAATCAAACCATTGCCTGCTATGAATGCTTTCTTCGTCCATTCAAGTACAGGCCTAGCTGCTGTTGGAATATACTAACATATTGAGTGATTTGTCGAAGAGGGAAACAAGACATAAAAAATAAATATTTAATACACTGCATCAAACATTTTCTTACTATACAGCAACGTTCTGTTTCTATACAATACAACTGTCACAACGACATGAACAAAAGTCACACAAAACAGGTGTGAGCACTGAGCAACAGTGTCAGTGTGAATGTGTTGCACTTTACTTGTCACATTTGTAGAACTACTTAAGTAGTACTTCATCACTACAATACATCAAGTCAATTACTGTCGAAAATTCAACAGCCTTAAACAAGACTGCCTTACAGGGAAGAAACTTCACTCCCAGAGGGGAAGGACTATGTGGCATAGTATGTCAACATGAATCTTATTTTGACATGAGCCCTTGTGATATGACAGTTTGTGTTTGTGTACGAATATCAGTTATAATAAGTATACTCGGTCACTCGGTGTATCACTGCGTTAGCCATTTGTTTACGGACTGATGGAAATGGTGTTATGGAACAATATTTAACTGAGGTAATGGCATAAGCATATCTTTTTTTTATGTATTACTACTAGTTTCGGTGACGGCTGGTTCAACTTTTCCCCCTGACTGAGTCACTGAATGATTGACACTGAGACTGACGGCCACAGCGTCAGCGATCGACTGTTTAGCACTGTCAGAAAAACATTTCACAACAGAGTACAAGCCTTGGCAAAACACTCACCTGAATATAATATAAAACGACTTGAAATGCATTAATTGGACAGTCGCCACGGTTTCTTTACGACTATGTACAAATTGACCATTCTGGAACGAGTGCTACATTGGTAAACGACAAAAACTTCGCCGACATCGCCGTAGTTCTTGTTATTTGAATTGCGCATGCGCGCACCTGCTCTGGGAGCGGTAATTATTTCCATACTAAATTCGGCGGTAAACTTCCGCAAACGCTAGCACGACGTTCAAAATAACTACCACGTGTGCGTATTCTTTCACCCAAAGGACAGCTAATGAAAGGTTATTTTTGCTACACTATCTAGCTATGTGTCTTGACTATGTATATGCCCAGTGTAGTTACTCTGTCTTAATAAATATAATATGTCAGACGTGTTTAAAAATGATACCCATTTTTATTATTTTGCAATATAATGTAGAGGCAAAAGTGGGCCTTCTTACATCTCAATGCGATGCCACTTAATCGTCGGCGCAAATCTCACACATCAACACGCCGCGCTCATACCCGACATATGCACGGTGTGCCCACTGACCACACTCCCCGCGCTGCACCCAGCCATTGCCTTTTCTGTTGTTGGAAATGTGGTGATTGTAAGGCACGTCAATTATTATAAGAAAGGTACTAAAATACAAATTTGCTGTTCATTGTTTTGAATTCGCACCAAAAAAACAAATACGACGTTGAGTTGTGTCCCCTGACGGAGTGACGGGTATGTAGGTACCACTGGCGTTGGTTTGACGAAACTATACCAGAAATGCTTTGGTAGTGCCACTAGTGGGGCCTACATTGGCCTGCGGGCCCACTTTACCCGTCCTTCCCCTAGTATGTTTCACTCATTTGTTTGGCAACGAGAAAGGAGGCTTCCAGGTGAATCAACGAGCCAAGTCGACAAATATTGAAAGTTGGTTGTAAATTTACGAATTAATTTAAAAAAAACACCATTGATCAACCAATAGGTCACTTGTAAACCCTTCAACGATTGGAAGACACATATTTCGTAAATGATATGTCGCGCGCGCTTAACTCTCCAAAATCAAGACATCAAAGAAAACACTGACGACGCAGACACTAAGACAGGACAACAATTACGGTTTGTCTCGAAATAAACCCAACAAAGACTAAAACTCATTGGCTAAGGACACGCAACACAAGTCAGAAGAACAACAGACTGAGTGAATCAGAGGGAAATGTTAGGGGAGGTGCGGCCCTACCGACCCAGGCCTGTGTTTATCATATCACTTGGCAGTTTCATCTCAACACACGGCAACGTTCACTTATAACCACGATCGGCAAGAGAAACCCTCTACACACTCACAGATGTTTGGAGATCCACTACTTTGCAAAGCAAATATAAAAACAAAATATATCGCTAGGCTACGGATCCAACGTCGATACGCCCATGTCTAGGGCTCTATAGCCTACTGTGTGGAAATGGGTATTATAATATATGCGTCAGAAACAGCAGACTGAGAAGTTTTGAAGGAAGATGCCTCACCAGTTTAAGCTAAATTTTGAATAATGCATTGAGAACAATGCATATGTGACAAACAATTGACATCTCGAAACGCACTGGGTCAGCACCAACAAAATCGTTGACGAAATGAAACGAAGAAAGAGGCATTGGTCTATAGCAAAGTTCTCTGCATGGACATATAAACAACTTACAAATACAGTTCTAAAATGGACACCCCCGGGACGACAAAAAGAGGCAGACAACTGGGTACATGGAGCATGGCGTAGAACTGCATGGAATAAGAAATTAACGTGGGAAGACCCGCCAAGAACTGAACTCGTTCTCCTCAGATTCTTTCTGGCTGGAGGAGCTGGTGGGAGCGAGAAGGTAGGTTTAAGGTAAGGTAATTCTCACTACGATATGCAGCTTGATCAGTCTTTGCGTTGCCCCAAACTATGTGATGCATGGGCATTTCAAAAGCCTAATTTACTACCTTTTCGAGGTTCACACCCCATTTCAGAACCCACCTTTGTGACGTATGTGGATGCGAACCGTTGTTCTGTGCTTGATGAAGATATTACTTTTGGCTACGCTGCGTAGCCTGATTTGAGACAGACGATATAACACAATCATCACATTGCCTTAAAAATTGGAATTTTTGTAATTGGAACAATTAAATCGACGTACAATAAATAAACAGAACAACTTCATATAGTAATAAAAATTTAACAATCGGTTAGTCGACGCAATGAGACACTTACTAAACATATAAAGCCACTAGCGTGCGGGCCACCCACAGAGATACATATCACTGCAAATTAAACAATTAACATTAAGAATGTCCTAGGAATTGTTGTTCCTTTCTATGTTTTTAGAACGTGGTGAATATTGGTAAGTTCAGACTCTTCAACAATTTTTTTTGTTGCATTATGTTTATTCCGTAGTGTTTATTAACCCCAAGTAGGTACAGGGTTTGTTGAAAGTACATCAATTTCGTTAGTATGCCAGGAGTGGATACCGAAAGGGCAGTCTAGAGAATGGGGGGAAACTAAATGAAGCTCTCCAAGGAAAACAACTTCAGGCTATCCAGAAACGTGCACCCGGCCATGAGCTCTGCTCTGGACACCGAAAGGCGGCGGAGAGGGGAGAAATACACAAAACGTGTATGCGTGTGTCTTGCGTTAATCGCTACGTGTATCTTTTTTTCACCATGTGAATTACGTTTGTGTGACGTCACGAGTGCGTTGACGCGCGAGACCTTGGCGCGGCCATGACTCGTTGACGGGACAGGGCTATATGTCCACGGCTGTTGAACTCGGAGTATTCTCAGTGTCTTCGCTCGTAGCGGCAGTATAATGACATTCGACCTCTCCAGGTTGAGTTATTATGGGTCCAGGTAAGCCGACATCTTTGATAAACGAGATATCGACTTAATCGAATTGGTGTTCAATGTCGTGACCACGTTTCTTCAAAGACATATTACTATCGTCTTGACACTTCTTAGGTTACATACCGTCTATGTCTACAACATTAGCCCAACACGCGGCGATTTCCCGCATATATTCTACGTATTTATAAGGATTGTTTAGTCTAAGTAGGCCTACAGATTTAAATACATATGACATGTACCATTCAGAAATATTTAATATGGCGGGTAGGCGGGAAGATAAACAAGTATTTTAGAGAAATACATATAATGTAAACAAACCAGTGATTGATCCAAGCAACCTTTGCGTAGGCGTAGTTACAACAGGGGACGTAATAGAATAATAAAGATGAAGAATACTTTATTAATCCCCACAGGGAAATTGCATCGCTACCTGTGTGCCACATACAATTGCATAAATAAATATACACAAACTATACACATATACCAGAGTAAATACCATTTAAAAAGTTAAAAAATCAGATACAAACATGATATAAAAAATCACACCAAAGTATACATTTCAAGTCACCCCTACGCCAACGCTCTCATATTCGTTCATTAGTCATCGCTAGTTCTGCCTCCCCTCTTATTACAAACGGTGATTGCCGAAGCCCCGAAAGCTGCACGATACTTGGCCATTTTGGTTAAATTCTATTTTCGCATAAACAACACTGTTACGTGACTATGTCCAAGACATGCTGCCATCTAACGAATGGCAGCGCAACTATAATAGATAGTTGCGGGTTCGAGTTTACGCGTAAGAGCACATGTATGTCTGCTGGAGACACTTTGTCATAGATTAAAACCGTTGGAGCCTAGTCATGTATTCGTGTCATTATCATTGATAGACGTGATCACAGAACACGAAACATGGTGGCAGCGGTGAACGTGTAACAATTAGGTGCGTGAGAAACATCTATTTGTCACATTAATTGATGCCCTACTAATTATCGCTCACACACTGGCATTGTTGCCGAAGTCTACTCGATCGTATGGCGACGGCATCCAACGAAACGGCAATGGCTGCCGACGACGCACAAGCTACCGTTGAAGCGCGAAATAGTGGTGCACCGTCCAGACCCCCTCAACCACTCGTGTTTGGGCCAAACAAGGCTGAATCGTGGAAAATATTCCGTCGGCGCTGGTCAAATTATTGCACACTATCGGATATTGCTACAAGCCACGAAATTATCAGGTTGCGATGCTAGAAAACTCACTAGGAGATGAAGCCATGCGGCTGTATGACGGTTTCCAGTTCGCAACACCACAAGAACACCGCACCGTGGCGGAAATCTTGTCAGCGTTTGACGAATTCGCCATAGGGGAGGCAAACGAAACATTTGAAAGTTATAAGTTCAATAGCCGGAAGCAGGAGGATGGAGACAGTTTCGAAGATTTCCATGCCGATCTACCCGTGTTGGCAAAAACTTGCAATTTCTGTCATCAGTGCGCAAACTCGATGATAAGAGATAGGATCATCTTAGGCATAAGACAGTCGGAGACGCGACAAGAGCTACTTAAGATCCGCAAACTCTCCCTAGACGTGTGTGTAGATGTCTGCAGAGCTGCAGAGTCGGCCATATCACACAGGTCAGTACTGGATGATGTATGTGAACCCGTACACGTCGTAAATCATGGTCGTTTACTCAAGCGTGAGTGTCGATACTGTGGCAGGCGTCACGCTCCCAAGAAAGAAATGTGCCCCGCATACGGAAAGACCTGCAATAATTGTGGGGCCAAAGATCATTTTGAACGGAAATGCATGAAAGGGCGCAACACAAATCAGCTGTCTGGAAACCAGCACCAACGACGTGTGTACAACATACGTGACAACAATGGGCCTGACGAAGACGACGACAGTGAGTGCATTCACTGACACCACGAAAACGGGGCGCATATGCGAAGTGTCGAATGCTCGTAAACGGGAAGCAGCTCGTATTCCAAATCGACACAGGTGCCACTGTCAATATGCTGCCAGCCAGATACGCCAGAGATGTTGTCCCATACAATGGCGTTCTCACAATGTGGAACAAAACGATGATAAAACCGCTTGGCAAGTGTCGAATGTTGCTGAGCAATCCCAAAACAGAGACATCACATGATGTTGAGTTCATCGTTTTCAAGGACAATGACGACTGTCAGCCGATTCTAGGTTTGCAGACCAGCGAGCAAATGCATCTTGTGAAAATACAGGACAACAATTTCCATCGTGTGGCAGCAGTCCAAGATGATAGTTGTTTCAATTCACTCTTTGATGACAAGCTGGGAGAATTTCCAGGTGTGCAACACCTCACAGTCAACCCAGAAGTGTGCCCCAGGATCATGGCTAGCCGACGGATACCCATAGCCATTCGACCGCAACTGAAGAGCGAACTCGAGCGACTGACAGCCATGGGTGTCATTGCTCCTGTGGATGAACCAACACCATGGGTCAGCCAAGTGGTAGTTGTGACGAAGAGATCAGGCGCCTTAAGGGTGTGCATAGACCCTCACGAACTCAACAAAGCGTTGCAGCGTGAGCATTACACACTGCCAATTCTCGAAGATGTGCTACATGAGCTGCAAGGAGCAACTGTTTTCTCGAAGGCAGACCTCTCGTCCGGTTACTGGCACGTCAAGTTAGATGACGAATCCAGCCTGTTGACGACGTTCCAGACATGTTTTGGAAGATACAGGTGGTGTCGCCTGCCTTTTGGCACAACGGTGTCAAGTGAAGTGTTCCAAAAACACCTTCTAGAGGCCTTGCGTGGCCTACCAGGCATCATCTGCATAGCGGACGACATAGTGATCTATGGCAACACATCGGAAGAGCACGATGAGAACCTGCGAAAGTTCTTCGAGCGGTGTCTGGAGACAGGCATCAAACTCAACAAAGACAAGCTGGACATCGGACTGAAAGAGGTCACATTCATGGGTCACCGAATCACGAAGGAATGGTTACGCGTGGACCCAGCTAAAGTATCGGCAATCAGTGAGATGCAGCCACCGACCAACATCAATGAATTGCGCCGATTCATGGGCATGGCGAACTACCAGGCGCGGTTCATGCCTCACCTGACGGACACTATGCAACCGCTACACAACCTGCTCAAGAATGACGTGGCCTACGGGTGGTCCACGACACAACAAACGTCCTTCGATGCAGTCAAGGTGATGCTGGCAGAGGCCCCTGTTCTTGCGTTCTACAACTCGGACAAAGAACTAGTGCTGGAGAACGATGCGAGTGAGTACGGACTGGGATCGGTTTTGCTACAAGATGGCAAGCCAGTAGCATACGCAAGCCGATCTCTGTCTTCAGCTGAACGCCATTACGCTCAGATCGAGAAAGAAATGCTGAGCGTGTTGTTTGGTTTGAGCAAGTTTCACCACTACACGTACGGTCGAGATGCCACTGTGGTGACTGACCATAAACCGCTAGTTGCGATCCGCGCGAAGCCACTAGGGAAAGCTCCCAAGCGGCTACAACACATGCTGCTGAAATCACAAGAGTACTCATACCAGCTGACGTACAAACCTGGAAAAGCCATACCGGTCGCCGACGCATTGTCCCGAGCAACCACAGACGACCCGGTCACGGATGAGGTAGCCATCAACAACATCACGCTCACAGCGTTCATTCCGGAACGCCTAGACCGGATCCGTGGAGCTACATTGTTGGACCCTGTCCTGCAAGAACTGGGTACAGTCATCATGGAAGGATGGCCAAATGACAGAAGACGCGTGCCAGATCGTTTGCTACCCTACTTCAGCTACCGCGACGAGCTGACGATCCAGGATGGGATCATATTTCGTGGAGAACGCATCGTGATACCGTCTTCACTGCGAAAGAGCATGAAAGAGAAAGTACATGCCGGCCATATAGGCATCAACTCGTCTTTGAGGAGAGCACGAGACCTGATTTATTGGCCTCAGATGTCCACAGACATCCGTCACTACGTAGAAACATGTGGTGTGTGTGCAACATACGCTGATAAACAACCTGCAGAGTCGATGGTCATGACTGAGACACCATACCTACCATGGCAGAAAGTAGGGACGGATTTGTTCTCGTGGTCTGGAAGGGACTATATGGTAACAACAGATTACCACAGCGGTTTCTTCGAGTTAGACTACCTACCAGCCACAACCTCCGAAACAGTGGTAGGAAAGCTGAAGAACAATTTCAGTCGACACGGCATACCGCACACACTTGTCAGTGACAATGGACCACAGTATGCATCGGCTGTGTTCAGAAAATTCGCACAGAACTGGCAGTTTGTGCACGAGACTAGCAGCCCAGGCAACAGCCAAGCCAATGGTGCAGCCGAAGCGGCGGTCAAGATCGCTAAGAGGATGCTGAGAAAATGCAAGGCATCTAAGGAAGACTCATACCTCGGTCTTCTGAACATTCGTAACACACCGACTGAAGGAATGGCAACAAGCCCTGCACAGCGCCTGTTTGGTAGACGTACCAACACGTTGCTGCCAACAACACACAACCAGTTGAAACCGGGTGGTCCTGCCGATGTCAGAGAGCAATCCGGATGTCTGCGAACTAAGTTCAAATCAGTACTGAACTCAGACCACCCCAGACGTGACTTACGACGTTTGAATGTCGGCGAAACGATCAGAATGCAGCCATTAGAACACGGCAGGAGAGAATGGACTGAGGCAACGGTTCACAAAGCTCTGTCCAGTCGATCGTACGATGTCATAACAGCGACTGGACGCCATTACCGTCGAAACCGCCGACACCTCAGACCATCGCGTCCATCCGAGCAGGACACGACACATGATCGCGCTGACAGACCTGAACGAATGATACCACCTAGTGGCGTACCGAGAGATCGAGCACACGATCCGGAAACGGTCACTGTTGAGACAAACGCAGCCTCAACTCAACAACAGGAAACTACAACAGTCACACAGAATACACGACTAAGTAAGGTAGTTGTGTCAGACGACACGCGAGAACATGATCCCACGGGCCTGACTACACGATCCGGGAGAGTAGTCAGGCCCGTGGATAGACTGAACTTGTAATTGATCAAGTCAGTAGACAAACTGCAATTGAACTTAAATGTAATAATGGTAGCCTAATCATGCTAACTTTAATACTCGTTTAAGTTACTGTAAACTTTCACTCAATAGTGTTTAGTCGAACATTTTTGTTAGTTTATGTTTTTTTTTAGAATAATTAGGAGGGAGATGTTACGTGACTATGTCCAAGACATGCTGCCATCTAACGAATGGCAGCGCAACTATAATAGATAGTTGCGGGTTCGAGATTACGCGTAAGAGCACATGTATGTCTGCTGGAGACACTTTGTCATAGATTAAAACTGTTGGAGCCTAGTCATGTATTCGTGTCATTATCATTGATAGACGTGATCACAGAACACGAAACAAACACGACACATTCGTTATACGATAGTTAACCAATAATCATAACATATGCTAATTTTAATAAATTCGATTGGAAAAAGTACTTCAACGCAAACAATTAAGCATGTCGCTACAACAAGAAACATGAGCTCGACGGAACAATAGGTGATTATTTTATTCGACGAAATTTTAAATAATGAACAAAGCGCGCGTTGCAAATCACATTCTGGTTTCAGCTTACATCTTTACACTTATACATTGTACGCACGTGTACGAGTGCGTGCATGCGTGCTGACCTAAATTAAATGAGCTAGACGTAGGTCTCTTCTTGTTGGAATTATATTCTTATACTTGCAAACATTCGAAACATTTTGATAGGTCGCTTGGTAATGACATTTTCGCTAGTGATTTGCTCCTAACTGAAAAACTAACTGAACACCCGACCCGATGCTGCACGCACGCATGGACCCACGCACGCACGCACACACGCACGCACGCAAACAAAGTTTTAACACATGCCGAATACTCAAATTGTGCTATTGTTAACAGGTCTTATATTTCATCATAAAAATACACATACGATTATTTGAATCACAGGAATATATCATTAGATGACATTAACAATATATACACCTGAGGACGTTTAATCCTAAATATGGAGTATTATGCAAACTAAATTATAATTGTTATAGAAAATATGTTTGTGTTATCTTTGTAATAACCAAAATTATGTTATGCACAAAAATGTGACAAAACATACATAAAAATGATGTACATGTATGACACAAACTGATAGGACACTTTCCCTACTCCCATTGCGGAGTTCCTTACTCGGTTGAACCATTAGATACGCAGTGACACAATATAGCGTAAGATGAAGCCTGCCAACTAACGACCCTCTATATGGCTTAGCGAACACGCGCACATATAATCGCATACAAGACTATGCGTACCTATGCTATATGCAATCTTGAAGATGTCTTGCTGTAGGTCCAATAGATCAGCAACCTTGGTGGCTTGCAGCACCACCAGTGGTCAGGGGCGTCGATCCGGTTTTAAAAGTGGGGGGACGGGGGACGGGGGACCAATTTATACACACATATATGTATGCATTATATATATATATATATATATATATATATATATATATATATATATATATATATATGTGTGTGTGTGTGTGTGTGTGTGTATGAGTAATATTATATATATTATAATATGTATTTTTATAAATATAAAACGTAATTCATTGTTGGTCTGGTGCTAATTCTAAACTAAAAAAAGCCTTTATGTTATGCTATTTATAATAGTTATGTTGGCAACATATATTTGAAGAGGGGCCATGGCCTACCCCAATCACTGAACATTTGGGGGTAGACTTTGGACACAACACTGCTTGCCTGATTCATAGAGTGACAAGATGCAGAGCTTACAGGGGTGTCTGTGTAGGACTTCCCAATCCCACCGTTTAGCAAAGAAATTTGGCATCACTAAAATGAGATCAAATTACACAAAGTGCATAAATCCTCTGGTTCCGCCGTAGGCGATATAAATATCCACCAGGGCGACCAAAAATGTATAATCTATTATGTGCTTGATGGCTATATATCAATACAAGGGTGCACAATGATAGAGCCCGGCATGATGAATATTTACTGGACTTAGATCAAGTTGCGGGCTGCTGCCAACCAAGCAGTTTATTTTTTTATTTTTTTATTTTACTACTAGATCGATGTAGGGTTTTTAAGAGAGGGGAGTGATCAGTCTCGCTATATATGCCTATAAATTTGTTTTATGAACTGAAAAATTATGAGGACATTTCCTATGCTGACCCCCTCAGGCCGTGGGGTGGTCAGCTTCCCCCTCGTCCCCCACCGATCGACGCCCATGCTGTGCCTGTGTAGAACTTCCCAATCAAACATTTTGGCAAAGAAATTCGTCATCACTCAAATGGGAATAGGTTACACAAAGTGTAGGAATCCACCACTTCTGTCGTAGGCGATAAGCATCAAGCAGGCGAGGGGTGAAAGTGCAACATAAATTTCATCATTTAAAATGTGCTTGATGGCTAGAGCCTATTAATAATATATATCAACACAAGGTTGATAGAGCCCGGCAGCGGCTTACATTATTCCGGGAGTTATAAACTTTCCGATTGGCCTTTCTGCGTATGCGCAACAAATTAAAAATCATCAGTGTGCAGCGAAATAACAAAGCATTTCTGGTATAAATGCCACGGGCTGTTCGATAACTCTCCTGTGATGACTACTGTGAAAAGAGCAAAACATGCCTCAAAACTTGTTTGCTTCGTATTAATTTGCGATAAATAACTTTGCTGAACTTCATATCGCGAGCTTATTGTCTAGCTAGTCCTATATAGCGGCTGTTAAGAGAGAGGAGTGTTGAGTCAGGCTATATGCCTTGCAATTTTCTGAACTGAAAAGTGGGGGGGGGACAATTCCTATGCTGTCCCCCCACCCTGAAAAGTGGGGGGGGGGGACGCGTCCCCCCCCCCCGTCCCCCACCGATCGACGCCCGTGCCAGTGGTTGCACATATCGAACAATAGCGGTATTATAGTTTTCGGCCATGGCATCAACGTCTGATATTAAGTTGAGACGTAAACAACCTTATGAGATGACTAACATGTGTGCGTACCTTTAGGATATATTCACAATAACACCCCCATTTGACTACAATGAATGACATGATCATTAAGCCACGTACGTACTAGAAAGACCATTAAATGTGGTGCCAGACTCTTGCACGCAACCACGAATTCCACCAGTTCCAGTTGCTTCATCAGTCATCCTCGATGATCATGTACTGGTCATTGATCGTTGTGTTCACCGTCTAAAATACTGTTTCCGGTACAGGGTTGATGGCATCCAGCGTACTGCGTGGCATCAGCAACCTATTGAAATCAGAATTCCCGGAGACCGTCTTCAACAGCGAGGATTCAGTCACATCGATGGCGTCATCGGCAAACAGTGCAACAACTAGAAGTTCGGCAACGTCTAGGAACAGACGACCCCGAAACCCAGCGATGTTTCCTGGCAGTTCTAACGGTACCGCAAGTATGACCGACTCGCTTAAATCGCACGCTACTTCTGTCGGTAAAAACACGAATACGTCCGAAGAGCCATTCTTGAATGAAACACTCCGGCGTCAAATGCTAGGACAGCGTACGAGAGTAAAAAATCCTCGCATGTCTGCACACACGCCCCAGAGGTCTGCTCCCGTCGGAAAAAAGTCGTTCAGCAATACACCACATCGTAAAGATTTCTCGAAAATCGACGTGAATGGTAGAACTGGTAAAACGAGTAACAGGACTTCTCACACGACTGAGAATTCTGGTATCTTTAGAGAAAGACCCGCAAAAAACCCGTTATTAATTAAAGAAGAAAGGATATATTTACCAAAACGCCGTGCAAATGCAAAGGCGGACGTTAAGACTGCTGACACGTCCAGAAGGGCTCGTTCCGGCGGAGGTGGGTCCGCCAGAAAATCGTCATTCGTTAATAAAAACAAGGAACATTTGTTAAGAAACGAGACGAATACTAGAACGGATAGCGAAACCACTTATTCGTTTCAGGACTCTAGTCTCAATGGAGATAAGTCCGCTAAACAGTTGTCGTTCGTTGACGAAGATACGGGAATTTTGCTAAGAAACAGGTCCGTTTCGTGTCCGGAGAGTACAATCTCTTACGTGTTCGTGAAGTGTGACCCCGTAACAGGAGAGCCCCTCCAAGACACCCCGCTATATAATGAAAACATGGAACCTTTGTTAAGAAACGAAATGAACGCTAGCACTAATGTCGCTTACACGCGTACGAAGCATCCTTCCGTAGGCGGCCATGGGCGCGCTAAAAAATCGTGGTTCGTTATTGAAGAACGAGACAAATTGCTAAGGCAAGCGACGGATACAAGGCCGGACGCCATGACTGTTAGCACGTTAGCGCAGCCTGGCGTCGTGGGAGACGTGTACGTCGGAAAGTCGTACTTCTCTGACGAAAACCAATATAACATGTTTAGAAACAATGCAGGAAAAGGCGGTAATATGTACACGTCTGTGAGGCCTAGTCCTATTGGTGGTGGCACTCCATCTCCGGCTTCGTGCCTTCGTGGAAATCAACAAAATCGACGAAGAAACGAGTCGGTTGGAAGAACGGACGCAAAGGCCTCGCTTAAATTCAAACAAGGCGATGTATTTGGTGGAAACGCGTTCCCTCGAGAGCCGTGTGTGGTTGAAGACCACAACCACCGATGCACGCGATGCACGAAGACAAGACCGCACGCAAAGAAGCCGTACTATACAGAGCGGTTTAGCCCCACCAGAGATCAGCCCGACCATCATTTGACAAGCGTCGACGCGGTGGAAACAAAGAGAGACGCGAGAGCCTGGTGCACACCTCAGCACTGCCGTTCCGCTGGAGGTATCCCAGTCATGGAGCCACCGAGAAACCGGACTTACCAAACAGGACATATAAGTAGGGTAGACGGAATAGGTGTTCAGACTTCACCTAAAGTCGGGTTGACTGGTCTCGCAGGAGACGGATTGGTGGCGCAGAAGCCTTGGTCGCCGGGTGACAACTGTCGGGCGAAGAAGAACAAGAGGGCCTGCAAGAACGCTCAGACGAAGAACAGTCGACACGTACCGTACCATGCCGAACAACGGCGAACCACGAGAAGGTCGCAGTCTTTTCCGGTGTATCAGCGATTCTGGCAGGAATGGGAAGAACTTATTACCAAGGAAGCACGTTCGTCGCACAATAGTTGCTCGTGTTGCACAGGAAAGGAAGATACTACTTTCAGCAGCGGACAACTGATGTACAAAACGCAACCCAATTGTTACAGAGCCGACGGCGGACAACTAGCTACGGGGCAAGAACGGTTCTTCGCGAACGGTTTATTAGCGTATGACAACGTCCACGGGTTGCCGGCAGATATGTGGAGGGGAGTTGCGGACACCCGGGAAGACCATACCGTGTGCAAGCAGGTGTCATCGATGCAAACCCGTGCACGCCATAAGACGTGGCCGAAAGTAGGAAAGGTTTGTTTTGCGGAAGAGGCGCCGCGCGCAAATGCAACTCCGAACGGATATGACGTCATTGATCACGATCCTGGCGAATCGTCAGATTCGGGTTGTTCAGAAGAGCTCGACGCAATTGCACGCGAGAAGCACCAGAGCGGTCCGGGGGACCCGAAAATGAGAAAATTCATCGCAACTGTGCGAGAATCTCCGTTTAATAGCCGCCCACCTCGGGAAGAAGTTATCACTGAACCGGAACCGGAAAGCATCCTTTTCCCGACATGTGCATCGAATCAACACTCTATCTTTACACCGGACATGTTTGAGAAGTCACACAGGACAATGCATGAACCAGAGCAACAGTCACCAGATGTACGTAACCCTCTTGTGTCGAAAAATGTTAACCAGAATACCACCCGTCGACAGTCGTCAAATAACCACCATCCAATCTACATGAGACAAGGCGATGACCGACTCGACTTCGAAAGGATGTCACCGTGTCATCCGCAGCATGCAAACCAAAGAACATACGAAAATGTTTGCTTCGGAGGTACGTCGCCATATCAGATCGACGGGCCTTTTACGAGAGAACACGACGCATCAACGATGTTCTGCTCACCGGAAAGAACGGAGACGGTCGCACGGACACAGTCGTTGCCGCAACAGCCCTACCCTGCGTCTCAGTTCGATGCCGGACGAGTGGATAGTGACCGGGTGATGCCCGTGAGACGCCGACAAATGTGGGTGAAAGACGAAGCGAACTTGGTCTTCAGACATTCGTCGTCGCCGTGTCCGTCAATGATGTCACGTTCTTCTCACTACTCCGCGTCTCAACCTCCGGACGACGATCACGTGGAATCTCGCCGGGCGTTCTCGCTAATTTCTCGTCCGTTTCGACCGGACGACGGCGTCGACTCGCCGAACGCAACAACCAAAAGCCAACCCGTGGACGAGGAGGGCACTCAACACAAACGCACACGGTCACGCGAATCGCCCAAGCATCAGCCCCAGAAGCAACCAGCACAACAAACACAACAGAACCCCACTCATCATATCCCTCTTCCTCCTCCACCTCCTCCTCCTCCTCCTACTCCTCCTCAGACATCGGAGCCGGTCAACAAACACGCTCACAGAGACAACTCTCCCAAAAAGTGGCCCTGGGACGAACAAGTCGTTGGGCCCAAACGGACTTGCAGCGCGCCAAATACATTGTCTAATGCTGCTCCGACGGACGACAAACCTTCGACTCCCGAAGTGAAGGTGGCGCCGAGCAAAGGTGCTGCAGAGCCGAAACGTTGCCAGGATGTCGCTGGAAAGTCCAAAGACGACCTTCGTACTGACGAACTCGAGCGGCACGAAACGATCTACAGGAAACACATGGCTGGTGAGTCGGCATAGACAGATAACGAATTCCGCTCTCATATTCGATGTTCCTGTCTACCGCTGTTTTGTTAACGATAGTCAAGATAAATTATGTTAGTTATCGTTACACTGTAAACCTACCTTCAGACAAATCTTGATATAAAAGACACATTTGTGAAATTATTTGTGGAACGTTTGGATTATTCAAATTCCATCATGCTTGTGTTCATCTATATTTTTATAATATTATTATGTTAAGACGTTAGGGGTTCAAGGTACGTGTACTAATTGTATATCACGGTCCCACATGTATATTTCATAAGCAAATTTAATTGTAATCATGGATGCTGGCACTTTGGGGTATATGTCTGCTGCATATACTGTATTATCACACACTTATACAAATGACGCATAATGTAGGCAGTTGCCAATCATTTAAAGTAGGAATTCGGGGCAGGTAGGTGGTCTGGGCGTTAATACAGTATACTTTGTACGAATTGGACAATGTCGACAACTGTGAACGACCAGTTAAATGTTTAATGAGTTATGTTAAAGGAAGATTAGCAATCGTTCACACACTACTACTAATGTTTAACTATTTATAGTGTGTGTGTGTGTGTGTGTGTGTGTGTGTGTGTGTGTGTGTGTGTGTGTGTGTGTATGTGTGTGTGTGGGGGGGGTGCGTGTGTGCGAGCGAGCGAGCGAGCGAGCGAGCGAGCGTGCGTGCGTGCGTGCGTGCGTGCGTGCGTGTGTGTAGTATGTAGTGTATATACAGCGCCCATTATGTGAATACATAATAATGTATAATTAATACTTTATTATTTAAGTAACTAGTATATAAAATGACAACGTTTTCAAAAATCCCTCGTCGAGAATCGTTTTACAAAATCATCTCGGCAAAATACAGTCTACTGCCAAACACACAATAGGCACGTTCTACGTTCTTAGTTCTTAGGTGGTTTCCTCCAAACAGCCAAAATTTGGGCTAACGCAGGAGTTGTCCTTCTCTAGAATTAGTGAGTCCACTACATGTTACACATTTACCCCCTGTGTGGGATCTTTTACTTCCCCTGGCATAGACACCAGATAGAAGGGACCACCGGCTTTTGGTGTCTCTTCCGAAAGACACAGGCAACGTAACGTCTCACTGTCCTCTCGTGCTCTTGTTTGCCAGTGCGAGCGAAGGCCCAGTTGGACGTTCTCTTCAACAGCGACCAGGCTCGCGAAACGACGCACAAGCTGATATCGCACCACATGGACCCAGATGCCACAGTGGACGTGTTTATTGCGTGCATGGAGTTCTTCTGGACGCAGCTTGGCGTCATGTTGACCGAGCCCACGGTGCCTTTCGGGGTCGTCGAGCGGGAAGCCAGAGACGTGACTCGGCACGGCGACTTTGGCGTACAGTTTCAGGAGTGTGATGGTAGACGATAGTTTACTTTAATCTCGGAATAAAACTGTTCAGCTGCCGTTTCAGAGATGGCGATGTCGTTGTGATTGCCGCGATGTTATTCCGCTATGCTAATGGGCGTGTTGTTAATTTCAAAGAAATTGGTGGAAGGTAGACTGTATATGACATCCTGGTCTTCCTGTTGCGTCGTTATTTTGCCGCTTCCCATTTACTTGGATAGTCGACCTTCCTCGATCTGCATCATAATATATGTCACACATTACCTGATTCATACTATGCTTCTTTGTGAACTCAACTGCATACCAATCTGCTTTCTGAAATCATCCAGTCTTTTTGCTTCTGAGTACATTTTACATATTCTGTAGGCGTACACATGTAAAACTTTCGAATCTTCTGGAACACCTAATTTTAGCCTTGCAGCGCTTCTTACAATTAATTTGTGTTCTTCAGTAATGTGACAGAATCGGTGGGCACATTGTGAGTCTACCTCCAAAAACTACGCGGGCCAACCGGGTCACTGAATTGCGGCAGAATATCCTAGGGCCCGCGGGCTAGCAGCTATGTCGAATGCTGGCTATTCGCCTACAGACAAATTGAAATTTTGTAAAACATACCTCATTGGTTAAATATTGAAGAAAATCGAACACACACGGAAGAAAACGTGCATGTACACGAGCGCATACGTGGCATGCTGGTACACACACAATAACGCACACAGACACCATTCCCGTAGGCGCAGCTTAGTGCAGTTGTATATAAACATGCCCTCTCCATTCCTCGCTGAAGGAAACGAATTGAAAAGATATAGTTCAACACTAGTGCTGTCTGACTGCTAAGATATCCAGGACTACCCCGTCGATCCAGTAGTATATCTATTTGACAGGTAAAATCTCCAACACTATTCCCCTCGACCCGTCCACCACCACATGCACGGACGCACACACACGGATACACTCACTCACTCACTCACTCACTCACTCACTCACTCACTCACTCACTCACTCACTCACTCACTCACTCACTCACTCACTCACTCACTCACTCACTCACTCACTCACTCACTCACTCACTCACTCACTCACTCACACAAACACACACACACACACACACACACACACCACACACGCACGCACGCACGCACACACACACTCACTCACACACACACACACACACACACACACACACACACACACTCGCTCACACACAAATAAACACACACAAATAAACACACACAAACACATACACATAAAGACTCTTGTTGAATGTGTTCAGTTAGCATCTACAGCTGGGACAGAACAACAAGATCATAAACACGTACTTTTCCCACGACGCTCACCAGGGAGTTGCCGCGGTGATCATCACAACTGTTACGGTCGCCTTGTTTGACATATTCGCATCGCGCTTGGAAAAAATATTTCCGAGCGTTATAAACTTATCCGGGTGACGTTTCCGCGCATGCGCGATAAATGTAAATTCACGCAAAGCATTTATGGTATAAATGTCACAGGATGATCGTTACCTTGACACTGTAATGCGAAAACACCCAGAATGTGGTGTGATCATAACTGGCGATTTCAACCAGTTGCGGGATAACTTTATGAAAACCCACTATAGATTTGTCCAAGTAGTTAATGTTGTAACACGTGGACAGGCGATATTAGACAAAATATGGACGAATATGGAGGAGGTATACACCCCACCTGTTACTATCTCCGAACTGGGGTCATCGGACCATAACATGGTTTTGCTTAAACCTAAAGCGAAAAGCTCAGTTGATACTGGATGCGTGACACGGTTAACCGTAAGGTGTATGGGGCCAAAAGAAAAAGCCACATTCAATATGGCTTTATCAGCCATTAAATGGGAACCCCTATTTAGGCTTGATTCATGTGCAGATCAATATTCATATTATCAAACGGTTATTAGCAACCTGATGGAAATATGCTTTCCTACTAAAGTTGTTACGAGGCATACGGCTGATAAACCATGGGTTACAGACTGGTTCAGAGACTTAGTTCGTAAACGACAGCGAGCTCACATGATTGGTGATATGAATCAAGCAAAAATATTGCGTAATAAGGTCAACCGAGCCGCGTCGAAACTTAAGTATAATTTTTACCAAACACAAATTGCAGCAATGCATGAATCGGGATCCCACGATTGGTGGAAGCATATGAAAACAATAATGGGACTTAAAACAAATGGCAATTCATGCATGCAAGGTCTAGCTAACAAAACAACGGATGGTGATTGTGGCTTACTGGCCAATACAATGAATGATTTCTTTGTGTCTGTGAGTGACCATTTGCCTCGGTTAAATAAGAACCACAAGGTGTTCGACGTTAACGAGGAACTGCCGGATCAGTATGTGATAAGCGTATATACTACTTTTAAAGCTTTGGAGAGTGTTAAAGCCAACAAGGCTACTGGGCCTGACAACATACTTGCATGGGTGTTAAGAAACTATGCAAATGTTTTCGCCCCTCCATTAACTGCTATTTTTAACAATTCACTAAGAAAAGGTGTACTCCCTATGGAATGGAAAATGGCCAATATAATACCGTTGCCAAAAACAAGCCCCCCTGTGTCGATTGAAAAAGACATTAGACCAATTTCACTAACTCCAATAGCTGCCAAGGTGTTTGAATCAATAATAATGAAATGGGTGGATGAAACAATTGAAGGTGAAATTGATGCTAAGCAATTTGGAGGAATTAGCGGAACGTCCACAACAGATGTTCTTGTCGAACTGGTTCATATGTGGTATAAGGCGACAGATAAATTGAATTCTTATGTCAGAGTTGTAATGCTAGACTTTAGCAAAGCGTTTGATCTTATTAATCATCATTTGTTGCTAGATAAGCTACAATCGTATGGGTTGCCCGCACATATTTTAAGATGGATGGCAACATTTCTATTAGACAGAACTCAACGAGTAAAAATAGGAAATGAATATTCCCATTCTGGTCATCCCAATGGGGGAGTACCGCAAGGGACATTGTCTGGACCTAAATGTTTCCTTGTTTACATAAATGATTTAAGAACGACTGTTCCACTATATAAGTATGTAGATGATAGTACGTTATTTGAAATATGCGACAGAAAGGGTGTATCTGTCATTCAAGAGTCGGTTGATATTGCTGCTAGATGGACAGAAAAAAATGACATGAAAATTAATTCCGAAAAATCAAAAGAAATAATCATTAGTTTTGCACAAGATGGCAATTTCAGAAGCACTATCCCGAATATAAAAATTGATGGGAGGGATGTAGCACAAGTTTGCCATGCCAAACTATTAGGTGTGACCATTTCTCAGGATCTGACATGGAACAAACACGTAGATACTATTGTGAAAAAAGCTGGTAAACGCTTGTACATGTTATATCAGTTAAAGCGTGCAGGGATTACACAGAAAGATCTGGTCAGTGTATATGTTAGTGTGGTGAGACCAGTTCTAGAATATGCATGTCCTGTATGGCACACTAACTTGCCCCAATATTTGTCTGACAATATTGAAGTTATACAAAAAAGGGCATTAAAATGTATTTTTCCTGGATTGGGTTACGCGGAGATACTAAGACGTGTTAACCTGGATACGTTGAATGTAAGACGGGAGAGCATTTGTCAAAAATATTTTGATAAAATTAAAGTCGGCACACATAGATTAAATTATCTGCTGCCTGACAAAAGACATACCGAGTATAATATTATACAAGAAAATGTGTACCCGTTACCAGTTACTAGAACGAATAGATTCCGTAACTCCTTTATACCGTGGGCTTTATACAACTGTCAGTAAAAAGGTTATTAGTACGGTATGATTTGCGGTATCAAATGTATTTCTATTGTATTTGTATGATGTTTTGATGAGTCAATTGTAACCTATTGTAATGTCAATCCAACTCAGTTGAGTTGCTAATAAAACTTGTGTTACCTCTTCTGTGGTGGTTATTTTGAATAATTGTAATGTCTTTCAATACATATTACATTTGTTTAAATCAATGTCACGGATTATGGTGAACTGCGGTAACATGATTTTCGCTAAACATGTGTGTCTCGTTTTTGAAAAACAACTACCTCTGTATATACACACTGATAGTAAGTTCAGACGTCCTAACTTTAGACCCGGTTTGAATGTATGACTGATAGTCTGGCTTAACATGGTAATACGACAAGATAAAACAGATAGCAAGTTAAGCCTGCACTTGGGGTGTCAGTCTGTCAGACCTTAAAATAGTAGTATAAAAGCACGTCAGATCTACACGCGGGCATGCAACCGTAGGTCTAGATACGTAATTTGAAATAATTTAAAATAGTAATTTAACTAGTGTTGTTATTATTAATTTAATGTACATATTTATTTATTTATTAGTATTTATATATTTGGTCACGTCCAGTGAAAGACTAATGGGTGTGTACCTAAAGATATCCAGTATGGTGAACTTGTCACAGTGTCACGCACCGTTGGTCGACTATATCTACGTTATAAAGACACCTACAAGCATGTCATGAAGATGGCAGGAAATGACGTTACTATTAACACATTACACATCTGGGCATAAAAGAACCGATTTGGCGATTAGCAAACGAGTGGATTGAGTACATTTAACATGTATGACTTATTACTCTTTTTGTATTTTAAATTATACATGTTATGGAAGTTAATAAATCACTCCTGTATCGTATAGAACGGAAACCATATTAATGCTAGTTCTGCGCATGCACAAGGTTTACCGTATAGAACGGAAATGACGTGAACAGGATTTTCCATGGTGAACGATCGAGAATGAGGCGCCCGTAGGTCTGTGTTTGAGAAGCAACGTGCAGCGTTCGACCGCACAGTAAGTTCGTAGAAACAATAAACATTGTAATAGAAATCTATATTCTACTGTAAGATGTAGCAACATGTCACGTGTGAGGAACGACGAAAATGTCGCAGTTCGAAGTTTCTGTTATAATGATGTTGCAACATAAATGATCAGTCGGCCCCGGTGCGCCAAAGGTTTCTGAGACCGAGACCGAGCAAAGCTTAAATGTTCAGGATCAGTATTAGTAAAATCACCCCAAAAAAGAAGGCCCTATAACTTGTTTTAAAATCTTATGACTGTCTGTGTTATACAAATTGCGTAATAATATTAATATACATTAATTCGGTTACTTTTCGTCGATATGACGTCACCGTCGCGATTTGAGGTTTACGTCACACCATAGTCTAGACGCGCGGTTTTCATTGCGTGATTTCTGGTCGCCATTTTATTAACGGGCAAACGACGTGTGTTCTCGTTAGGAACCGTAATGTTTATCAATTATAATGTCTTCGTAGTCCCGTTATGGATAATTACGACGCTCGTTCCACCAACAAATGCGAGATAGTCTGCATGTATGTTTCAACTTATGCACGTGTATGAACTATCCACGTCGCTGCGATGTGAATACATTGTTGGTGTGACAGTTTGCTTAACTTACATACGTTTACAGTTACAGCCTAACAGAACACCACCATATACGATAACAAATTATCATGATGGTGTGACGATATTAGTTTTCTGATGTCAATATGTGCTAGAAGGATGCTTAAGGCTTATTTTTGCTCTGTTAATTGTGTTCGCCTTTATGTTGCAGAAGCAGAGCGTCAGCCGTGACGTCAGCGGACACGTGAAGTGGGAGTATCGAACGAAAGGTTAGTCACTAATCCTTAACTGATGTTTTATGTTTCAGGTGATGTGACCCAGAAGAGGACACAGAAGAGGACGCAGAAGAGGACGCAGAAGAGGACGCAGAAGGGGACGCAGAAGATGGAGCAGAAGAGGACGCTGAAGAGGACCCGGAAGAGGACGCTGAAGAGGAACGCAAGAGGACGCTGAAGAGGACGCTGAAGGGGACGCTCAAGGGGACGCTGAATATGGAGCAGAAGAGGACGCTGAAGAGAACCTCATCACTAACTAATTCATTGCTCTGTTAACGCTCTTTTGTCTGTTTTCATATGCCGTGACGTCAGCGGACATCGGAAGATGGAATATCAGCAAAGGGTAAGTATCAACTTTACCTAGCTAAGTCTTACCTTGTATGCATTTCAGGTCTCATGTTGCATCATATTTTCCGTTGCCCTGTTAATGTTGTTGTTGTTTTTCTGGTGTACGTGCAACGCATCAGCCGTGACGTCAGTGGACATATGAAGAACATTGAGCAACAGGTAGTTGTGCATTTGTCATATCCACATATGATGCTACCGACTCCACAGTTTGTGTTTGTTAATTCGAAACTTGTTTTATTTTAGATGGCCCCACGCAGGGTCGCGCGCTCAGTTGCTGACATTTCACCGCGCTAGTTCGGCAGGTAGGACAATGCTGTTAGTGTGATGTCATTGCATACTTATTTTTCTTTTCTTTCTGTTTTCATGCTGAAGAAACCGTCATGACGTCCGCATCTAAATATAACACCTCTAGCGAGGGTACGCATGTACACTTGGGTGTCTTCGGGCTGGTATTCCATTCTTGGGTTGTTGGTTATTCTGTCGCAGGATAACATTCTAAATATCATGATGTTGATAATGGTCAGTTTCACTGTGTATGTTTTCTGTTTCATGCATCGTCAGTGGCGTCAGCTGAGAGCATCATGAAGAATGCTTTGTTCTCTGATGACTCTTCTGTGTCGAACTCTCCGTGACGTTGAAAGGTTTTGACACTACTGTCTATGAAGATAAAGTTAGGGTACGGGTATCATTGTGTATTAGGTCTTCAGATACAGTATCCATATGTTTTGTTTGCATGTTGAAACCTGTACCACTGCTACCTAACCACTACACACGACACAATGATACAGACGAAATATGTTTGATGTT
>OZ024863.1:42652583-42800083 GCA_964017155.1 Oasisia sp. SBJ-2009 | reverse complement strand
CAAAGCTGCCATTTTTATACCTCATTCTATCGCTCACAAATCCCCTTATGCTATATATTTTATTGCTAAGTACTAACAGATGAGTAAAATTATACCACTTTTTAGTGATGCTATATTACTTTTACACGAAACATTTGCCTGTGTCTTTCGGAAGAGATATTAAAATCAAAAAGGGGAAATCAAAGATCCCATTCATGAGTTAGTCCAAGTTTGGGCTGTTTGGAGGACACCATCTGAGACCTGAGCATATAGATTAAAAATAGATATGTTTTAAGTCAATTCTAACCTATTCTGGCAATTACAGAGCCCCTATCACAATGAGGCCAAAAAGATGGCGTGGGCGACAAACAATTTTTTTATCTCTCATTCCAAGAGCACTACACGGTAATGAATGGCCGCTGTGCTTGCGAATTGTAATACTTTGCATAAATTTCGATCTCAAAATGATTGAACTAATGAAATGAAGTGTCAAATGTAGATACAGTGATAATGGGAAAATTTAGACACATCTGATTTGTACACAAGTACCCAATTTCTTTGTCCTGTTTATTTTGCTTAATTTTCAATCAAATGTTGACTTTAGAAGTGTAGACTTAGACACCTAAATCAAACCTTTATTGGTTTTAGTGCCAGCAATAATTGTGCTGACCTTTAAATTATGCCATGCCTTTTTGAGACTTACATGTTGTTATAAAGATGTACATATAGTTATGCTAGGCTACTGCTGGGCCTATCATCTCTTTAGCCAATTTGGCTAAAGGTCAGACATTTCTTTAGCCAAACGAGATTTTCTCTAGCCATTTTTATACATAAGTTTTAATTAACCTAACATTTATAACATGGTTAGCATAAAAGAAAGCTAACACATATAAAGTAAATAAACACCCAATATAATTTAATAGAAACATTGTTTAACCATACAAAAAGATTAAACACTACTGCAAACATGCCAACACAATTAATGGGACTTCTTTCAGTTATTAAAGGCCAAAAAACACCTACTATTGATGTAATAAAAATTAAATTAACAATGTAGCAAAGTTGAAAGAGAACATTTTATAACAAGGCGAAGTAGATTGTTCTGAATTATTTCGCCTTGTTATAAAAAATCTCGTTCAACTTCTACTACATTGTTAATTTGATTTGGATTACATTAATAGTAGGTGCTAGGTGTTGTTTGCCCTTTAGTAACTAAAAGATGTCCCATTAATTTTTTTAGCATGTTTGCAAAATTCTCAATCTTCCGTAAAATCTACTCTGCAATGATTCAAACAAATGATTGCATTAACATAATTATTACCCATTTTAAAACATAATTTGTCTGCTCAATAACTGATTATTGAATATAATAATTCTCCCATTTTTTATTTAGCCTATATGATAGATCGACCATAGTCCTAGCCTGGGTGATGCATATACTTACTAAAATATGTTTTAGACATGCATCTTTCTATCTGTAATAATTTCCGGTGATGGGAATTGTCAAATGAATGAGATCAAGCCTTAGTGTTTAAACAGTAAACTGTTCATTTCTTGAAAGCACAGATGTTTCCAGAACATCAAGCTAACAGGAATACTGATTCTGATGGTGGGTCTGTTGAAAATAATCTAAAATGGGCAATGTTCATATGCTTGTAAATATGTAATGGTAACAGGTTTGTTTGTTTCTGTTTAAAGATGAAGAAACGTCCAAAGCCAAGTGACGGGGACAGAGCCGAATTGGTTGTCCCTAAGAAGAGAAAGTCTGCCAGACTGCTTGCATCTAAAGACAATGACAAGCAGACGGCAGTGGGGGAATCAACGGATGCTGCGGCTGATGCGTCTAAAGGCACAACTGGGACGACACAAGATGCCGGCAGTTCATCTGCGGATTCGTCCCCCAACAACAACTGCTCAATATGTCTTGGTCAGCTCGAGAACAAGTCGTTTACCGACAGCTGCTTCCACACATTCTGCTTTGTGTGCCTACTCGAGTGGTCCAAGGTCAAGGCCGTCTGTCCGCTATGCAAGCAGCCGTTCAAGAGCATCATTCACAACGTGCGATCCATCGAGGACTACGACCAGTACTACCTACGGTCTGACGAATTGACCTCGGATGCCAGTCGTAGATTCCGCTATCGGACAACGCTGATGCCCGGGACACAGCGGCGGCAGGCACAAGAACATCACCACCGCATGCTGCTGCAGCGGCCTTCACGCGCCACGATGCGTGGCCCGTTTGGTCGGACTGGACAGGCGGCGACGTCCGAGTTCCGTCAGCGGGTCTACGCAACCGGAATGAGAGTGAAGGAACTGGTGCCGACTGACGGACGTCCGCCGCGATATCGAGACATCTCGGCGGCGTTCTTCTCGCGCAACCCGGCAAGCACGCATCGCCTCGTTCCGTGGCTCAACCGAGAGTTGAACGTTTTGCTCAACCACCACGACGATCACATCCAGTTTGTGCTGGAGCTCATACTCGACCTCATCAAGCGGTACGACATCCGCAGCGAGGAGTTCTTCCAGCACATCCAGCCGTTCACCGGCAGACGCACGGAGCATTTCGTCCACGAGTTCTACAGCTTCGCCCGTGCACCATATGACATCGTCGCATACGACCAGAATGCGGCATACGACAACGTCGACTTACCTGTGCACGAAATCGAGAGCGACGACAATGACGATGACAATGACGACGATTCTGATGTCATTATGGTGTCACCGCCGCCAGGCGAATCCATTGATTCAGTTGATATGGGCTTGATGAGTCTGACTCCGCTGCTTGATCGAGTGCGAAACTTCCTTGGGACGTTTTCCCAGCATGCGGATACTGCACATACAGGGTGGGACACGCCCATTCCCGGGACATCCCAATCCTGGTCTCCCCAGTACACTGCCACACGCCCCGAGGACCCGATCGATATCACAGACAGCACGACACGCCAGACCACCAATGGCACGCCCGTTTCAAGTGCCGCCAGCGATGTCGAGATTGTAGCGGTCGAGAAAGCTTGGGAGTGTCGAACTCCAATCTGCCTGTCATCCGATTCTGACTGCGGTGTGACCGTGCCCACACAATACCGTGAGAAACGTCACCGTCGTGACCCACATCGTCGATCGCGTTCTTTGTCATCAACAAGGTCCGGTAGAACTGGACATTCGTTACGCAGAAGGCGGTCTAGGTCATCGTCACGCACGCGGATGAGAGATGTAAGAAATCGTGACAGGCATCATCGTAGACACCTAGAGAGTTCTCGGAGGAGAACAAGGTCAGCTGAGCGGCGTGATCGGAGGCGTGACAGGGATCGTTCCTCCAGCTCGCGTCGCAGGCATCGTGACAGTCACAGAGAGAGGTATCGTATCGATGTGCATGGTCGATCGCATCGCTCTTCGGGAAGACACAGCGAGAGGAGATCAAAGTCAAGGTCACACATATACGTGGACAGTGATAGTAGCCACTCGTCTCACCGGCACAAGCGGAGACACAAAGACAGGCATGACAGAGGAGACAGGCGCGACAGACGGTGTCGCGATGATGATGAAATATTGGTCACGAGGGTGCATCCACCATACAAGCGCACGATGGATGGGGACGCGTCTAATGACATCTCTAACGACAGGCACTACAAGAAACACCCAACAGGACACAAACATTCAAAGTTGGAAAACAAGACTAGTGATAGCGGCAAACTATATGCCAAGGTGAAAAAGGAGAGCGTTGCTACTACGGTTTTAAAATCAGTTGTCGCACAACCATGTGGCGATGGAGAGAATGTGTTCGTGCCTGTCGCAATCAGAGAGGAACCGAAGAATGATGGCTATGCTGACTACCAAGAACCTTCAACATCAGATGCACGGAATACTGTCACACGTGAGGAAACGTGTCCAGTTGATAAACACCAACAACCAGGGACATCTGTCAGAAATGAAATAGTGGGGGAGGTTGATAAGAATCAGGTATCAGATGCACAGCCTTCCACAAGTGAATTAGTTTCACACAAAGAGAGTCCTGCCACAGATAAGATTGCTGAAACTGAACAAAGCACGGAACCAGGTGATGTGAATGATGATGCTGCAAATTGTACGGATGTACGTAACATTGATCGTGAGAACGGAAACCAAATGGTGCCTCTGAGAGAGACAGAAAGAGATGCTTTACAAGCGGTGGATATGTCCGCCATGTCCATGTCCAGTGAAATGGCCAGCAATGATGACCGAGCTGACATCGGTTCTGATGGAAGTAGTCCTGTTGATGTTGAGTCGATAGACCCGCCTATGTCTAGCAGCTATCCACATGTGAATACTGCAACAAAATGTCTGAGTGTATCCGATGATGAAGACATCGAGGTCGTCGACACAGGAAGCGGTAACGACGGCAGTGTGATGGGTCAGTCTTACGCTGGTGGTCAGATTGAAGTGACCAGCGGCAGCAGTACATCATCATACTGCAATTCAAACGACTCCAGCAGCGGGAAAGACCACTTATCAATCGACATCACATCACCGGATAAAGAGAACCAGTCTGTTGGGAGCAGCACAGAGCAGTGTATATCAATCACTGATGACGAGGATGATGACGGCCAAAATTCGTCGACCAAAACATCTCGGATAAATGCCGGCAGTAGCAGTGTTTGTCAGCGGGTTGTATCGGTGAGTGACGATGACAATAGTGCATCTCGGAACATCCAGTCAGACACTACAGAGAATGATGATTTCTGTATGTCGAGCGACGAGGAGAAGATGGCCGAAGCGAGACACCAGCTGCGGCAGCTGACAGCTGCACTTGCGGCAAACGGTAGCACGAGTGATGGTGGGACAACGTCTACTGGGCTGGTGGAAAAGTTGAAACACCTCCTGCCCAAGAAGAGACACAAGACTGAGCAGTCTGCAACAGGGAGCAATCGTGAAGGAAACCCGACTGATACTCCACCAAAGCAATATCCATCAGTCGTGGGTGATGATGATGTTCTGAACATGATAAAGGGGGCTGGTGATGGAAGTGGTGTTCAGTCAAGTGACACACATAACCAGAAGACAATGAAGGCTGAACATTCTACCAACGAGATCATCCACGAGACCAGACCGCTTGGGAAATCATTACAACAGTGTTCATCTGTCACAGAGAACGACAAAGTTTTGCCCTTAGTTCTGCTGAGTGACAAGAGACGAAGAAGTAATACACGCCATGGTGATTCGTCGGAAGTGGTTGGTCACGTAAAAGAACCACCACCTACAGTGCTTATGAACGGTTCTGTGCAGACGAACAAATCGGGTATTGCTAACAAACCAGCCGACACAAATTCTAATTTTGAGCAGCTGAGTAATCTGGGCGTTGCCGGGGAAATTAATCGTGCGAATTCCGAGCATGTAAAAGTATCCGGCACCCGTGAAACTGATGAGATCCCACTAGAAGATGCAACAACGGATGACGATGATGATGATGAGTTTGCCGAGCTATATTTGGAAAACATGCTAGATATGAACAAATAGAGCAGTGTTTATGACTTGCTAACCACCCAATGGTGACACTGTACTGGTTCTTGCAGATGACGTGTACTGATGACACTTGATATAGGATGAACTATTCTCTGTTGGCTTTAGAAAATATTATTTTCTCATGACACAAATTACCTGTGATTCACCTCTCTAAGTAAAAAGTCATGGGTTGAGAGTTGAAATTCCAGATTGTACCTCAGATACTGCTAGATTGTGTAAATTAAAGATTAGTTTTACCAGAACTATAATATGTATATTTATGCACTGAATGTTGGTATAAGAGATTTATGACTGTGAAAAAAGTGATGTGGTTAATATCGTCTGCCACAAACCTGTACCTAGCGGTTCATATTTTTATGAGTTTGCAAACTTATGCAGATACCTTAAGGCAATGGTGTAGTCTAAACGGACTTTATTTTATTACTCCACTTGTATTGAACACAGAGAGCTAACACTTTCAGAGTTTATTAATCTACCTCACAGTATAGCTGTGAATTTTTTAAAGAATTTTTCTAGGGTGTTTTCCCACGGTGTGGCGGCCATCTTGGATTGACTTTTTCGTGTCAGATATATCTGTATCTACCAGTCTTAGATGACCCAAATGTTGTGTGTAGTTACTCTACACATCCCTTGTGAAAACCACCAAGCAGTTTTTCTCATAAGTGTTTAGTTTTTTTTTAATGATTTTTTCAAACTTTCTAGTATATGAAAATGCAAAAACGGTAGTGAAAAATTTCAGTTGTGACTTGTTATGTAAAAAGCAGGTCACATTTCCCAGAAAGTAACTTGGTGGTTTTCATGGTCATGCTATCAAGGTTCACTGTAGCAAGTTTCAACCAATTCTATAAAGTAGTAGCACGGAAAAATGACACGGGAGGCAGCAGGTGTAATGAAAAAACATGTTTCCGAGATAATCACGTTCAAAGTTTGAGTACACAGGAACATACATTTCAACAAGTAAACATCTATTTATATAACTGAAACTTTGCACATATGTTAGCCAATGTATAATTTATCAGTGGGAAAAGCTCAGAAGGGTTTCCATTTCAAAATAATAAAAATGTATGAAACATTATGCAACTTTGTAAAAACGTGTAAAAAAACAGAAACCGTATTTGCAAAATATGATACAACTGCACATGTAAAGTTCACCAGTCCACATGTAAAGTTCACCAGTCCACATATAAAGTTCACTGTGTCACTAAAGTTCACAGCACTTCATCGCACCACAACGAATGGGGAATTTGTTGCCTGCATCTCTCCAATTCGGTCGGAAGAAAGAGTCGAGTTGAGAACCGTATCACAACTGGTGCAAAACGTCTCCAGTCCACAGACCATTCCGAGTGTGCGGTCGACAGCTCGGATGGAGAGGGTGCGCTTCTTGCATGACGTGCACGACAGGTTCGTGACAAGCGATGGCAATACGGAACAGCGTACAATCACCGTTGAGAGGCCTTCCCCAGCAATTTCTTCACGTACGCCCTCAACTGGGAAGTCGGATACACGCATCTCACGCAGAAGTTCGGCATATCCAAACTTCCTCTCAGTTGCAGATATTCTACGTGATGTGGATGGCTGACTTGATTCCTGGAAACAGATACACACAATGCATGTAATGAACTGCAATGGGAGTATAGGCTATAGCATATAATTTCACTGTTTATTTCACAATAAAACTGTATTGTATATTATATATATAAGGAGTGAATAATACTGATGTGTATTATAAAGCACATTTCCACTGAATACCATGCAACGTAGAAATATTCTCCATCAACAATAGCGTCATCTAAACCTGGATATAATACATAAAATGTATATACTGTAAGTGTACGTCAGAACTCTTTCTGGAGTGCCTGGATGGACCCTGGGCCTGAACATCAACATGGGACGAACGGCAACAACATAACGCTATGTCGACATCAAATCGTTTTTACAGTCGAGACATGCCAACTATGCTATATATTCGGAGAAAACATCGTAATCATATGTTCTGTAAGCATCGGTAATATATAAAACAGGCATATGAACTTACTCCGCCTGCCATTCTCGTCGGCGTGGTCACGGTCGCAGAACTCGTTGTGGCCACCGATTCATCCCGAGATATCTTCTTATCGCGAGCTAACTGCAGGTTTTGAAGCCTCTTCCGCTTCCCCGCACCATAACCACCCGTACGCTTTCGACCAAACGGCATAATGTCGATTTGGAAAGCTAAATTACTATATAAAAACAGAGAATACGGAATGGCGATCGAATTGGACGTAGCTAGTATCACAAGCTGACGCGAGGCTGGAATTAGTATTCCGACCAATCAGAAAATAAGCCGACATCACGTGATGCCGTCTGGCCAATCATCGTGGGATCCCCCAGGTCCTTTGTCTTCGCGAGTCTAAATGGGGGGTTCGTTTCTAGTCGAGATTACTCGGTCGCCTTCGGTGATATTTTAAAACGGTTTCTCCCATCATGCAGCGCGAATACGGGGCTTTCCCATGATATGCGCCATGTTGGAATGCCTGTATTTATCGCGACACGATCGATCCAAGAAAATCACACAATTCACACTTAATTTGACAAAAACAAAGACGTAGCAATGACAGGCATCACATAAAAGGCATGTTTTTGACACAAACTTGTTTATTTCAACAGTACAACATACATGAATGACAAGTTAAATAATAGTTGTACACGGAAACGTCAACAACTGAAAACTCATTTTAATGTCAAAAATTGTAAAAATCACATTCTGGCCCGACTACACCCTTGCCTTAAAATGTATTCAAAATGTATGTCATATGTCACCAGAATGTGCCATTTTATGAATACTTAATTACGTTACACGTTGCATGACCAAGATGCTACATCCTGTGACAATGTGACATATAAATATGTACACTTTTTGCATACAACCTCGACAGCAGAACACAGAGAAATATCACATTTTATAACTAATTTTGAAGATGTTAAAATGTGCTGGTTGTTAAAAAACTGTAAATATTGAAAAAAGTAAAATAAAAACCTAGTATATATAAAATTATATGCGTTGCGTATTGTAGTATCTGTAAGCCTTTCCAAATAGAAAACTTGGGTTTTATTCTCGTGCTGCCTTGGGTAAGTCCATTCACATTGCTCCAGTTATGCAAGAGTATATCAATTTCCTATTTCGGTGGGTAACTTCAGTGTGTGTCGTCTTCTTCCATATAAGTAATCCCAACTAGAACACTGCCATACTGTTGTAATTATACATTGTGAATGATGTCTGTGATTAAGCACAACACGGATGCATGCACGTCATAATACATGACATATTCATATCTTTATAGAAGGTTAATTGAAGGACAGGTAGATAGTACTAGGTACCGTGAACACTGAGGTGACCATATCTGCAGGACTGATTTCAACTGATTCCAACACAATGCACTGTTATGGAAACCGTGAGTTTGGGACTCTCCAGGAGTGACCTTAATTGGAAAGTAGCTGTAGTACTCTCGATTTCATTATAGAGGCTTCATTATCAAATCAAATGTATTGTAATTCCTCACAACAGGCTTACATACAAATAAAAATTAATCAAGAAAAAAATTAACGTAAAGAGAACAATCAAATATATCCATTTAAACAGTTTTCTCAACATTACCTGACTATATTAAATGCATAGACTTCTTTGGCTTACATACCATAATGATGTGATGTATATATTATTGTTGATCATAATTAATGTAGTAGATTTTTTTAATGTATGTTCAGTTAGAAATTATTAATGACTAAATAATGTGGATAACAAATAGCTATGATTATGACACAGAGTTTGCGTATGCAAAATGAAATAGATCTGTACAAACGATTTCTGTAATACAATAATTGCAAAGACATCGTGCAATGGATTATTGTTATTAGGATGATTTGTTTCTATCGACTAGAACATATCATGAGTTCAGCATAAATGCGCTAGATGTCGCTAACGATGATTTTGGTGTTTACATTACGTACCTTTGCTAAAGCTGAAATAGGAACGTTAACAATTTGTTCATAATATGGCTACACAAGATGACATAGCAAGTAATAGTCTCTTTGTGTTTACTGAAAATTTAACGCGTTATGCTATTATATCGGCAAATTTTGGTGATAACACATTGTTTTGTGGGCGATAATTGGGTGTTTCGCTACCTACCGCTACATACCTTTCGTTATGCTGTAGCCAGAGTAGGCTAACGTAGTTATAATAGCGTTCCTTAAATCTTGTTGACGTGAGTTATGAAAATAAATGTTAAAGATATGCAAAACTATTTTTTCTGGAAATGTGAATCTTCCCTACACTGCATATTGCAGTAACTTAGAGTGCGTAGACTAGTCACTACTTAGACTAAGGACGGTCTTAGACTTAGTGTGGGCTTACACCACTCTCTAGACTCTGTAGAGTCCTTGTTAAAAACATAGTGGTAGAATCAATAAATCAGTTCCAACTTCCATGGTGCATCTAATGGTAGAGAGTGTTATTGTGTTAGCATCTAGCTACCACCTATTGTAATTGCAATTTTGAACTAAACGTCAAAGTACTGTCATGAAATTCCTTCATCTTATATATAAATAATAAATGTTGCCGTGATTTGTGTTAAAAAATATTGTCACATTTTGTTTTAATTTTTGAGTAACAGTTCTGTTGACAATTAATAATTAAAATGTGGATGTATAATATGTATAAGTAGCTTTGTTGATCCATTCAGAGGTTTGGTGTCGTGGTGATGTCTGTCGGGCGCAGTGGCCTGGAGACAGTCAGTTCTACACGGCTGTCATCAAGCGGTTCAGTGTTGACACACAGGGCAGAAAGAAAGCACTGGTGTCATTCACCGACTACTCTAGTGACAATGATGAACTTGTTGACGTGCACTCTCTCAAGGTTCCTGTCAGTCCACGCAAAACACCCAAAGCTAATGGTATGTGTCTAAAATGTGGTCTTGCTTCCTCTTTAGTTTCGGCCTAATTTCCAATGAAACTCACTTACGATCACCTGCAATCAGAACTGTAGCAAGTACTTTATTTTTCACTTGAGTAACAATTAAAGTCACTCTATAAAAAGTTACTCAATTAAAAGTTTTTTTTTTAATATACTTGTAGTATGATTGAAAAGCAAAAAATACTTAAAGTAAGCACAAAAGTACTTTTCTCCTGTAAATAACTAACTGTCTGACACAGTCAACTGTTGTGAATAAAACAAAACATTCACACTATCATTTGCCTGGAAGTTTCTAAAAGTGGAGCTGAAACCCTTGAACAAACATTGTCACTTACTTATATATGTATATATTTGTTTTTAGATGGGGAATCAAGGACTGCGACCAATGTGATAACAGTGGATGATGACATGGATGATGATGGGAGAGATGTAGGAATGTTCAGCCCTCTGCGGGGAGATGAGGAACAGCAGAGACTGAGGTGAGGGTTTTAATTAAGGGCGACAATTGGGGATAGTTTTACCACCACTGTGCTAGTTTGGCTGGTGCAGTTTCTAGACCACTGGGCTTTTGACGAAGTGAATCCAGGGTAGAATCCTGTTGTGCTGGCGGCTTTGGAAGTTCGAGCAAGTTTGTTAACTCCACATTTCTCCAGTGCATTCAGCTGTATGAATGAGTACCTAGCCATAAACAGTGATTGATATTTGTGTATGAATATTCTTTGCCCATTAATTGCAGCATGGCTGAATGTTTCTTGAGATAAGAATATTTTTCCTCAGGGAAAAATTCCAGGAGTTGGATAAAGAAGAGGGAACAAACCATGAGAAAAGTCCACTAAAGACATGTAAAAGAAGACTTCTGGATGATATCAGCCCGGCACCAACAAGCAGCGTACTCAGGAAGAAACAGAGACTTGTCACCAGTGGAGAGTCATCAAATACCAGTTGTTGTAGGTTCGTTCACAAATATGTTGAGTTTAACCACATTTGCACTGTGCTTTTAGCTGTCCATTTTGAGGACAATGGGACAAGTTGGTGGCCATTACAGTTTACACACTGCCCTTATACCTGAATAGCAAGTGAAAGTATTAGTTGGACTGACATCCTGTATTTTACTATGGAAATCATTTTGGATTGTCCCAAGGTGACCTTAATGGTGAGCTGACCCCTTTACTGAGGGGATCATAAACAGAGGTTCAACTGGAACAATCTGCCACTTGCCATGTGTGCCACAGACTCCCTCAGTTCTTTCAAGAAGCAACTGGAGACACTTCTGTTTAAAAGAGCGTTTTCACTTTAAAATAATTTTTTTTAAATATCTGAACATTTTTAATATGTACTATTTATCAAGTATTTGATAAAAATTAATATAATTTTTTTGGTAATATAATTACCTATTATTTATCAATATGAGTATTTTAGTATTATTAAGATTAATATTATTTATTTATATGAACATTTTTGTTTTTTACTGATCTATTTATTTTACAACTACGTCTGTATTTTTATTTTTAGGTAATCTGTATATTCATGTAAAGTGTAATGTGCCTCTGAATGGTTTTATTGCTAGATATATGGCGTAGACAAATACTGTATTTATTATTATTATTATTCAACGATTTTAAGAATAAGATTTAAATTTATGCAGTTAACAAATGAAAAAGCCAACAAAGAACACAAATGTTCTGCTATTTTCATGATGTAGATGTCTATACTTGCTTGACACTTTTCTATGTAACAGAAGGAAGGAAGCAAGCGAGAGTCTAACTGGCAGCCCCAGCTCAAACACATCATTTGCCAGTCCAGGGTCAGGTAGGTAGTGTAAATGTTGAGTATATATGTTGATTGTAGAGCGCAATGGCCCAGGGGTAGAGCTTCAGACTCTCGACTACGAGAACCCGGGTTCGAATCATGCCTGCGACTACCATCCTTATTCATTATATTTGTAAACGACCGTGTTATCTCGTCCATGTTCGCTATTGCAAGTAATGTTCAACGTCAATGTTTACGACAAGAATTATCGATTACGTCAGTTATATCGTATACAAATAGTGAGCGCAGTGGCTCAGGGGTAGAGCTTCGGACTCTCGACTACGAGAACCCGGGTTCGAATCCTGTGCTGCGGTGTTAAAACCTTGGGCAAGTTTTTTCACTCTACATTGCTCCAGTTCACTCAGATGTATAAATGAGTACCTGGCTATAGACAGTGGTGGATATGTGTACGAGCAGCCTTCGTGCATTAATTGTATCCTATGGCTGGATGCTTCCCAGAGAAGCCGAGATGGTGTCTGAGAGAACAGGTCTGTCAAGGAAGTAAAGCGCTTTGAACGGTCCTGAGGACTGGATATTGCGCTATATAAGAACTTACCTTTGCTTTTTGCCTTTTTACAATTAAACCTTGCTACTGAAGTCACCCAGGAACTGGGCAAGTTACCTGGACAAAGAGGTGACCATATTAGCCAGGTTAGTTTTCTACATTTCACTGTACTGGAATTTTTTTAGACTGACCCTGTGTGTATTTTTGAGGTGGCCTTAATTTAGAGGTGGCCATAGTGTGGAGGTTATCTTAATTGTGAGGTGGCCTGTAAGGGAAGGGTAAATTATATGGCAAGTGCCTGAAGACATAGCCAGGGCAACTATGGAGACACTGTACTAATATGTTGATTTCTTTGTTAGAGCCACCTTTGTTTTAGATATTAGAATCTAATTATTCATGCATGTGCTTTGCTTCATGGGTGAGAGAAGGTACATCTACAAGGATGACTAGTGTTCTTATGTTAAGATACACACAAAAAGATTAGACTTAGATACATATGTATGTTCAGTTATTCTTATAAATATGCAGTGTTATTGTGGTGCAGGTTTTGGCAATGAAGATATGGAGAAGCCAAGATTTAGCCAGGTGATGCCTCTGACTCCAAAAAGGCCCTATTTGCTGTCACCCAAAGGGGAGCAGCCTGTATTTCAGGTACGATCACCAGTTATGCTGCATAATTGTGATGAATTATGCAGCACAATTATAATTAATATTCATGTAGGCACAGTGAACCACACAGTGACTGTTGATTTTAAACACAGTGAATGTGTCCCATGAAACTGAAAGCTGGCGAACTAAACCGAATATTTATGAAAATGCCTTGTGTGGATGGTATACTCTCGACTAAAAGGACCTGTGCTGCAATGTTAAAACTTTAGGCAAGTTTGTTCACTTTACATTGCTCCAGTTCACTCAGTACGCTGTATAAATTAGTACCTGGCTATAGACAATGGTGGATATGTGTATGAACAGCCTCCGCACATCTGGATGTTTCCCATAGAAGTTGAGATGGTGTCTGATAATATACTGTGCATATGCTAAGTTATTTTTTATACATTGTTACAAGTGATTAATAAAATACATTTGCAGTGAAATGTGGGTATAGAATTACATGAAATAATTAAGTTAACAGGACTATTTAAAACATTTGTACGTTACAAAGGGTGTAATATTATCACCAAGTATCCCTTTAAAAGGAACCATTTATGTTGTGTGCATCATGAGATATATCAATACAATCTCCAAGAAAATTGATGTAGGCCATGCACTCGGGTACTGAAGCATGTGGTTTATCCCAGGCCCTACTGTGTCTAGATTCCCGCCCCTGTCAACCAGTACCTGCGAGACTACCAGCGGACAGGTGTGTCCTTCCTCTACGACCACTACAGACAGGGCCAGGGCTGTCTGTTGGGAGACGACATGGGACTGGGTAAGACAGTCCAGGTAGGTGTACGATGACAGATGTTAATGCGTGATTGACAATGTTCATCATTTCAAAAAGTGTTATACATATAGACTGTTGAATAGTTATGTGTTATAGAGTCCTAGACCATTTTGCCAACATAAATAAGATAACTAAATCAAACATTCAGATTTATTGTTATAAAGCTTTTTCTTCAATAAATGTCAAAATATCTTTTTTTATTAAATGGTGTATGGTTATACATGTAAATAGTGTTGTCGCACCTTCTATTGCACTGTTCAGATACTTTATGTAATTAAGCAATTATAAGGGTAAACATGATAAGTATTGTATTTCTTTTACCCTTCTTTCAACAATTTGTATCGTATGCACTGTATGTATAATGTAGTTGTTGTTGTTGTTGTTGAAATAAATAAAAATTCAATAGTAGATGTAGCATATTCTGTTGGCCGTGCTTTTAGGCACCCAGCAAATCGACAAATTTTTTAACATTTTGTATGAAATTGACTTACTTTTGAGCATAACTTATGAAATATATCATGAGTCGGCCCATGAGTCCTGGTCACGTACTGGTATCACGTGCGATGGCTCAGGTCTCGGAAAGTGAAGGAGGCTATTGACACCCAACAGAGACCAGGGATACCATCTGCCTGCTATCCACAACTAAATTATCCCACTGAAACCTGAGCCATCCCACGTGACATCAGTATGTGACTCGTAGCTGGTGGGTCGATGCATTAAATGTTTCACAAATTGTACTCCAAAGTAAGTGAATCTTATACAAAATAACCAAATCTTGGAGCCATGAGCAATATATTCCATGTAATTTGTTACAGTTATTAGAACTACTAACTGCAATTAGGGGCTAAAAGTGCGATGTATAACTGTAACTAGGTGAGACAATACGGGCTGCGGAGATTCCCTGCTATGACATCGTCACCTGGTGACATTTTAGTTTAATGTTGTTTACTCTATTAATTAATTATTAATAATTAATATTGTTGGCAACTATTGTTACTACAATACCTGAGAATGATTCACTGCATGAACATTTTTGTTTATTTGGGTCATTACATAAGCTTGTGGTATAATATTGGGGGAATTACAGTTATTTTTGTCACTGTGTAGACCTGTGGCATTATATGAGGTAGCCCCCGTAGGTGTAATTTGTGATCATTTTGCTACGCCCCCGCAGCTATTTAATAATCCAGCGCTGACCAATGTTGGTGAACCTGTGGTAGAGTCATTTGTGAGGACATTGCACGGCTATGGTGTCACATGTCTGTGTGTTTGATCTTGAAGGTGATTGCTTTCATCGCTGCAGTTCTGGGTAAGACAGGAACAAGACGCGACGTCACTCAGATGGTGCCTCGCTTCATCAGGAGGGTCGGTTCTTTTTTAATTGTTATTGTTAGTATATATCAGATTTATATAGCGCTCTTTTCATTGGGATAAAGCTTGCTAAAACATTTACATAATAATTGTTTTTTTAAATCATGAAATAAAAACATGTAACACTAATACATTTTTGTAATTTCTAAATATGCATAACCAAACATTTGTACTTTGTGAGTGAGTTTTATTTGTTGCTCAATTATGCAAAGTTTTATAGTACGATGCAATGTATTGTGGCATGTCACATGACCACTTGTACTGTCATCTGTCTCAGCTGGACGGTGATGACAATATGTCTCCGGACGATGTTGACCACAAGAAGGTGTTCCTGATCATTGGCCCGGCCTCCGTGCTCTTCAACTGGATCAACGAACTGGACACCTGGGGTTACTTCGGGGTTGGGTAAGTCACCCCTCCTGTCCTTGTCTAGTTTAGTGGAGCACAGTGGCACAGTGGATGGAACATCGGGGTCTCAGTCGAGAGAACCCGAGTTTGGATCCTGCGCTGTTGTTTCGAAGTTTGGGCAAGTGCTTCACTCTACAGTGCTCCAGTTAATTCAGCTGTGAGAATGAGTATATATTGATAGTGTTTGTTAGTTGGGCATGAATTACTGGTTGATGTTCATGTTAAGGTACAAATGTGTAATTGTTTCTTACATTGACAGTTTCTAATTGTTCAAAGCATTAAACAGGGTTCTATTAACTGACCAGTCTGCTGCCAAGGTGACGATTCTAAAGTGTATGTTGGTCACCGCCAGGGTGCTTGCTGTCCTCTTTGGTTCATTTACATTCCAAATTGAGAAGGGTCCGACATTAACGTGATTCTACGATTCACTACATTCTTCTATATACACACTGTATTCATTCTCGATTCTGGAGGACTCTGACTGTTTCTTCCCTCTCAGGAAGTACCACAGCAAGTACAAGGCGGAGACAGTCGCAAACTTGAAGAGACACAAACTGGATGTTGTCGTCACCACATTTGAGACATGTAGAGACAACATTGTGAGTTATGTGGGGGGTGGGGTGGGTGGGTGGGTTAGGGTGAGTGTGTGGGTGTGTGGACGGACGGACACATTACACCGATCAAGACAGGTGTGGTTTAACCCTTTAGACAACACATCAGTTTAAGAAATCTGCCCCGAATCCCTACAACAATCAATCAAATGTATTTTATTAATCACAAAAGGAAAATTAATTATACTTTAATGTGTGGGCGTACAGACACTGTCAGATGTTCGTGTTCTGAATGGCTAATCAACTTATGTGCCACTATAGAGTTATTGTAGTTATTGGGTCAGATAACTGAATTAGCTACATCCCGGAAAACCAACAAATTAAATACAAAGTTGGGAACCACAACCTTCCTTGTTCCTGGCCTCCCAATTAGATTACCTTTACCGCTGTTCCCTGGTCTCCCTAATATCCATTTCTATAGTTACATCCCTGAATTGTTTTTAGAAATATATCTGGAACGGAACAATCTGTGCCTAATAGACTCACTTGAACTTTTTAAGTCCAACTTAAAAACACATATTTTTAAGGCCGCGTTTGTAAACTACTTGCAGGATATTTTATAATGAATTAATTTTAACTGTAATTATTGTTTTGCAATTTCTTTTACTTGCTTTATTATTAAGTTATTAATATATTTTATTATTTATTAATTATTTTATTTGATCTATTTATTGCTGATAAGTTTAGCTTATGAACTAGGACTTTTAGAAGCTTGATTTAATTATCTATTTATTATCATTTAACATTTCATCTTTATGTGCAAGTTTAAACTGATTATGAATATTTTAAATATGTATGTGTTACAATGTATTTTATGCGCCTCTGAGCAGAAATTTTCCCGGATATATGGCACTTTACAAATAAAATTATTATTATTATTATTATCTTTAAATAAGAAAGTAAGAACTGACACATTCTAATACAAGCCTGTTGATATTCTGTGTAAACTATACACTGATGATTTACAGGAAGAAATTAACAGCTTTGAGTGGGATGCTGTTTTTGCCGATGAGGCTCACCAAATAAAGGTAGGAAACTTTCTGCACATTTTACTACTGTATTCTTATTAAAACTTATAACTTGGGTGTAATATAAATCACACATATAACTCCTGTGTATCATGATTGTACAGGCATCTCAGTTAAATGTATTTAGAAATTGTGTCACAGCAATTGTTTTAGCAATGTTACATCTCAATCTCTGCCTCTCTTTGTCTCTGTCTGTTTGTCTCTCTCTCTCTCAGTTATCTGTCTGTCTGTCTGTCTGTCTGTCTGTCTGTCTGTCTGTCTGTCTGTCTGTCTGTCTGTCTGTCTGTCTGTCTGTCTGTCTGTCTGTCTGTCTGTCTGTCTGTCTGTCTGTCTGTCTGTCTGTCTGTCTGTCTGTCTGTCTGTCTGTCTGTCTGTCTGTCTGTCTGTCTGTCTGTCTGTCTGTCTGTCTGTCTGTCTGTCTGTCTGTCTGTCTGTCTGTCTGTCTGTCTGTCTGTCTGTCTGTCTGTCTGTCTCTCGCTCTGTCTCTCGCTCTGTCTCTCGCTCTGTCTGTCTGTCTGTCTGTCTGTCTGTCTCTCTCTCTCTCTCTCACTCGGTTTCTCTCTCACTCACTCACTCACTCACTCACTCACTCACTCACTCACTCACTCACTCACTCACTCACTCACTCACTCACTCACACATCCACACATCCACACACTCACTCATGTTCTGTGCACTAAGGCATGCTGAATGGAAGAGAAAGTATTGGATTACATATTGTTACTTCACGTATTTATTCTAACTTTACTGAAGCATTTAGGCATTTAACTTTACATCGTTTGACATAGGGTTTGAAAGCGGAAGTGAGCAAAGCCTTGCGAACACTGAAGTGTCAATGCCGGTTTGCTCTCACTGGCACACCGCTGCAGAACACACTGGAAGAACTCTGGTGTATTCTTGACTGGTGTGTATCAGAACTCATTGTTACCTAATGATCTTAATTAATTCCTCAGGTTCTCAGTTGGTTACTTCCAAACAGCCCAAACATGTGCTAACGCAGGAATTGTTCTTCTCTAGAATTAGTGAGTCCACTACAGGTTACAAATTTACCCCCTGTGTGGGATCGTTTACTTCCCCTGGCATAGACACCAGATAGAAGGGACCACCGGCTTTTAGTGTCTCTTCCGAAAGACACAGGCAAATGTGGGGTGAACGAAATTGCCTAAGTTTCAAAATGGCGATAGGTGGGTTTGAACCACCGTCCCCTCGATTGACAGTCCGGCGCTCTACCACACGACCACCGCTCCGCAATAATTCCTCACATACATCCCCAACCAGTTGATCAACAAACCAGTTACCACTCATTCTGGTGGCTCCATCTCGACAGTTGATCACCACTTATTTATCTCAGGTAGGATAAACGCCCTCCAGGCGAGAAAAGCATAATTTTGTTTTTTAAAGCAAGTAAATAATTTTGAATAACGGTTGTTGTGACCTGTGTCGCCATCTGGTGGTTTGATCACCGTACAGTTGTATTGTCCCCAAAACCCTACAGAATAACCATGCTGATTTACATTGATTGAAAGTTAGCGTATCAATGCATAGGTTACTTACATGTTGTTATTCAACGGTCAAAGGTGATAGATAATACACATTCGGTTTGTTAAAATATTCCTCCGCATTTGCGAAAGGGTGACTTTATCCATGATGTTTTGATTTCTTTTAATTTTATAACATAATTATTTGTTCTATAAAATCAGCCTGGAATGGTGACTTTGTATCGTGTTTTTGAATATTTATTGAATGATTTATTGTAATGTATGTTTATTTCTTAAACATCTATCTATGACATAAGTATTTGTTTTTAAATAATTACATTATAAACATCATTATAAAACTAATTATTTAAGGGTTTTACTTGAAATAAGTGTGTTTATTTGTCGGGGGAAAATGGTGTCGCTCCCATTGCAGGGCTAACCCGGGCTGTCTGGGGATGCTGGGACATTTCCAGGAGAGGTTTGTGAGGGTGATTGAGAAGGGTCAGACCCAGGATAGCACCAAGAGGGAACTAGCAGAGGCAAGGAGAGGTGAGTCTTTGGCAGTCTTCAATTCAATTCACTTAATGTCCTTAAAAGGATATTCATTGTACAGCTCATGATCACCTCTAAAAATATGTAAGAAAAAAATTCCTGAAACAACCAAAAAAAAATTCTATTTCACTTGCATTATATGCCTTAGTGACACTGTTTTCTATTTTATTGCATTGATTGGTTTCAACTGTTCTGTTTGGAACTGTATTGTTACACCCTAATTTATTTTATTTGTTTTTATTTATTCATCCTAGCTTACTTAATTTTTTATCTTAGCTTGTTTATTTACTTTATCGTAGCTTATATATTTAATTTGTTTCTGTTTTAAATTTAAATACACAGAACAACTCTCTCGTCACCCATCCCATAATAGTTTGTCACTGTTTTAATTAAGTGCCAGTTTTATTGGTCAGCACCTAACACATGGCAACACATTGAACATAATGTGTAATTGAAAGCTGCTTGTTTTTATTATGACCTTCTGTCAGTTAACTTGTTCACAAGCTGGTAGTGGATGTAGGTGTTATTACAATTTATTAATGAATCTTTTGTAATCGATCCTATTACCGGATCTTGAGACCTTTTGTCAATGAAATACAATAAAACATGTGTTACTTTTTATTGCATTATATTTATTTTGTTGATTATAATTATTATAATAATTGTTATTGCACAGCTTACATTTGTATGCATGTCTATAATTTACCCTGCTCTTCAGGGCTGTTTTGAAAAATAAACGCCTCCTGATCTTTACTGTTGTAGCCCAGGCGAGCCTAAGCAGACTACGATCTCGGTGGATGTTACGTCGAACCAAGTCCATCATAGCTGAGGAACTGCCCAAGAAACGTACGAGTCGCTCAAAAAGCAATTATTCTTCCTGTCTCTTGTTTCATCTTACTTTATTTTTGGTACATTCTAATTCCGAAGATTCAATATTTCAATTCATTTGATTACAGACAGGGAGGTTTTAAGTTTATGAGTACAGATGAACAACTGATTTAATAATAATACAATAAAAATAATTTATTTGTATAGCGCCCGAATCAACAGTATTGCTCTCAGGCGCTTCACATAAATGTACAAATAGTAGCTAAAATTGGATGATAAATTATTATTAAAATAGATATATCAGGAAGGGTACGGGAGTACCCTTCCTGATATGAATGGAATTAAGTTTCCTAAACACTAAGGTGATAGGAATTGATCCAGCGATTGGGAATAGCTACAGACATGTGCTATACCATTTTGGAAAGCCCAGAGCAAGCCTCCAATATGAAAAATCGTCGATTTTTGATTTTCGTCCCTCAACTCAAGTTTTCGATGTTTCAAACTTTCGACTTTCGCTGTGTTCAAACGTTATCGGCAGCAGCGCCAGATTATCGAGGTGGCGTTTATGTCATTAATGTCACTTACTCGAGAAAACTCCGTAGTGTGGCGCCACCATTTTCTATCATGCTTTATATTGTAAATTATTTATCCAGCGATTGGGAATAGATGTTGGCTTCGCGGGTAAAGGAATAAGACAAGTGGATAAATGCTTCAAGGATGAAGCAGGACTGGGGTAATATGAATGGGAGAGGGACTACTACAGGGTAAATGCTTCGCAGCTAAAATGCATATGAGACACAAGTTAAAGTAAGGATAAAAGCTCCCCCCCCCCCGCCCCCCCCACCTCTGTTTTAAGACACGAGCTAAAGGTGGGCGGGGGAGGGGGGCTTGTCTCCTTACTTTAACTCATGTCTCATACATGTTTTAGCTGCAAAGCATTTACCCTGTAGTCCCTCTCCCATTCATATTACCCCAGTCCTGCTTCATCCTTGAAGCATTTACCCACTTGTGTATATATGGATGATAAATTATTATATAAAAACAAATATATATATATATATATATATATATAAATAAAATAAAACAGTCATTACATTACTTATTATTCCTCAGTATGCTAAAATAACAAAATAAAAAGTATATGACTTAAAAAAAATAACAGCTAATCTATCATAAAAAAATTCATATTAAAATGTTAATAATGATACTAATTGTGTAATAATTATCTGATATAAATTGTATAATTTATGGGTAAATGCATGTAATTAAAGTCCACATGATCACAGAAACGCTAATCTAAAAAGGTGTGTCTTTAAAAGTGTTTTATACTGTGGCTGTGTCTTTGCCGTCCTAACACTGTCTGGCAGTCCATTCCACAGAGCGGCTGCTGCTACGGCAAAACGGCGATCACCACCGTGAGTGACCGTCTGCAATGCAGGTAGTGTCAATAGCGGCAAAGACGCAGACCTCAGTCGACGATTTGGTTGACGACGTGATAGTAGTTCTGCGAGGTAATACGGTGCTTAGTCAGGCATCAGCAAATAAGCAAACAGAAGCATTTTATATGTCAGGTGCACACATGTATGTATGTGTTTGTTTTATGTGCTGTTTGATATTGGCTGGTGTAGGGTTTGCTGATGTCCAGTTTGTGTGAACAGATGAGCTGGTCGTGTACTGTCGACCGTCACAACTTCAACTGGACATCTACCAGGCCATCCTTGACCGCAGCGACATCCAGCTGATCCTGCAGCAGAACCACCTGTGTGACTGCGGCAGTGGGGCACGCCGGATCAAATGTTGCTACAAGGTCAGAACGACACCAGTTACACACAAACGACACAGATCTATACATTTTTAGTGTGGCGATAATCCATTAATTTTACAGAAATTATAATGTAATCATGATATATATAACATGTACTTCCTCATAATACAGCTGTAGTAATAATATTGAGTAACAGGAAAAGAGTATTGTATAATTGAGTAAAATTATTTTAATAGCGAGTGAATTCCAAAACTAAAACATTGTCATGCCATATCATCACAGACTGTCTGCCATATTTGTGCTCTGTCACAGTTAAATAGTTAACATTTATGGGATCAGTTTGTTTGTTCGCTCCTTCGTTCGTTCCTTCATTCACTCCTTCGTTCGTTCCTTCATTCACTCCTTCATTCCCTCCTTCGTTTGCTCCTTCATTCACTCCTTCGCTCCTTCATTCGCTCCTTCGTTCGCTCCTTCAATCGTTCCTTAGTTCGCTCCTTCATTCGTTTGTTCCTTGATTCGGTCATTCATTCGTTCGTTCCTTCATTCGCTCCTCCTTCGTTCATTCGTTCGTTCGTTCCTTCATTCGATCCTTCATTCGTTTGTTCATCCGTTCATTTGTTCATTTGCTTGCTCATTCACTCCTTAGTTCATTCATTTCACATAATGTGGTAACCTTGACTTCCAGGTAATATCCCACAGGTTGTTATTTTTGGTGTGCATGCGAGAGGCAACATAATAATATATCGACTATTTGCAAGTTTAACTAGTTGAACCTGGTTGCGAGACGTCGCGTAATGAATCCATCATTTAGTTATATTTTTGTAGAAGTTGCCCGATGGTGCCGTTGTGAAGCACGCCACCATGACCTTCATGTCGCTGCTGCTGAAGACGGCCAATCACCTTGCTCTACTCTTGCCAGAGTTCACAAACACGAAGAAACAGAAGGCCTACAACCTCGCTGTCTGCAACGAACTCCTCGCCTCACACCCGGAGCTTGCACAACACTCCATGGGCGCCTTGTCTCAGCCCAGGTTCTGTGGCAAAATGAAGGTAGGAGTTTTGTTATTTTCTATGAAGGCAGCTCGACACAGCTGTCATTATTCAAGCCCCTCTATGACATGTCATTAATCAGGCCACTGCCCTGTCTTGCAGCCTGGTTAATGTCTGCCAGGGATGCAGTCTCTTAAGGCCAGACAACCAACCATAGTCACATGTGTTGACAAACATACATAACAAGCTTATCAAGAAACAACTTCAAATGTCGCAATCTCCCAATAAACATTGTAGCAGTGGCCACAAGTTTGACACCTCTAAGGCTCAACTTACCACCCTATTGATCTAGGCTCTTAAGCAATCTCTTGTTTTTAACTCTCACTGTGTATATTTACACCCTAATTCTCTTGTTTTGTCTATGGCAGTAATGTTCAGCCTGTTGTATGTGGCCAGTCTCTGGTAGACGTAGAAGTATAAAACGTAAGTGTATCTATTAGGCCTGTTTACCGTAATTTTATTCTCCTATAAAACTGACCCCTGTTAGTAGCTTTCTTGAGGATGTTAATGTTGTGAACAAAACTGCATGTACTAAGTTCATAATGTGATTGTTGTGAGACCAGAGCTGCTGCCTTCCTAGGTGTTTTTCTGGGAATGGATTCTGTTACAGATCATGTTTTAGAGTGGTGGTACTATCAGACATTTCCTTGCATACTTCAGGTGCTGCAGGGTCTGTTATCTGTCTTCAAGAAGGATCACAGCAAAGTGCTCATTTTCTCATACTCAACTCGAGTAAGTGCCAGTTACTTTGTACATTTGAGAAAAGACCACATGTGTGTAGCTTGTTTATCTTTTACTTAATACTATGTATTCAGCTGACTTTGTTCATTATTAATAAGTTTGTTTGATATTTGAATAAGTTGCATGAATATGTTAGGAAAATATTATAATATTTATTGAGTAATAAGAGTGGTAAAATTTGCACTTATGATGGTAAATAATGTTATTAAAAAGTTGATAAATAATGGTGTTTTTTTTTCAGTTTTATAAAATGACATGTTTTATAAAGCTTTACTTCAATGGGCAGTGAAATGTTTCTAGTTGCTGGACATCATAGAGCGATACGTGATTAGTTCCGGACATGTCTACCGCCGACTCGACGGCAGCACCAGTCAAAGACAGCGGGCAGAAGTCGTCACTGAATTCAATCGCGACCAGAACATTTTTATCTTCCTTGTCTCAACAAAGTAAGTATTGTATTTTAGTTCATGTGTGTCAGTCAGGCATTAATAGGTCTTCTGTTTCCACTGGTAGTTGTATATTCAATATAATTCAATTTTACATATAATTCAATTGTAAGTATAATTTAAAATGACCTTTTGGACCTCAAATATTTATTTATTTGTTTTCTAACTTAAAATAATATTTTTAGAATAAATTTATAATTTTAAAGGACATTTTACATATATTTATTTATTAACTAGATTAAAACAACTATTTTTAAATAGATAATCTATTATTTTTAAATATATCTGAGATATGTTATTTATTTATTATATCAAAATAATGTCTTTTTATTATTTTATAGAACATTATGTACACTATATATTATATATTTATTTGCAATATTTCATTTTATTGTATGTGTATATATACATATATATATATATATATATACATATATATATATATATATATATATATATATATATATATATATATATATATATATATATATATATATATATATATATATATATATAGGCACTATGTGAGTCAATGCTAGACTGGATTCCAATTTAACATGTAATGCATGTTGAAAATGGTAATAAAGCTTTATTATTATTATGATATTTCCTGTTTCATTTACCATAATAATATGGTTGTACTCCAGAATATACTGTCTTACTAACTTTTTGACAGGTTTAGGTGTACAACTAATAATTATATCTTTATTATAGAATGCTCGAAAAGATGACATAAACTAAACAGTCGCTTTCCAGGATATTTCTACCGTGAAGGTAATTTTGACATTATTAGATGTCATAATACTACTATTTGATAGGGCTGGAGGCATCGGCCTGAACTTGACAGGAGCAAACAAGGTCGTGATCTTTGACCCCAACTGGAATCCGACCCATGACCTCCAGGCAGTTGATAGGTTGGTTTGATAAACGCCTAATTAAAATTATAAAAACGTGTTGAAATCCTCTTATAAATACAACTGATGAATAGTAAACAAAGAATAATTAATTGATCAAGATAGAAGAGTTAGAATATTAAGATATTTGTTTGATGTGAGAAGTGCTTGATTTTAAAGAGTCAAACTAGTTTACTGACTTCCCCAGTTGTGAAGTGTCACCTGTGAGAACAATGCAAATACCCGGCCCAGTTTTAAGACACAGAAGCAGTTTATGGGAATTTCACTATAACGACCCGTCCGCCCAATCACACAAGCTGCTGAACTGTTTTGTGTATACAAATATTTCTCTTCTGCATCCCACACATTGCATATAACATGAGCAGCATGTGGCTGAAATCACCCAAAATTATATCACATGCCCAGAGGCTGACCACGCTCCTTGTGAGCGATTTTACTGGTCGAGCTTAAAAGAAGAGTTTTACATAGGGATATACCAGGGGTAGTGAAGGCTGGTATTTAGACGACCAGATTTCAATTAGATTTAAGTGTGAAACGCTGCAATTTGTAGACGTAATGTTGTAGAAACATAAGTTTGATAGATGGTTGATTTCTGTGTCTGTATAGGGCGTACAGAATCGGCCAGCGTCGAGATGTCCATGTGCTTCGATTGATTACCAGCGGCACAATCGAGGAGAACATCTACCTCCGCCAGGTTTACAAACAGGTCAGTCAGACAATGTGTCCATCAGTGGTGTTTATGAAATAAAAAAAATTTGTTGATGCCCGGTGTGAGTTTCCTCTGGCTCATAACACTGACTTAATATCAACATAACAGGCTATGTTATTTCCAGTATATAACAGCACATTAACACTTGACATTTTCACTTCTTTTCTGAAGCCTCACTGGGCTATCGTTGTTGTTCCTTGGATTAACCTACTAGAGTGGTTTGGCCGATGAGCCTATTCATGCGCAGGACACTAACTTTGGAACTCACTCGCATTACAGCTGAGGTCACTACGTGTTTTGACGTTTTAGAAACGACATGGAAACTTTTCTGTCCATACAAGTCTTTGCTTAATTGTTTACTTTTTTGTGCACTGCCTTACAATCGCTGTGTGTAGAGCGCAATGACTCAGAAGTAGAGCTTCGGACCCAATTATGAGAACCCAGGTTCGAATCCTGTGCCCCGATGTTAAAACTATGGGCAAGGTTTTTCACTCTACATTGCTCCAGTTCACTCAGCTGTATAAATGAGTACCTGGCTATAGACAGTGGTGAATATGTGTACGAGCAGCCTTCGTGCATTAATTGTAGCATATGGCTGGATGCTTCCCAGAGAAGCCGAGATGGTGTCTGAGTGAACAGGTCTGTCAGGGAAGTAAAATGTAAAGCTCTTTGAACAGCCCTGAGGCATGGCTACTGAGCTATTTAAAGGACAAAAAAAGGCTACGGTTTCGTGTCATACACCTAATAGAGTTTATACAAAGTAACAATTTCCACATATACTCAATTTTTTAAAGTCAGCGGTTTACTCAGAATGTGACTTTAAAGTCTAAAATTCTGACGAAATCCACGATGGTCTAGACGCCGCCATAGGTGAAGGGTTAACTTGGCTTGGCCATTCTATATCTCTGTCAGCTTCCTGCGACGTTGTTAAAGGTCAACAACTTCGAGTCTTCGACAGTTCGTTCAGTTGACGTGACATCTAGCAGCTGCTTATAGACGTATATCTAAATCTGTGGTTAAATCTATGGTAAACTTTTAGTAATTATGCCTTCGTGTTCAGCATATGGTTGCAATAATAGTTGAAACAACTGGTAGTATTGAAGCAATGGATTCACATTGGTGATTTGCGGGCGTACTGTTTGGAATCCCTCCAGTCCAAGTACAGTTCACTTTGCTCGGTCCATTTTGAGGAGAAATGCTTTGATGTAGACATGTATCATCAGTTGATGGGATGATTTCAGCGATAACAATAATAGACAACTTTATATTTACCGTCATCAGCATGTTACGCGCATTGCCGAGTTGCAGCCATTTCATGACAACAGGCAAATCCCATGCAGTGAATCTGCGTGGAGAGCGCCTCGATCACCGTCGTGACGTCATTCTTCGCCTAAGATGGGGTAGCGCATAGTATTTAAATGGCTGGGTGTTAAAAAATATTTTTCTGGTAAACCGCTGGCGTTAAAAAATTGAGTATATGTGGAAATTGTTACTTTATATTAACTCTATTAGGTGTATGCCACGAAACAGTTAACTTTTTTTGTCCTTGTTGTAATGACATTTTCACATTCATAACCTGTTTTTACTTTGTTTGACATGACTTGATCCCTGAATCTACTTTGTAAAGATATTTGGTGTTAAAATAACACTGATTGGTTGAACTGATACACATGTCTCAAAATGCAAAGGTATTTTCCATCCATTTCAAAATTTATATCTATATAATTATATTTGATAATTATGTATATTTATGTATGTATGTATGTATGTATACAGACTGTATATGTAAATAAATTCTTTAAAAAAATACTGCCTGCAGCAACTTGGAAACATTGCAACAACTGGCGAAAATACTCGCCGGTACTTCCATGCCATCGCTGGAGACCGTGACCACCAGGGGGAGTTGTTTGGCATCGAGAACACGTTCCAGTTGCGGACGGGAGAAAGAAGTGTAACAGAAGACATCTTCCAGGTAGGTTACTATGGCAATACAAAATTCATGGCTCGCCACATTATGATAATTTTCTTGGGAAAACATGCCCCCGTACCTTGTGTCTAACGAAATGATAGGCTCAGCAAAAAGATATGTTTGATGAGAAATATGCAGTGCTTTGCGACTATAATAGTAATAATTCTGTTTCTTAATACACCACTTTTAAGTAATTAAATGCCAATTAAAGTGCTTCACATTAACATGACCTGTTGACTAAATGTAAATTAATCAAATACATGAGCTAAGGTAAAATAAATAAGCTCGGATCAATAAGTAAGTAAGCAAGTATAAATAAGTAAGCTAAGATAAATAAGCTAAGATGAATAATTGTAATAACAATAAATAAATTAGGATGTAAATACTGTAGTATCTTCAGCTATAGCAACAAGGAAACTGACCTGAATAACCTTTCAACATCAACGGCATAGAAAACACAAGTAATACAGTTCACCATAACATAGTTTGCCTTCTAGTTGACAAATATATTCAGAGAAATGTTTTATTTATTTGAATATATTTATCCAGAAATTCAACAGATTGGTTTGTAGTTAAGTTCATTTACTTTATTTTTCAGCGAAATGAGGAGATCGAAGAGGGTTTGAGAACTTTCAATGTGCAGAAGTACATCCCACGAGAGGATAGCAAGGTGTCATCTCCCACTGATACGTCAGGCATTTCAGACGTAGACACATCAGTAGAGTCATCAAATGACGCGTCATGTATGTCAAGTTCTGACACATCGTCAAATGGTAATTAGTTATTGTGATTACAGTAATCCTGATCAGTGATAAGTGAGAAAGTCTGTATATTATTGAGTGAAACTGGCCTTGCATGTGAGTCAAGATCAACTGGGTTTGCATTTGCTGACCGTCATTTTGAAGCATGTGGAATTTTGCTCACTCCTCATTGCCTTAATTGTCATGACTGAGAGGAGAAATGTTTAAAATATTGAATGGATATGAAAATATTGACAGAAATATTTTTTTCTCGGTTAAGGAAGAAAGAAGGACTAGAGGACATGGAATTACATTAGCAAAGAAGCAGTGTAGACTAGATATTAGAAATTCTCATTTTCACAAAGAACAGTAAAGGAATGGAACAGATTACTAGCTGATTGTGTAGGTGCTAGTAGTGTTAATAATTATGTTTAAAAATAAAATCGACATACCTAAGAAGGGCAAGGTACGTTTAGATAGATAGGTTGGACTTTCGATAAGCCAAAGGTCTTCCTTGTCCACCTGCCATCTAGAGTTGATTCTCTAGGTGGCATTCTGGTTAAATCTGGTTAAATATATGAGTACTTAGTGGGTGGATATAACTGAAAGAGAACCTCATCCCCATGTGCTACTTGTAGTGCGGCTGGTCTCAGATTGGTATTGGAATGACCAATGGCTTCCAGAACAGCCCTGGAATGTGGGCACCACATTACATAATAACTTACATCAAATTATTTAGGTGGCATACCATACCACACCAAGTATAGCCAGGAGTCTCTGCTCTCAACAATGGTTAGGTATTAAGGATGGTACGAATCTGGAATTTCATTCGAATCGAATATCGTCGAAATTTCGAATACGAATTGAATATCAAATCGAATAAGAATATTCAGTGGCTCCAAATTCTATTAGAATACTGAACGGTGTCGCGATATCTTGCCGGGACCGCGTTGCCGGCGAGTTTTATGCGAGTTTGTTTTGTGAAGTTTATTCGTTTAAGTAATGTTAGTGATTTTATTTTGTAACCAGGTTTATATACATATAAGATATGTGAGGAGTAGTTTGACAGTTGTAGTTTTTTCATAATTAAGTCACAAAGATAAAGATTGCCCAGAACCGATTTTACAGTGGAGGACATGAAGGAAAATACATTCGAGCATTATTTGCTTATATAGCTGTGAATTTTCGAATATCGAATATCGAATAGTGGCAAATGTTCGAATATTCGAAATTTCGAATACAAATCGAATATTCGTCCCATCATTATTAGGTATGAGGTTAACGTTAACTTGTTCCTTTGTTTATAGACAATGAATCAGACGTCAAGCCAGCTGGCAGACGCAAGAGAAAACAAGGTCACTGTCCTCCAAATCCAGCACGTATCGCTGACAGTTCCACCTGCTCCGATTCGGCAGACACCGATGCATGTTCCGATGATGAAGTTTCCGCAAAACGATACACCAGCCCTAGAGAACAAGGCAAACAGAAGAATTCGCACAGAAACAACGAAAACACTCTGCATGACTCCATGCATGAAATGAACCCACAACCATCAACGTCAGACTGTGTGGTTAGAAGCAAACATACAGCATTAAGGACACATACAGAAGAAAGACAGGGAGTAATTAAGGGCAGTAGGAAACTTGGAAAACCGAGGAAGGTTTCATGGGGTGAGGAGAAAAACAAGGAAACCCCGACGGGAAGCTTTACGTCCATCAACGACGTTCTACGTAAGTGAAATCAAGTAGCAGCAGAAAATCGTAATTATATTCAAAATCTTTCGTACAGTTTATTTGGTAGTTTTTGGTTTCAGTGAAACCATCCCGTTAAAAACAAAACCAGCGCTAAAACATCACTGTGTTAAGTTTACCATTGGTATGTATTACATGTGTAGTACAATGACTAAAGTATAACATTTTGATGACTAAACATTAAAAACGAGCAGGTTACTGTTATGGACACTATTAAATTAATATACATGTATTTAAATGTAATTAACTTGATGCAGAAATAAAGCAATTTGTCTTTCACATACACAGTTGTTTGTTTGTTTAACAATAATTAAACTATTTAACCTGGGTGTCTGAGTTTTGTCTTAAGATATAATTATGTCTTTCTATGTGACTGGTAAAGTACTTTCCAGTTGACCTCTGAATGACCTCTGCTGTTTCAGAGAACTGCAGTGTTGCACACACGCATCGTAACCGCGACCTGATTGGTGGCAGCAAGGCGGAGGATCACATGACCCGGTGTGCGATGGAGGACGTCTTCGAGCGCCACCAGGGGTCTCAGATGCCTGCGATGGCCTGTGACCCCTATATGGAGGTCAGCGTGGCTTGTGTTGTAAAAATATCTTTTGTAAGAATTAATACTTGTAATGTCTTCTATGATATATTTTTAATTCAAGATGCTGTTGCTAACATTTGGATATTTGTGTATGAAAAGTCTTTGTGCATTAATTGTAAGATGGCTGAATGTTTTCCATATAAGCCAATGTCATCAGGTAATTCCTTTAATAATTACCTTATTACTGAAGTTGGCATGTAACCATCCCATTAACCATTGTAACCATTATTACTGAAGTCGGCATGTAATGTTGATGAAAGCCTCTACAGGTAAAAAGAAAAATCTTGTTTTTGGATATGAAAAATTAAAACTTTTGATTTAATACTTCTAATATCTTGGCCAATCAAGATTGTCCAGCTCTGCCAGAGAGTAATGTGTAGATCGCCTCGGGCACTTACAATGACTGAATACTGACTGAATACTGTACAATGTAAGAACGTACTCTTTCTTGGTTTCACCATTCATATGTGAATGAATATTACATTAATTTCATTTAAGTTGTGCAACATTATCACTCTCATCATCGGTTGTCGGAATGTGTCTGTAACTTCTCTGTCCACAGTCGAGTTCTGCGAGTGAGGAAGAGGAACCAAAGGCAGTGGGAAAAGGAGGGAAGACTAGGAAGGGAGGGAAAAGGAAGAATGAAAGCAAACAGGGACTGCTCGGGAAGGCTGTAAGGACAATTGGGAAGGATCGAGTGTTGATTGGTCAGACACCGCCGGCAATCTGCAGGTTAGTAAAGTGCTAGGATGATAGTGATGCAGCCTTAGACATGTTGTGGTCGTTGCAGACATTCCGAGGCCACTGTATGTCCAATTAATTGTTGTTAATCCAAATCGACTGATTTTCCTGCTTGCTTTCCTGTAGCTCTGCAAAGTACCAGATGTATGTCACATCTTTACCACAGGTCATGCTTAGCCAAGATTCTTCCCATGATGTCATGTAGCACACTTTCTTCACAAACCCTTTCTGTCTCTCTGACCCAGATTTCAGTTGCTCTCAGCATTCAGTTTATCCAGAACATCTGGTACCTTACCTGTGTGATTTTAATATTGGATTTGCAGTGGTGGGTGAATATCTTGTATCTATTTCTCTTTGAGTGTCAAAGTCTCACCGTTATGCCAAGCTCTGTCCTAAAGTATGGAGTATACAGACCCCCCCCTTCAACCTTATTACCGTTTTGTGGATAGCCCGACTTATGTGACTTGGCATATAATTATTTCTGCTGTAGAAATCTACCATTTATACAGTCTCTTCAGTCTCAATACAGACAATCTCTTCGGTCTCAATACATTACATGAGCCTCTTGTTTAATTTATCTATTTTACTTTTTTATTTTGTTTTATTTATTTTACTTCCAAAAAGTCTTACTGGTAGTCTCTCAGGTATGTTAGAATTTGTGAAAAGATTGCTCCCACCGAATGTATATGTTAGGTGTGTAGAACTTTGTTGGATTGTTAATACTGTATATTGAAACAAATAAAACATAAGAATTGTCTTGTGGTACACACTTCACAAATCAATATCTTCTCCATTCCTTTGTTGTATTTATATTATGTTGATGTAAGTCAATGTTTTAAAAATACTGTAAAAATGCCTAAGTTAAAAAAATGTGTCCGGGCTCGACAGATTCAACTGTTCCGAATTCAACTGATTCACAGATCTGACAATTGTTTCTTGCAGTCGCCATCTCATCTCCATGGCCGCATCCATGAACATCAGCGATCCTGCCACGCTGGCACATCAGATCCTTACCTCCACAAGTGAAGAGCGACTTGCCCTACTCCGAGCCTTCTACGTGGGTCAGAACCCTGCACTGGAGTCATTGTTCACACTGCCTGAGAAGCCTCGGGTTGCTCCGACATCCGTTCCAAAACAGAATGTTTTACGAGCAAGAAGACGACAGGAACCAAGTAGATATAGAGGGAAACAAGGTAATGGTGACATCCTCGACAGATTTATGGTGCTGTATTTTCAGTCTGCAGTTTTAACTGTTTGTAGTATAGAATTTTTTGTTGATTTATCAGTCTGCAGTTTTAACTGTTTTTAGTATAGACATTTTTGTTGGCATTATGAAGTAATTACATCCTCTACTTGTCCAAGATTTAAAGATAAGAATACAATTTTTTACTTGCTACACAAACAAATCTATGCCGTCAGACAGTTGTAGTAATAAAGCAGCTGTAAATAAGTTGTTCTTCTTGAAATTATATATTAATTTAACTTTTTATCACCAGGACACAACAGCTCCAAAAGACCAGCACCAAGGAAGGGATATGACTTTTCAAGCAGTGAGGAGACTGAAGACCCCGAAAGAGAGGAAGAAACATGCAAGATGAAAACATCACTTAAAAGGAAAACAAAGTCGGCAAAACAGTCAACTGCAACAATTGGTGTCAGAAGTGGGATGGAAGGTAATTGGAGTGGACATGATGAAAACACTGACACGACCCACACAGACAGCATTGAGAACTTACTGGATGATGTATTTGGGCTTAGTCCTGCAGAGAATGACAGTAATGAAACATGTTTCAAAATTGATAAGTCAAAACAAAGTCGGCTGTCGAGAAATACTGCACCAAACGAGAGAAGAACCGGAAACGTCACAAAGCTCAACACCAGGACAGCCACCAATGCCAGGACTAGGAAAGTCGACAGAAAGGCTAAGACCAATGATGTTCCCAAGACCTCATCCACTTCTTGTGTCTCGAGGAAGAGCAGCGTAAGTTGTACGTCTGTTTTAGTGAATCCTGCCAAGACAGTGGACAAAACGAAAGGACGGAAAGAAGCCGCAGATCAGTCCGTTACTGCAATGTTGGACGATATCTTCTTTGGAGATGTTAGCACACCGACGAAAACGAGGAAACCACCAAAACACAAATCTCCACGGAGAGCTCGTCGGGTCGACAAAAGAAGTGATTCGACGGACAGTGAATGTGCTGCTAAGTGTGACATCAGCAGAAATGTTGCAGACAGAACAAAAGATGCCGAGTCCTTGGGGATGTGTGACAGTGATGTTAGTGACATTTTCAGTGACCCACAGAAATGGGTACGGAAAGACAAACAGCACAGATACAATGTCAGCGAAACACCAGATGGCGCATGCTCAGATGAGGAGGAGGACATTTATGATAAATTATTGGCAACAGGAAAACTCCAGCGAATAAAAAGATGACATCTGACAACATGTGTTGGTGTTAAAGTGTTGACGGCATGACATCATTCACACATTTGGAAACCTTTTCTTAATAGGTTATACGATTAGACTTATCTATCAAAAATGCCCATCCTGGAAGAGATAACTCGGTAGTTCATACATCAGTCATGATAGCAATATTTACCAAATATTACGAAAGCACAGCTTTGTCGCAAACACCAAAACATGCTCATATATGTAGACAGTGGTTTCAGCACATCAAATGTATGACCAGAAACACGTCCATCATACACATGCTGCCATGTGATGATAGTCAGAGAGAAAGTGAAATATGCTTTCAATAGTCAGAGAGAAAGTGAAATATGCTTTCAATAGTCGGAGATAAATTGAAATATACTTTCAATAGTCTGAGAGAAATTGAAATATACTTTCAATAGTCGGAGAGAAAGTGAAATATACTTTCAATAGTCGGAGAGACATTGAAATATACTTTCAACAGTCGGAGATAAATTGAAATATACTTTCAATAGTCAGAGAGAAAGTGAAATATACTTTCAATAGTCAGAGAGAAAGCGAAATATACTTTCAATAGTCAGAGAGAAAGTGAAATACACATCCATGTTTCTCGGTGACAGGACCGACACCTTGGAACCAACTACCCCGTTGTTAGAGACAGACTCAGTGGCAACATTTAAGACAATGAACAATGCTGAGTACACCTCGTCCACATAACATTTAGGACAGTGTGGCTAACTGGAGTGACATTTAAATGAAGCAGACTACACACTACTACATTTACCATGTTTTGAAGTTTGCTCGTCTTAATCTTTATGCATATCTAATTTTACAAAGTCATTTTAGTATTGTATTTAACTTATATATTTTATTGAATTAACTTATCTATTTAACATATTTATCAAACTTAATTATTTAGCTTATATATATATATATATATATGTATTTACTTATTTTATATTGTTAGTGCCTTAGAGTAGGTTTTTAACCTGGATACATGGGATATTATAAATGACCATAATAATAATTGTTAGGCACTAGTTGTGATAGTGTAAACCATCAAATGGTATTTCTGTGTGTTGGTGCTACTTTGTGTTGTCAGGCAATCTTGTCCATGATGGATTCTGCCTGCATAGATTCTGCGAATTTACATATGGCCAATTTTTAATCGGCAACAACTCGCTATAACAGCAAACTGAACTCGTCATAACAGTGATTTTTAACATTACACATCATTTATTGAATCAACTTTACAAGTGAAACTGTGGACACACTCTGCAGTGGCATACTTCCAAGCAGCTGTCATCCATTCAAACAACTGACGACTGACTAAAATTTGGAAATGGATAACAGAAACTGTCTGCGGCTAACAAAATGAGAATGAGATTAAAACAGTTTCCTGTGATTTCTACCAAAATGCAGAGCTGGACTACAAGACACTGAACACGGCCACACTGGCTGGTCATCGCCCTATCCTGCATCTCCCTGTAAGCCTTGTTTTTGTTCATAATCAGTCATTTACACCACTAGTTGATGGAGAATGCTGCTATTCTTTGCTCCATCTTCACGTGACAGATACATCAACTATGTTCATAAAATATTTCATTCCGGACTTCATGAATCCCATTAAAAGTATAAGCTGGCTGCGAAGACGATGTCTCGTTTGATCTCTCGGATGGCTGAAACAAAACAAAACATCTGTCGGTCATTGTAAAGGTAAGTTCTTATATAGCGCAGTATCCAGTCCTCAAGACCGTACAAACACCTTTACACTTTACTTCCCTGACAGACCTGTTCACTCAGACACCAGCTCGGCTTCTCTGGGAAGCATCCAGCCATATGCTATAATTAATGTGTGAAGGCTGTTCGTTCATATATCCACAACTGTCTATAGCCAGGTACTCATTTATAAACTGAAACAATGTAGAGTGAAAAAACTTGGCCACGGTTTCAACACCACAGCACAGGTTTCGAACCCGGGTTCTAGTAGTCGAGAGTCCAAAGCTCTACCCCTGAGTCACTGCGCTCTACATTGTCACTGGGCTATTTTATCAACTGATCTAGGCTCAAGTTTCCATGCCCGTGAAAACACTGGCAAATGCCACATCTTGTGGAAAATCAAGTGTGATGTTAATGATGCAGATTTTGTCAAATAATAATTATAACCATGTATAAATCATAGATGATCTCTTCAGTTTTGTCAATAGAGGTTTGTTACAAGATAGTTTATACAATTTCTCAAAGGAGAGAGAGCATTCTCTTGTGGTCAGTTCAAAATCATAAGAACAATAATTACATAGGGAGTCGCAGACTCATATTTCACACTGCTTTTGGCAGTAGTGACACGGTTAAGTCAGTTATCAAATAAATACACAAATAAGTACTGATTTAAAATAAAAAAATAATTAACATAAATAAATATTTAATTAAATTTTAAACATACTGAAATCATAAAAAAATTATAAACATTTAAATACAGCTAGAACTTATTGATAACACGACATTTATTGATAACTGGATTTAGGATTTATTGGTGAATTTGCTTCCATGTACCTTCAGCAAACTTCTTCTCGAGGTCGGTGTTGCCGATGGCTTTGGCCGCCTGACACATCTGTCTGAGGACCTCCTCCAGTCGTCTCATGCAGCGGATGATGCTCCCTGTGGAGGGCAGGAACAAGTCATGTGTTAAAGGGAGGGTGCCAGCTCCCCTGCCCAGAATTGGCAGAGCAGTAATTTGTAACGGGAAGTCTGCTGTCTAGAACGTGGGAAAGTTAAATATAAGCATTATTGCCAATCAAGTTTGTTTTGAAACTGGGTGTTTTGTTTACCTTTTGAACGTGCTGCAGGTTTTCTTTCAAATTGCACACATTATTCCAAGCTTACTAAACTAACAAGTTCTTACACAAACTGGCAGGCAGGAAACCTTTGACATGCATGTTATAGTCATAAGAATGTAACATTGAATGAAAAAATAAAACTTAGGAGCTGACACCTTCGCTTTAACAGGCTAACTAGTAACCGTTGTCAAAGATGTATTTCATGATGGTCAAAGTATCACGTTAACAGGGTGATTCTGCATGTGGTTTTTAGCTCAAAGATACAATACAATTGCTCAACGTGATATGTTATGATGCAAAGACGTCATTATCACACGAGTCATGTTGGGTAAATATGTAACAATACCACACCCACACCCACACATATAACGTATGGGACACCTGTATATAAACCTACATATAAACCTGTCTAAATAGTAGGTAAATACAAGCCAGTCTAACTAATAAGTTTCAGTAATTAATTAGGTAATTATAATACAGCAGGCTTATAATATATATATATATATATATATATATAAAACGAACAGCAATGAGAAACACAAAAATAAATATGGAATAGTTCCACTCCACACTCCACACAGTGGTTACACACCTTCGAATATATCGGTCATTGTGCAGATGTGGGCGAAGGTGCAGCCCTTGCACCAGGCGTGGACAATGTCCATCATGTTGGGGCGGAACGACTCCACGTACTTCTCCTCATCCAGCTCCAGCTTCGCCTCAATACTCACTTTAGCGATCCTCCGCGCCGTGTCCTGTCAACATGAACAGTGTCATGATCACAGACACAGTGATGTGATCCCAGACACTGTGTCGTGATCCCAGACACAGTGTCCTGATCCCAGACACAGTGTCGTGATCCCAGACACAGTGTCCTGATCCCAGTCACTGTCGTGATCCCAGACACAGTGTCATAATCCCAGACACTGTGTCATGATCCCAGACACTGTGTCATGATCCCAGACACTGTTTCATGATCCCAGACACTGTGTCATGATCCCAGACACTGTGTCGTGATCCCAGACACTGTGTCGTGATCCCAGACACAGTGTCGTGATCCCAGACACAGTGTCGTGATCCCAGACAGTGTTGTGATCCCCAACACAGTGTCGTGATCCCAGACACAGTGACATGATCCCAGACACAGTGTCCTGATCCCGACGCAGTGTCGTGATCCCAGACACAGTGTCGTGATCCCCGACACAGTGTCGTGATCCCAGACGCAGTGTCGTGATCCCAGACACATTGTCGTGATCCCAGACACAGTGTCGTGATCCCACACACAGTGTCGTGATCCCAGACACATTGTCGTGATCCCCCACACAGTGTCGTGATCACACACACAGTGTCATGATCCCAGACACAGAGTCATGATCCCAGACACAGAGTCATGATCCCCGACAGTGTCATGATCCCAGACACACTGTCGTGATTCCAGACACAGTGACGTGATCCCAGACACAGTGTCGTGATCCCACACACAGTGTCGTGATCCCACACACAGTGTCATGATCCCAGACACAGAGTCATGATCCCCGACAGTGTCATGATCCCAGACACACTGTCGTCATCCCCAACACAGTGTCGTAATTCCAGACACAGTGTCGTGATCCCAGACACAGTGTCGTGATCCCCGACACAGTGTCCTGATCCCCGACAGTGTTGTGATTCCAGACACAGTGTCGTGATCCCAGACACAGTGTCGTGATCCCAGACACAGTGTCGTGATCCCAGACACAGTGTCGTGATCCCAGACACAGTGTCGTGATCTCAGACAAAGTGTCTTAATCCCCGACAGTGTCATGATCCCAGACAGTGTCGTGATCCCAGACAGTGTCCTGATCCCCGACAGTGTTGTGATCCCAGACACAGTGTCGTGATCCCAGACACAGTGTCGTGATCCCAGACACAGTGTCGTGATCTCAGACAAAGTGTCTTAATCCCCGACAGTGTCATGATCCCAGACAGTGTTGTGATCCCAGACAGTGTCCTGATCCCCGACAGTGTTGTGATCCCAGACACAGTGTCGTGATCCCAGACACAGTGTCGTGATCTCAGACAAAGTGTCTTAATCCCCGACAGTGTCATGATCCCAGACAGTGTCGTGATCCCAGACAGTGTCCTGATCCCCGACAGTGTTGTGATCCCAGGCAGTGTCCTGGTCCTGGTTATCACTTCAGCGATCCTCCAGGCCACTTACTGTACATAATGGGCCATTATAACTTTACCAATCCTCTGTTCTGTGTGGCATCAACACATACAGAGTGTCATAATTTCAGCTATCCATGCCGTGTCTTGCATTATTCCTGCTCTGTTAAACCAGATTTGGATGATGTATATGTTAGAATACATAATATAGTCTATACTGTATAACACGACTTTACAATAAAATGGCCACTCTCCCTTTAACACCCCAGGATGAAGCTGCTGAACTTACTTCGTCTCTACACTTCTCCCGCGCTTACACTATCCATACCTGCATGATGCGAAGAGGACCGGACAACTCCTCTGTCAATTTCGGCATCTCGGACGCTTTCTCCTGGAAGACAAATACACTCAGCAGGGCGCAGCACTGGGCCGATGTCAAGTCGTTGAATACGCCGTTGAACAACATCTCTGTGATGAGAAGTTCGTCAGCACTGCAAGGGAGGGAGGGCAAACAACAGCTGACACGGCGACTTACATACACATGTAAACTACATTACACACCCACAGAAGACACTCTTATAAATGATTCACACAAACAGAAACAGATACAGAAACAGATACAGATACAACTACAACTAAATAATACGTAGCTTTCTAACTGACACTGAATAGAACACGTACAATGGTACATAAAGATCAAAGTTTTACAAATACATGTACAGAACGTGAATCCTCCAACATATCAATATTTACAACTGGCTAGTAATACTACTAAAAATATATACTACTAAAATTGACTAACAACACACTAGATGTCGAGTCATTGCCCACATAGCTTAAAACAGCCATACAAGATTCATTTTGCCAGACCATTAATTTTGTCTGGTTCACTAGTCTGTAGCATTTGAATAAAATTATATACACAAGCTCAGCCTATGGAGCATGTTCACAGTGGTGACACCTGGAGAGTTGTCCACCACTCAATATTCAATAATCTCCGGTTGGAAAAACGATCTTTACAAATGGACATCGATATCGACCGCAAACATAAATAACTGTAATATGACTAACTTTAATGACGAGATTGATATGTGACAAACCTGCTAATTTCGCACGCCACACGACCTTTCATTTCAATGACGTCGGACGCCGTGGCGTACCCCATTCGACGCAGAACCCTCTTGCGACACTTGAGTTCGTCCATCTGCAGAAGCGACCTCTTCTTCTTCAGCTGTGTCTTCAAAGCCTTGATCTCACTCGCAATCTACAAACACACATTCAATTTTAGTCATGCAATAGAGCGCCGGACTGTCAATCAAGAGGAGGGTGGTTCAATCCCACCTACTGTCGTTTCGAAACTTAGGCAATTTCATTCATCCTACATTTGCCTGTGTCTTTCAGAAGAGACACTAAAAGCTAGTGGTCCCTTCTATCTGGTGTTTATGCCAGGGGAAGTAAAAGATCCCACACAGGGGGTAAATGTGTAACCTGTAGTGGACTCACTAATTCTAGAGAAGAAAGCTCTGAAGAAAAAAACATTTAAAAATAACAGTAATAATCAACTTTCTTGGACATTAAATAGAAGAATAAGGAGGTGATAACTCAATCTACAGCCGGGCTGAAAATTTAGAGAATCATCAAGTTATCAGTTAATTACTAAGCTAGAAGCTTTCATTGTACTCAAAAAGATATAGAAATTTAAAGGAATTTCACTCTATCGACAAAGCTACGCATTTTTAACTCAAATGTCAAGGCATATGGTGGCTAGAAACAATTAGCAACAATGCATTATGGGATAGAACTAACCAAGACCAAACAAAAAGGCAAATCAGAAAGAGAAAGTGAAGCTGGACAGGGCACACACTATGGAAACCAACACACCACATCCCAAAATAGGCACTAAGGTAGAACCCACAAGGTAAACGGGGACAGCCGAGAAATATGTGAGGCAGAGAAATGGAGAGAGGGGTGGTATAAGCAGGACAGAAATGAAAAGATCTGGAAAGAAATGCCCAAAACCGTGTCTGGTGGAAGAGTGGTTTATAGCCTAAGCTCCAACATGAAACGAAAAGGTATAAAATCAATAACAAAATCTAATGAATGAAGTGAAAAATGAAATTGAGGAGCCATCCTTATATCTCGTCAGCTATTTAATTTAAGGCTGCGGTGTACTCACCTTCACTTTGCTTTCGTACAAACTGTACAACTGGTCGAGTTTTGGGTCGGAGTGAAGTGGGTGCCCATACATGCGATGCTCAAACGCTTCTGTTTTCTACAAGAAACAACCCAGTTTTTAGACTTCATCTACAACTGCTGATCATAATATTAGTGTTGGTTATGTTTGTCTGGTTAGCCATAAAGAGCTACATACAAGAAAACATTGCTGTCTCTATTTGGAATGTGAATATCGCTCGTTTCAACCCAAAAATGTTCTAAATACATGGAAAGCTATATCATGCATGATTTGAGATTACAACACTGATGTCACATCTCATCAGAATCACAAAAGCGTGGCAAAAATATGGATATTCCAAAACTGCAAATTACATAGCATAAAATGTGGTATTTCTAACACATCTTTTGTCTGGTTAGGTGGATATAATTATATAGCAGGATGTAATACAATACAAATTCAAGCATAAGGTGTTTTTATTTCCTTTAACTGAAAATTTGTATTTAAAACATGGAATTTAAAACATGGACGCTCTTGGTGTGCAACCTAAACACCTACCCTGATTATTTTTTGTAAGAAATTCACTTACTTTGGAGCATAATTTGTGAAATGTACGACACATATGACCAATACTTATACCTGATGGGATGAAACGTTGTACATTTCACAAACTATGCTCCAAAGTAAGTGAATTTCTCACAAAATAGCCAAATCTAGGAGCCATGAACAATATATTCCCTATAATAATAATAATAACTTTATTGCCCAATTCATAGAGTGGAAATACATTTTGCACTTCGGAGGTTACATAAAAACACAATATCTAAGTCACATAGTAATGCATGTATACAGTAAAATCAAGCATGTAAATATGTAAACATTAGCTAAAATATATATATATATATATATATATAAATATAATATATATTGGAATAAATAAATATACTAAAACAAATATGAAAATCGTATAAGATACATTAATTAATTAATAAACATGATAAAACAACATGGCATTGGCAGCGGTAGAGAATGTGATAGTTCAAGGATTATTTTGTGTGTGGCTGATTCAGATACTTGATGGAGGATGGAATGAAGGATTTAAGGGTTTGCTGGGTTTTTACTGTTGGCATTCTGTACCTCCTTCCAGATTTAACATTGACATTTAACACTGACCCTGATGACCTCCCTGAGAGCCTTGTCCTTGATGCCCATGTCGTCCACTGGGTCCAGCTGAGGGAGACCGTCTGGGAACCGCTTCTCCACCTCCTGGTAACAAGTGGGTCGTAGGTAAGTAATCACCTCGGACACATTCACAACAATCTACGTCTTCATGATCTGTGTACTTGCTCACCCATACCACATGCAGCTAACTTGTAATAATAATAATAATAATATAATAAAGCTTTATTGCCATTTTCAATGGCAGTGTACATAATATGTTCTTTAAAATGATTACAAATTATTACGTTGATTTAATAAATAAATAACATATCTCAAATAAAAATTCTAATAATAGATTATCTATTTAAAAATAATTGTGTTAAGCTAATTAATCAAATATATATATATATATATATATATATATATATATATATATATATATATATATATATATATATATATATACAATGTCCTTTAAAATTATAAATTATCTTCTAAAAATATTATTTTAAGTTAGTAAACAAATAAATAAATATTATAAGTAACAATAGAAATTTATCACATTATGATTTGCTAACCTATTACAAATAATGCCACATCAACACATCAGAAACAAACAAATCCAGCAATGGAGATGCTGTTAATGACATAATTTTATTGACATCTTACAAACAGATCTAATAATTGAAACTGGATGGTTGTGAACGGAATACAGTAGGACTTATTCAAATTATCCCGTATATCCAATGGATCTTACGTCCATGCACGGCACTCACGCAGAATTATTTTTAATTCATACAAATAGTAAATTTTTCTGCCCAATGTACAGAATGCAGAAAAACTGCATTGAACTTTTGGCCTTACCCTTTAAGATTGATTTTTTGAAAATATCCATTAGAAGTTGCCTAATTGATAAAAAAATCATTTGGAATAAAATTAACACATAGTTAACTATATCGGCAGAACAGACATGAAACGCTCTCATGGTATGGCAGAAAATCATTTGGTGAATTGTACTGTCAAAAACACCATTTCACCTGGGGTGTCTGGCCTTAAATCCATGGACATGTGACACAGCAAAATTGCCAACAAAACGACTTCAAAGTTGTATCTGGCAGAGTCGACTCTATTTAGACACAGACCAACCCACCTGGATAGACTTGAGCACACTCATCCTGTTGTCGAGAGGGCGGAGATCTTGGGGGAAGTAGAGGCGGATAGCACTGATGGCTGTGATGAGATGAAGCAGCACGGGGACCACCTGTAACCATGGCAACATGTAACACGGGAAGCACCTGTAACCATGGCAACATGTAACACGGGGAGCACCTGTAACCATGGCAACATGTAACACGGGAACCACCTGTCACAATGGCAACATGTAACACAGGAACCACCTGTAACCATGGCAACACGTAACACGGGAAGCACCTGTAACCATGGCAACATGCAACACGGGAACCACCTGTAACCATGGCAACACGTAACACGGGAAGCACCTGTAACCATGGCAACATGCAACACGGGAACCACCTGTAACCATGGCAACATGTAACACTGGAAGCACCTGTAACCATGGCAACATGTAACACTGGAAGCACCTGTAACCATGGCAACATGCAACACAGGAACCACCTGTAACCATGGCAACATGTAACACTGGAAGCACCTGTAACCATGGTAACATGTAACACTGGAAGCACCTGTAACCATGGCAACATGTAACACGGGAAGCACCTGTAACCATGGCAACACGTAACATGGGAAGCACCTGTAACCATGGCAACATGTAACATGGGAACCACCTGTAACCATGGCAATATGTAACATGGGAAGCACCTGTAACCATGGCAACATGTAACACGGGAACTACCTGTAACCGTATCCATTTCTACCAACATAAAAACTTATGGGACATAACATTTGTTAAACTCATTTGCAGAATATGCCTGTGTGACTTGTCACCTGCTTCAGTGTGGAGGATTCAGTTACACTGACAAAATATACACCATCTAAACTGTTAATCATTAATGTGTTTTAAAGAACTACACTTTTTATTTCACATTTAAATAATTGTCATTGGAGGCAAATACTGGAAACTAATTTAAAATAGATCTACAAATTCTCAAAAGGTACCCTACCTGCATTTCCCCCTTTCCACCGGGCGCGTAGGGTCGAACATCCCCTGTGCGACTCGAGTGAGCTGTTTCCTTGGTGAGATACAGCAGGACGTCCACAACATAGACTGGCTCAGCAGCCACGGGGGTCTGAGACAGGAACCAACACCACTGAGTATAACGCTGCTCCAAGCTCTTGGGTTATTTCAGTATTTGTTAGAAACTAAAATAATATAATATTAGGATGTAAGTAGTAGTAAGTAGTTTATTTTTGGAATCGCATACATCATACAAATAAACATTATCAACAAATGTGACAATAAATGAGATAGTACATGATTCCCTGTAGACAATGGCACCAGTTAAAGCTATAGCCAGTAATATAATATGAGGATAATACAATATGATGAATGTTTCAAAAGAAGAAACTGGCCACTGTCAACCCAAAATGTATGCTTTATGGAGTTTTTGTCTGTGAATTGTCTGCCCACGCAACTGACATATCATTTGACTTGTACTAAACAAATACTAAACACAGTCAAAACTAAAACTAAAATTGTTTGACTGGTGACTTCACCAAGAAGTAACACATGCCTGATCTCAGTCAAGTAGCCTCAAACGTTGGCATTCTTTTACACATATTTTTTATTAGCTATGGTGTACAATGCAAAGTATTTATTTTGGCTTGATACTATGAAATATCAAATTTGAAGATTAATAATTACCTTTATAATTCAACAGTGAGTATTCAACTCAAGTCTTGAGTAGAACCATACTTTGGTGCTGCAGTTGTTATAATAACGAAGCTGGCTTAATCATCCTACAGCCTTGAGACATTCACTAATCTTTACGATGTTAAACAAACCAGTTCACAATCACAGAATAAACAGCTTAAACTTTAAACAGAAACTATTTCAGCAGCCTACAGTCATAAAAACACTTGTTTCCACCCATCAGTAACCGGAGACAGACAGACAAACACATGACCACCAAGAGGTTGACGTCCCCACCTTGCTCTGGTTCGCCTTCTTCTGGAAGTTCACCACGATCCCCCAGCCAAAGTCGTAGTCTCCGTTGACCACCTGTGGACACAAACTGACCAGTTACTGTGACATGTACCCGTCCAGTACGTCTCATCACGTGAACGTCACTTCGACTTAAATCTATTTGATAAGATGTCAACCACATGGCAATTAGCCAATTACCGTGCAAAATAATTCTTTCATATGTGCAAGTTTAATAATAATAATGTAAATTTTTATAGCGCCAGTATCCGCCACATGGTGGTGCTCATGACACTTTTACATTATTTTGTTCAACAAACACATATAAAACAGTTTATACATTTGTTTACTAGTTACCTTTGTTTGTTATATCTTGTAACTGCCACTGTCTGCCAGGTCAATATTCATGTTTATAACAACAACATTGTGACAGTTTTAGTTTTTCACAAAAGAAATGGTGATATGTGATATGCAAAAATGCAATAATTAGTAGATATTACATAGCACTGAATTCAAAACTGAAACACTCTCCTTAAAATATTATAACACTTGTTAAAGTCTACACAGTTGTCAAAATTAATGGGGAACCTACAGGATCGTCAGGCATTGCTGATACGCAACACGGGCCTGTGAAGTATTCGCGTTCTTTATGCGTGCCGTTTATTTTTTAGTTCATCTTTGAGTTATTTTAAACTCCAACTGTTATAACTACAAGGCATATCTACAACATGTGTTAACAAATGCTGGATGTAATGAATGTGGCGGATGTATCTGAATGTAACCAAGTAAGAGGATGCTAGCGGTTGACGGCACGCAGCCCGAGTTGTGTAGTGGCGCCACCTGGGTAGATTAGTTTTGTAAGTTCCCCACTGACGAAATGCTGATGTTTCAAGAATCAAGATAGGATATTTCAGAATGTTTTACTAAATGTGGCCTTGTGGCATCATTCACTCGTGTGTGAATGTTCACACTGCCCCTCCAACGTTCACACTGCCCCTCCTACGTTCACACTGCCCCTCCAATGTTCACACTGCCCCTCCAACGTTCACACTGCCCCTCCAACGTTCACACTGCCCCTCCAACGTTCACACTGCCCCTCCAACGTTCACACTGCCCCTCCAACGTTCACACTGCCCCTCCAACGTTCACACTGCCCCTCCAACGTTCACACTGCCCCTCCAATGTTCACACTGCCCCTCCAATGTTCACACTGCACCTCCAATGTTCACACTGCCCCTCCAATTTTCACACTGCCCCTCCAATGTTCACACTGCCCCCAATGTTCACACTGCCCCTCCAACATTCACACTGCCCCTCCAACGTTCACACTGCCCCTCCAACGTTCACACTGCCCCTCCAACGTTCACACTGCCCCTCCAATGTTCACACTGCCCCTCCAATGTTCACACTGCCCCCAATGTTCACCCTGCACCTCCAATGTTCACACTGCCCCTCCAATGTTCACACTGCCCCTCCAATGTTCACCCTGCACCTCCAATGTTCACACTGCCCCTCCAATGTTCACACTGCCCCTCCAATGTTCACACTGCCCCTCCAATGTTCACACTGCCCCTCCACCTACGTGAACCAGTCGGCCCGGCTGCAGGAACGGAAGGATGTACTGCGGCTTCTGAACGAACTTCTGCAGTTCCTCCGCCAGGTGGCGCAGCTGCTGTCGGATCTTGTAGTACGACGACAGTTGGTCCTCGTTCGGGATCGAGATCTTGTTGTGCTGCGTCTCCAGAGACTTCAGTTCTGTGAGACACAAAGTATATGTAGCGTGCTGGGGCTGGACTGACCAAAGGAGCTATTTTTGGCTCGCGTGCAGAACAGGCATTTGTGACTTAATACTTGGTTGGTTGTGGCACGTCACATGTTGATAGCGGCACAATATGGGTGTGCGCAAAACGTGGATTTCAAATTTGTTTGTGAACTGATAAGGCATTCTCATACGATTCTTACAATATTTAACAGATTTTATGCTAATTTACTCCTTATTGATGATAATAAGAGATACCAGTCCAAGAAAAGGACCAGGGTATGCTGAAGATTTTGATGTTTAAGGACTCAACACCAATTTTCTTGCAGCATGAAGAAACTTTCTTATCAGAGGTAAGTGAAATGATCACCATACTACAATTGTAGTGAGAATATTAAATGTTTTGCAATACTATATCCAATTCATGCAATATATAGTAATAACTTAATGAATGTATTTAAAGTGAATAAGTTTATATTTTATTTAATAACCAAATATCACTAATCAATAAACTAAGATTGTATTTAAAGCGAATAAGTAATAATAATAACTTTTATTTGTAAAGTGCCGTATATCCGAGAGAGAAAATCCGCTCAGAGGCACAAGCTAAACTTATCAGCAATAAATAGATAAAATAATAAGTAAATAATAAAATATATTAAAAACTTAAAAAGTTATAAAATTATAATTACAGTTAAAATAAATACATTATAAAAGTACATCTTTTATTTGTTAACCAGATATCATGAATCAATAAACTCCGGTGATAAATATTACAACTGGCCGTACGTACTGTCACAGAGCCCTGGGATGGCTGCGTAGTTCTGGAACTGGTAGAACGACCGCTCCAGCATGTACTCTGGGTTTATCTCCTCCACTCTCAGTAGGTTCAGCACCATGTTGTAGGTGAGGTGGAACGCACTGTTGAGAGGATCAGGCAGGCCCTGCAATATTTAGAACCATGTTGTATGTGAGGTGGAACGCACTGTTGAGAGGATCAGGCAGGCCCTGCAATATTTAGAACCATGTTGTACGTGAGGTGGAACGCACTGTTGAGAGGATCAGGCAGGCCCTGCAATATTTAGAACCATGTTGTACGTGAGGTGGAACACACTGTTGAGAGGATCAGGCAGGCCCTGCAATATTTAGAACCATGTTGTATGTGAGGTGGAACACACTGTTGAGAGGATCAGGCAGGCCCTGCAATATTTAGAACCATGTTGTATGTGAGGTGGAACACACTGTTGAGAGGATCAGGCAGGCCCTGCAATATTTAGAACCATGTTGTAGGTGAGGTGGAATGCACTGTTGAGAGGATCAGGCAGGCCCTGCAATATTTAGAACCATGTTGTATGTGAGGTGGAACGCACTGTTGAGAGGATCAGGCAGGCTCTGCAATATTTAGAACCATGTTGTATGTGAGGTGGAACGCACTGTTGAGAGGATCAGGCAGGCCCTGCAATATTTAGAACCATGTTGTACGTGAGGTGGAACGCACTGTTGAGAGGATCAGGCAGGCCCTGCAATATTTAGAACCATGTTGTACGTGAGGTGGAACGCACTGTTGAGAGGATCAGGCAGGCCCTGCAATATTTAGAACCATGTTGTATGTGAGGTGGAACGCACTGTTGAGAGGATCAGGCAGGCCCTGCAATATTTAGAACCATGTTGTATGTAAGATGGAATGTTGATCTCAAACTTGCATATACCAAACATTACAAAATAAGAATGAAGAACATAAAGAACCAAACATACTACAAAATGTGACGTGTCCTGATGAATTGAGAAACCACTGTATAAACACTGCACAATGATGTTTGACAATTTATAGTTTTGGAAAGCATCGAAGGGAGAAATAAAAGCAAAACGGCCAAATTTGGAACGTCAACATACTCAATCATGTGCTTACTTGACTGTGAACTTTAAATGTTTTTTTTTAAGTTTGAACCTTTCTACCCTTGGCATGTTTAGTGTCAAATAACTGGTTATGTGTAAGCAAAATATATGATTTTTTTCACCATTGGAAAGCATAATATATCTTCTTTCCAACGGTGTGACTAACTAAATTGTTTATTTATTTCTTGACACACGATTTATTTTGTTAGAACACGTCACAAATACGAAACATGTCCACTGTGGTTAAAATATGATATGTCATGACAATGCATTTGCATTGCAAGAGATGCAATTGTTAACATTCCTGAACTACAACATTTTATGCAAGGAACAACACGGACCCAAGCGTAGATATGAAAGAGGCCAAATTATGATGTTTGTTTATTATAGGGATAAAACAGTGCCTTATTTGGCACACCAAAATAATTAAACGAAAGAAATGTGGACTCAGCCTCCCGAGGCCCAGTTGATGACCTGAGTACATACGAGTCTCCTGGCCTCAGGCTGCTAGAGCCCACATTTCAACATATAAAGCAGTAGCGGTATTCCTAGAACAATGGAAAGGAACGACATGTAATCACGCAGTAAATTAGTTCAAAGCCCACATGATTGAGTAAAAGATGGTTTCTGAATACCAGGCTACCTGCTGCCTAAAACACTACGTATACAATTATACTAGTCCCAAATGTGGGGGTATTTCGCCACAGGTCACCCTACATGTGACCAACCCTGACCGTTTTACTCCACCAGGAGTGTTGGCCAGTATACCAACAAGATACGACGACGAAACATACTGATCTCCTCCACTATAGCTTTTTAACAGTTTAAAAAAAAAAACCTGTCCGATTCTGCCCAAACGTCCCACTGACCTTGAGGATCGTCTTCCCCGCCTCGGGACTCATTTTCTCATCGACCATCAGGATGACAATTCCCTTGTCATCAAGTCCACGACGTCCAGCCCGACCACTCATCTGGATGTACTCCCCGGACGTCAACTGTTGGGGACAGCGAGAGTCTACAGTTAGCATCATGTGGCCTGTTGCCTAGCAACAAGATACATTGAGCCATCACAAATGGCTGATCAAACATTCCGTTGTGCATTTTGTTGACATTGTAGTCAAAATGTGATTATCTACGCAAGAAATGCAACTGAAGAGCCAACGTCACGATGTCCATCATTTGGACACCGACAGATGTTCATGCATCCTATACGAGTAACAATTCTCACCCAACGGAAGTCTTTGCCGTCAAACTTGCGAGCACTTGTGAAGAGAACGGTTCTCGCCGGCATGTTGAGTCCCATCGCAAACGTCTCCGTAGCAAACAGCGCCTGCAGCACATGTCTCAGTCTTAATTGAAACTGCTACATACATGGGAACTGTCACAATTGTTTATTATTGACCAAACATTCAGTGATTTAATTTTTTTACATGTAATAGTAGAGCGCAAGGCTCAGGGGTAGAACTTAGAGGACTATCGACTATGAGAACCCAGTTTCGAATCATGTACTGCAGTGTTAAAACCTTCGGCAAGTTTTTTCACTCTACGTTGCTCCACTTCACTCAGCTGTATAAATGAGTACATGGCTATAGACAGTGGTGGAGATGTACACAAGCAGCAGCATGTGCGCATTAATTGTAGCATATGACTGGATGCTTGCCAGAGAAGCCGAGATGGTGTCTGACTGAATAGGTCTGTCAGGGAAGTAAAGTGTAAAGCGCTTTGAACGGTCCTGAGGGCTGGATACTGCACTATATAAGAACTTGCCTTTACTTTTTTTACTTTTATGTAATAGGCATGGTCTTAGTATAAAGAGATTCTATGGGACATAAAAGGGATTCTTTTGTGTCCCAAATGATAATGAAAAGGAATCCTTTGGAAACATAAAATTCTCTGTATGGTACACATCGTCTTAAGTGCACGATGATGATGTAGACACAAATTACTGTTTGCAGCATCATAATGACCCAACTCACGAGCCAAGATTAAGTATACGCAAAAGGCAAGAGGTATGAACTGGTCTCACCTTAATGAGCCCCTCTGAAAAAAGGATCTCAATCGTTTCTTTCAGAATTGGCAACAGACCGGAGTGATGGATGCCAATCCCCTTCTTCAGCAACGGCAACACATGCTCCACCTGGTGGAAGAAAATATCACAAGTTAGCAAAGATACAAATCCTATCAATCAACACATGCAAACCTGCCGATGGTTGACACATGATTATGGTACATCAAAGCACTATGGGTTTTAGAGAATTATTTTCTTGATTAATTTCATGTCTCTATGTCTTAAATCCCCTTTGCTTTTTTTTTTCATGCTTTCCAGGCATCTTCCGGTATATTGATTATAATCGAATGCATTACAGAATGCATAACAGGCATCAGTTTTACTCCTTGTGTCGGCTTGTCCCCTGTTTCAAGCTCCAAACTCACTACACAGCCCTTGGTCTGAGTCTGTGTGGCTAAGCAACCCTACCCTATTTTAGAAGACAATTAACAAATCAACTGGCAATGAACAATTTCAACGTTGACCCTGGTTTGTTACTGTACACATGAGCTGCTATGCTGAATAACCTCCACGTCGTACCCAGCAGTGGTACTGGCTTCTGTGCTGTTAAAAAATCATGACCCTGAAATAATATGATCAGGTGACCATTTCACTGAGATAAAGAGCTCTTAAGGAAAATTCATCACTAAACAAAATCCATTGTTAAATTTGTGATTGATTCAAAACGCTAACATTCATTGCCACAGGATAGAGGACACTATTTCCATGACACACCAGTAACAATGTCCTGCTGGCGCGTTATGGTGTTGACAGATTTCTTGTATTCAAGATCGTTATTAAGGATCAAAATTGACTTTAAATTGCAAAATCGGATTTATAAACTCTTTGCAACTTTAGTGAAAATATAATGGTCCCAGATTTAGGCAGGCAACTGTGACTGCTTTACGGGCCAAAAATGCTGCTGCCCAGGACGAAGTGATACAAACACCCCAAAGTGCCTGGTGTTGACCTCCTGACCTGTGGCAAGGACTTGTCCTCGTCACTGAGTGCGTCGATGGCGTTACTGAACACTTCTGCCACCATGTTCTTCTCTTCTTCTGCAACCACACAACAAAACAGACTCTTCAGAACATCTTTGTTTCTAGTCTCGTTTAACCGACTGTTGGTCGGCTCCGTAACTACGAGAAGACTAGTGACTCTGCCGGCTTTTCCAAATTAACCGTGTGGGGCTAAATAATGCTGCCACCTCAGGGATACTGGTTAATCCTGTCGTAAATCCTATTTTATAAACAAATGCAAATGTGTATTGCTATTTATTTTTGTGTTTTTTTTAATAGTTTTTATAATACATCATTATCTGATTTAAAAAGTACTGTTATTTAATTGTATATTTCAAATTCGTCTTGAGAACCAAACAGTGTCTCTACCCTAATCTGGGGTAAGGACAGCCTGGCGCCTTACAACTGCAGCCCATTAATTCCCCAGGCAGAGCTGAGGGGCTTAAAAGTGCTGCCATCTCACGGAGTCTGGGTAACCGAGGCTAGTTTGTTCCATGTATTGTGTCCAAGTGAAGACACCAAAGCATTGAAAGTTTTGCTTGTCATTCCAACTCTGAGACTCATACAAGGTTTGGCAGCTTGAAAATCAAGGAAGTGTTCAAAACAAAATGTAATACATTGTCTCTAAACAATCACTGTGATTTTCAATTCTAAAGTATCATGTACAAGTTTTTATTTATGCTCTGAATACAAAATCCACAAGTGAGTCATGTAACGAAATAATACAGTTGAACTTCGCTTTATGGTTACCTCTCTAACCCAGCCACCTCACAATTAGTTATCATAAAAAGTCCTTGAATTATTGATGTAGTAGTTAGTCTCATTAGTACATTTACCTCACAATTCACGTCGCTTCCGTCCAACTGCAAAGGTGGCTTTAACAGTGAACATGACCTTAATAGTGAAGACAATCTTAACATGGAAGGTGGTCTTAATAGTGAAGGTGACCTTAATACAGAGGTTCTATGTAGCCTGGAAACCCATCAACCATTGCCAGATGTAATGCATGGTATCAAATATTGGTCTGACTAAATAAACATACAATAACGTTCAAAGCCGCACATTATTACAGCCATAGTGTACAAGGCATCAGTGGATGACGCCAGGATACGGCTGGCATTGTGTCTGACCCTGGCATCAGACCTGTTAAGTCTCCCGCTTTACGCGGGAGCCTCCCGCTTTACGCGGGAGCCTCCCGCTTTTTGTACCCATCTCCCGCCCTCCCGCGCGTGAGACGAAATCTCCAGTTTATAATTAGTCCTCCAGATTCGTATTTTTGTAACCTCCCACATCCCTGTTCTTTTTACTAATAAATATATCTGCGATTTACATCGTACTACGTAGTAGAAGCGCCCCAGATCGCTAATCTATTTCAGTTACAAATTGCGCTTTATTTTTCACCAATACAACCAATGAGCGTAACAGGCATTTTAATTGGATGGAAAAATCACGTGGCCTGCGAAACAGCCAATCGTAACTGCTGTCATAGCGTTTGATGCTTGGCACTCATCAATATGCAGTATAGCGCTAGCGAAGTCGAATTCGAAGCCATCATCTCGTTCGACCTCAAAGAAGAAATATGCATCCAGGTTCATCCAGGCGGGGGTCGGCGATCTACACTGGATAAGCCGAAGTGACAGAGGGGTGTCACATGCGTATTGCCGCGTGTGCAACTCACTCTTTAGCGTTGCTGCAGGAGGAAAATACGATGCGATTCGCCACGTGGCAACATCGCAGCACCAGCAGCTTGAGCGAGCTTCACGCCTCGTGTTGGCACCTTGTGTGCTGTTGTGTTGCCACTGCTGTCACTGCCAAACAGCAACGCAGACAGCGAAAGGGTGTTTTCTATGGTTAAAAAAATCGATCTTGGCCAGGACACATCAATCTGCTATCAATTTCAGCCTTCAGCTGAACTGCTGAAGTACGCAAAATCAGCGACATGGGACTATGTTAAGGCCCACCCTTCCCATGAGTGAGGTGCTTATCATTCCCAATGTTAATGTTGTGATGATTAATGTTGGTGTTCACATTTATTTATTTAATGTTTTGGGTTGTGTGTACATAATTTATATGATGGTTGTGGTATTATTGCATGTTGTACTTATATATAATTTTTTAATAAAATGTTGTTTGCATACGCATGTTTGTGTGAATTTTGCAATCTACCGCCGCGCAGTATCATCGATATTTGATTAATTAGATTTTACGCACAAATCTCCAGTTTTGGAATTTCAGAAACTTAACAGGTCTGCCTGGCATCTGAATGGGATACATCGTAAGGAGCCAATATTAGCTATTATATACGACGGGGTGTGTTATTGAGTGTTTGAGCAGCAGATCAGGCGGCTGAAATCAGTTATGGTTTCAGCCTGGACCCGCGACTCGTTAACTTGGTTCCAGTCAACTACTGTTTTTACCAAAAATTTATTCTTAAATTGTTCAGTGTTGGCTGTAGGTACTATGAAACATCTGGTGTTGTTGGTTGTTAGTTGTTGGACAACATTTGAGGATACATGGTCTGGGAAGTGCTTAGGCTGAATGTGTCTTTTGTTTGTTTTTGGGGGGCGGAAGAATGTTTCAGTGGGGAGGGCTGGGATAGATCCCTTAACGGTTCGGTACATAAATTTTAGTCTTTGGTCCCGTCATCTATTATCTAATGTGTCGAGGTTAAGGCATGTACCTGTGTTGAAGTCGAGTCGTGACATCTGCATGGCGTACGCCTCGCAGTCCTTCTTGCTGAAGCTGAACACAATGGCCGGGGCGAAGTTGCGCTCCATGATCATCTTGACAATCTTGAAGCAGTTCGACTCTCCTACAACGACACGCGTACATGTATATCCAGGGTGCACGATACTTCTAGCTAGCTGGTAGTCCGTCGTTATAGACAACTAGTCCTGCATATGTTTTTACTATGTAAAAGGACTGCTCTTATTAGTCCAAGCTCTAAAACTACTTGTCCTGGACGATCGGACAGGCAAAATTCACAACTTTCTCTCGGCTGTAAATTTTTATGAATTTATTTCATCACCTCAAATTAATTTATTAACCATCTTACTCAATAAATATTGACACTGCTTGAATGCCAGAAAGTCCAGTTTCTTAAACTGCTTCATTAGTGGCCGTCACAATACAAGACACTTGGATGAAATTATTTATATTTCCACTGTATCGCACGGCCTTCATAAACAGACTAGCTTCAGTAAGTGATGACATGTCAGGTGAACTCTGACCTTTTGTGCCCCCCCTCTTCCCTCTCTGGTCCCCTTTCGCTGCGTCACCCCCGTCCTTCAGTGTCGCCATTGCTGTGTTGAAGTTCTCCTCGCGAAACTCGCCCTATCAATTGACCAGGATTCCATTAAACAAGTGTGAGCTGATGATGGACAGCTGTCAATCAACTGTCAGATTGTTTCAGGAGCACAATTTGTGTACCTATAGATCTGTATCATTCATCATGGGATTAAATGCTGAACATTTGTTTGGTAAATGGTAGCAGAAAACATATTTCACTGCAGAAAAACCTGTAACAGGTTAGAATACTGCATGTTTGTTGTACACAAAATAGGGAAAATGCGAATGTTCTGCAGAACTTATTATACTATCACTACTAATAATTAATAAAAACTCCAAATACAATTATAAAACAATTAATAATTTATATAAATAATACTGCTATTGCAAAGGACTTGCAAGGTCTGATTACATATGACAAGTGAATTAACCATCAGTTAACTTATCATCAACCAGTTATGGACAAGTCAATTTTTAATGTTACTCTTCCTTTAAATAATAACAAACCAAGCCCTGTATTATAACAGCCAAATCAAGCTCTAAGTGTGAAGAATTGAACAGTAATCTTCAGGGATTTGAGACTACGCACATGTTCATCGACAACAAGATGTATGCCATCCCCACCAGCCGGGAAAATGTAATGTTGTAGGGGGGTGGGTCTGTACTCTGTGTACACCACATGACACGGCTGAAACAACAACACAAACAACTATATTGTCTTTTTGTGGCGGTGTGTCTACCCTCATGACTGGATGATATTTCAAATGACAACAAGTACTGAAAGCTGTCATGTTTATCATAATCTGAACAAAGTATGGTTTGTGGTGGTTCCACAATGTTTTTTATTTTAAAGTGCAGTTATAGGTACAAGTATATAAGTTGTTAGCTGTCTGACACGGGAGCTGTCTGTCTTGCCTTTGTTGTTAGCCTTTTTTTGCGATAATTATTGTTAGAGAATGAATTGGTGAATGCAGAATATGTAACACATGTCAACATGAAATTAAAAAGACCATCCTCTGTCAATATCTTTACGCATTTCATTCTATAATGAGTTTTAACTGGAACAATAAAGACAAGTAACAAATTGTAAAACTTTAATCACTGCTGACATATATTCATATATATAACAACAACTTTGTTCCAAGCTGAATTTGTGTGATCATATAGTGTGTGGACGACAACAGTATATCAATACCTTAAAAACAACTTACTCAAATATAATGCCACTGATTTATCAATTAACTATTTTAAACATGGGACACTTTTTCATAACAATCATCTAGAAGTAGACAAGTAGAAACAGGAAAGAGGAATGTTTTATATACACTGTACCTGCTTGTGAAGGTAGCATATCCATTCTGCAAACTGGCGGGCGTTGGGAATGGTGGCCGACAAGAAGACGTAGTGGACATTGTCAGGGAGTAGAATGATTGTCTCCTCCCAGACCACGCCCCTCTCTACAGAACAACACCATATATGGACATGTATACATCCAGGCAATATATATGGCACAACACCATATATGGACATTCACACACACAAACCATGCCGGTCTCTCTATATGGCACAACACCATATATGGACATTCACACGCACCCACACACACACACACCATGCCCCTCTCTTCAACATAACACCATACATGGACATTTCTACATCCAGACCACTGCTCTCTAAACACCACAACACCATATATGGACATTCTTACTTGATACGATTTAACAAGTTAGCAGTTCAAATCAGTCACCACATGTCACATGAAGAAACCAGTGTCTTCACGAATCATACATCTCATAAGTGATGTGATACATATCTGTACTAATATATACCTGCGCTGCCTATGGGCAGTACCTCGACTATACAAGATAACGTACACACCTTTATCTCGCATATAGTGGATCTCGTCAAATATGACCCACGCGACCTCTCGCATCACCTCTGACCCCCGGTACAACATGCTCCGCAGAATCTGAAATGGAATTTAAAAAACATATGCTTTCTGCTTTTAAAAATTAAAGCAGTATCAGTGTCCGTTTATATGAAATTAATTTATTTACAAATTATGCGCAGTTTACGTAAAACATCTGTCTGTGCAACAACACTAGGAACAATATAAAAAACAGATATGCCAGTCACAACACTGTAAACTGGAATTGTTTAGCTTTCTGTATTCCAAAAAGTACAAGCTTTAGAATGATACATTACTTGTTGAAATATTGTCCATGCTTAATTGTTAAATTTGAGGCAAACTTCAAAAGAGCGATATTTTGAGAAACAAGGCTATTTTCAATTCATATTGCCTGACATATTTTAATCGTAAAAGCATCAATTTTTATTCTTTTTTATTATCTGCCTACGAAAACAAACAGGCCATTGAAAGATGAGATTATGTTGCATGTGATTCTGCTAAATTCCCAAATGATCGCACATGGTAAATGTAATAATAATAACACTTCTGTAACACTAGTACACTACTGCTATTTACCTCTGTGGTCATGATGAGACAGGAAGCTGTAGGGTTGATGGTGACGTCGCCAGTCATCAGGCCAACGTCCTGGAACTCTTCAAAGAGTTCCCGGTACTTCTGGTTGCTCAGAGCCTTGATGGGTGTCGTGTAGATCACTCGCTGCTTGTCTCGCAGGGACATCGCCACGGCGTACCTGTGACATGTCATGTAAATTAATTCCCACGTATTCTATATTAAATGCTGCATGTGTAGTTTTGTTTTCCGATTGCTTTTTGCAAAGCAAGTTGCATAAATTGTTTTGTTTGTTGCACTTCTGAGCTTGAATTTTCAGATGTACTGATGTGCTACTATTAGTAATTTTTTTTAATTGATCCTAAAATGATCGATAGACTTTGGAGTAGAGCGGATACGTATAATGCTGTGAACCATCGATTAATACCCAGTATGAATCCTATAGCTGGTTAGACAATTCAAATACGTATAGTATGCCAACTTCTGAAAATTCATAGTGTTACTGTTCTTCCCAGCAGTTATAGGCAAACTATAAAAATCCTGAAACCAGGGGACAATTTCACTAAGATAAAGAACTCTTAATGAAAATTTATCATTACACAAAACCTGTAAATAATTTTTTACATGCAAATATCCATTGCTGTATTACTGAGGACACTATTCCTATGACACACCAGTGACAAAGTCGAACTGACCTGTCAGTATTGACAGTTTACACGTATTCAAAATCATTGTTATGGACCAAAATTTATATCAAGGTGCAAAAACAGGTTTAGGAGCTCTTAACAACATTAGTGAAATGGTCCTCTGGATGTGCACAGTATCTACAAGAAAAACATGAACGTGTACGCACTGTGTCAAACACGCAGCTGTGTCAGAGACTTAGAGTAGCACACTACTGGGAGGGAGTTGTGCAGAGACCCGTCCACCCATCATTTGGATGGGTAAAACCCATTGCGGATGGGTAGAAATATCACAGTATGTGTAAAAAAGGAGGAATAAAACATTTTCAAAAATTATATACTGTGTATATATATATATATATATATATACACAGTATATAATTTATATTATCAGTTATGCTTTGAAAAGCTTGTAAATGGGTGCCAGATATGTGTTTGTAGTTTATTTCAAGTCATAAACACATCTCAACTGGCTTGTATATGTATAAGAGTTAACACCCACGTGTCCACCAAAAAAAGTGCATCTGGCCATATTGTTATCCTGCATAAAGCCGTGGCTAATTGACCTACTCGGCTACGACTGTCTTGCCGGCGGACGTGTGGGCCGACACGAGCACCGACTGGTGGTTCTCCAGGCACAGCAGCGCCTCCTTCTGGAACGGATCCAAGATGAACGGGTACTCCTTCGCAGGTTCAGTCGTGCTCGTCTTCAGTGGAACAAACTCCATGGATGGAGGCATTGCAACCTGAAAGGGAACAAAGTCTCTTTGTAAACAACACGACAACAACGATCTTCGTGTTAGGCCTAAAAGACAGATTAGAAATGTTTCTAGGTTCTCAGCATAAGACATGGTGTAGCCGTGTAGGCAGCATGGTAACTTCCAGAGGAGGAGGATTCATCGTGTGCAGATTTGACGACTCATAGAATATTCACCATTAACTGAAATAGAAAAAATAAAATTGATTTCTGTACTGGTAGCATAATAAAAATTCCAAAAGCTATAAATTGCAGGATGGGTTAACATGTTCCGATAGAAAAACAACCTTGTTATGCGGGATGTTTGATAATACTTTGATTTAGATTGAGTTACTGTGGTACTGACAAAGTACTTACTTCGTGCGTGCAGGCTTCAAGTGTCTGTAACGAATGCACCTGAATCCTGGGCATGTTGTCCAGAAGGCTGGAAATGTACAACAAGACATGATTCCTCAAAAGACTCAATCAGCTTACATGGTGAAGACAATGTTGGAATTCAAAATTAATCAACAAACACACAAACTGATAACTTCTAGCATATATTTAAATTCAATATCAAATTAATTTAATAAAATCATCAAGCCATAAACAAGAAAGGGTAATTAAAACAAACTTAACAAGGTGTTGGAATTCATTTACTTACTTGAGTTCAGACACAGCAGCGCTGGCTGTGGTGCTGGTCTTAATCTTTTTTGCTGGTGTGATGTCATTTTCAATCTCATTCAAGACACTGCGCTTTCCCTTGGCCACTTTCTCAAGCAGATCGCTGGCCCTGAAGCAACGATATCATATTTGCTGATAATGTCAGTTACACCGTGTTTAAAAAACATTAAATTGTATTACCAAATATCTATTTATACTCCTAAAAGTACTTCTCACGTGTCCTGTTTTTTGATATTTTACATAAACCTGAACACATTCATCCATAAGAAATCTATGTGATCATTAATAATTTAAAACTTATTGTCAAAGATGCGAAAAGAAACTGTTGGGACTTTTTTGAGTGAAGTACTCACAAAAAAAAAAATCCAAATGTTATATAACATGTCTGTGTAAGAAATATGTCCAGTCTTGACTCTTCGGCCAGGGCAGGTCAAGTGAATCAGTGTGAGATTACTTACTGTGCCACAGTGTATCGTGACAGGCCAGAAGCATTAGAACATGAGATTCCAGTGACACAAATGTTTTGGTCGTGAGTACAATGCTGTGCTTCTATTTGCCCAGCGAGAGCGCCACAGCCCAGCCAGGGAATTGTTAATGATACGCCGCACACAGAAAACGTGTAATGGCCTATGGACATTATGTCCCAAGTCACATATTTCCTAGAGTAGGACGACGTATCCTAAATAATTTTTTTTACATTTAAGTCTTATAACATAGATCATTGGATATTAGCAGTAATGTTGGAATTCTTTGCAGAATGTCTCAAATCATTTGCGCATTTTAAATGTCACTCATTATCTTTTCTGGGGACCTTTTGAGGGACACAATCTAAGTCAAGACTAAGTAAGTGACTTGGATTGTAACAAACAAGCGACTGGTCTTGGCCTTTGCCTTTGGCTTTGTAACTCCTTAGTATTTTTCAATTCGGAATTAACACATTTTGGGCGATTAATTTATAGTAACTATTTACTTTATTCCTTTCTTCTTTGCAACAGACTTTCCATTCGCTGGAGGGTCGGTGTTGTCTTTGTTGCTTTCGGCGTCATCTTTTTCATCAAACACGCTGAACAGATCTCCACCAAACATATTATCGCTCATCTTCAGGCGTGCGTAGTATGATTTGCGACAGTGTGTGCACGCTATTCGTGTAAAAACATGCTCGTTAAACCTTCGAGCGCTGTATCATTCTGTTCGGTCAACAGTCAACACTCTTTCTTTCGTACACAAAGTGAAAGAGAAACAATTAAAATAACGTTTAAAAAGGCAACATTTCAATGTCACGTGACACTGGTGAGGCTTTCTACTGTGGTGCCACCTGTGAAACAACAAAGAACCGAAAGTCGGGATACGTGTCGAACGAGGGAGCGATTGGGCTGGAATCTCTGCAACTATGTCGATATATTTATGTATACTTACGTTTGCGTTGCAAATTTCCTTATCACTAAGCGATGAATCGGCTAAGGCTAATGGTAAGTTGTTAATGTGTGCCAGTTGTAGTTTTTTATGTTGTGATTCCGAGACCGAGTGCGGCTAGTAATGATTTCTACCACACACACACACACACACAATCACTGACACTGTCACTGTCACTGTCACTGTCACTGTCACTGACTGAGACTGAGTGACTCAGTGAGTAGCTGTCACACACTACTCACAGTGTCTCACTCTGAGGAGAGCGACAGATCTCAGTCTAAGTTGAGTGTGTATCGGGGATGTTGTAATTGTAGTATTGTTGTTTACAAAGGTATGATTATTTAATCATAAATGTTATCATTACTCAAAATATCTCGCATTCAGTTTACTTAGTTAGTTAGGCGCCAAACTAGCCCGGTCCGTTTGTAACTGCGTCCCCTTGTGACTGTGGCGTCCCAAGTGCTGTGACTGTGAGCACCTCTTATTTTGGTTCCCTTTATATTTAGCTGTCCGCGTCTCTCTTACATCTGTCTCAATCTGTTGCAGCTAGAAGTTATATTTAAGATAACTACTTGATTAAAAATAATAACTACTAGATTTGTTTTCAGTCTATATAATATGTTTATACCAGTAGGACTCATATCATACAATATACATGTAGATATTCAGGGATATATAATCATAATAATATTATGTACTAATGTTGGCATTCTAAATGATTAATTTAATTAAAAACCTATTTGAACCTCTCCCATCTAGTCGCCGATTCAGATCCATAAAAACCAGGACCAACCGCTTTAGTACTAGCTTTTTCCCATTAGCCGTTCAAGCCCTGTCAAAACAGAAGTGATTTTCTCCCACCCGCAGCAAACACATAGTCCACTTTCCGATGAGTTTTAGTATGTATATTTTATCATAATTTATTATATTTTATATTTTTATTTTTTTATTTCATATTTTGCATTTTAAGCTACTATATTTCTACTAGATCGTATCAATTATTTATCGATGTTATAATGAGCAATTATTTATTCGGACCTTTTTATGTGATTGTTCTTATTTATTTTATTTAATGTAGTAGTATATTTTAACATCATTGTTTGGTGCATGTGAATGTATTGTCATGTGAATGTACTATTACGACGACCAATATCATTACACATTCCAATGTTTTATTGTAACTACAATGTGAACACATGGCAATAAAGCTATCTTATCTTAATTATGATTATATAATAATATCCTGTGCTGCGATCAGAATCATACGAGGCACAACTTTAAGTGGTATCATACGGACTTGGTAATCTTTCACTTAAATGCTCCAAACTATAGACCCACGCTACAAACTGTAACCCAAGCCTGTGCTTCAGTACAGGGCAGGCACCAGTACACCCTGCCAATAATTTCTAACTATAGGCAGAATTAAGTTAAAGATTGAAGTACTTTAAAAAAAAATTACATATAGGTAATTGCATAACATTTTTTTATTTTGCAGGCTTCAATGACAACATTAAATGGATGACTATGGATGAAGGACTGAAGTCAGCAAAGACTGAGTATGTTGTTGTATGGTAAACCTGACTACACTCTAAATGTATGACTATATGAGTAATGACAACATTAATTAGCACTGATATTATATAGAGAGGGTTAACATAACATCAGTGGCCGAGATGTTAGAGTGTCGGACTGACAACCAAGGTTCAAATCCTGTGCAGATGCCTGTCCCTTCCAACCAACACTGGAAAGATAGGGCAATAATATGAGCATGCGAAGTGTAGCCAACCAGACTTTGGCAGCATCAGAAGGGTCGGTGGCCACGGAGATTGCTCTGGGCCAAGACAGAGCCACCAAAAGAGGGTAACTGGTACTGGTATATATACAGTAGACTAAAGGTAACAACATGTAGCATGGGAACACACCTAAGAGAAGAACAGATGCAAGAACTGGAAGACAAATTTAGGGATGTGATCAGGATCAGAGAAGTAGGAAGGACTGTTTCAATAGCTTACAAAGCGGTCACTGCTATTATACTACAGTATATGCCATTCCAGAGCAGACAGGAGTAGAATTTCACAAAGAAATTGAAAGACAATATAACATGGGTAAATAGCAACATCCCTGGAGTAGTAGAACTGGATCTGGCAGAACGAAGTGCTACAAACTGCAGGTAGTACAAGTACAGTAAATACACCAAACATCCATTTACAAGGACGTCAAGGAACTACTTTGCTGTATATATTGTTGAAACATGCATCACTATTTAGGTACATTTTTCAGCTATGAATCACTTTAAAGTTGCCTCATCATTAAAATTATCAGCAACATATTTTAACCCTTTTTATACCAGACGTCCGCCCAGAAATTATACCCATGTTACCAGCACATTTGGGAGAAAAAACGGATATGGAAAAAAAAATTACATGGTGTGTGTCAAATTTGATTTTCTCAGCAACTACATAACATATATACAAGTGTTGTATATCAAATGAAAGCTAAGAAATGCAGCTTTCCATTGATGTGCATCATATAAATAGAACTGTTTATTCAACTATGATATTATAAGTTGAAATCAGAGGAAAGTTTTTTGATTTTTTTTACAAAATGCATGACTGAACTTCAGCACAACTTTTCGACTGTTTCTTGCATGAATAGAAAGCAACTTCAATTACAAGAGTTATAGAAAAATTCAATAGCTACATTTTGCTATAAGAATTATTACTGTGTGACGGGTAGAAGGAATGTTATGAGCAATATTCATCAGGTATGTCAGTCCGAAAATATTAGTTTTGTAAGATGACAAGTAACAAGTATGGATATTATCATATTATTTCCTTCCAGCAGTCAATAACTCTGCTACTGTTTTTTGCATGAATAGAAAGCAACTTCAATTACAAGAGTTGTAGAAAAATTCAATAGCTACATTTTGCTAATATACCTGTGTGACGGCTAGAAGGAATGTTATGAGCAATATTCATCAGGTATGTCAGTCCGAAAATATTAGTTTTGTAAGATGACAAGTAACAACAATGGATATTATCATATTATTTCCTTCCAGCAGTCAATACTATCTCTCCTACTGACAAAATGAGTTCCAGAAATATGTATGCTATGTGTAAACAATAAATTTATTACAAAACGACAACTAGAACTACAGAACGATCCATCGATTTACATGACAACCCTGTCTGCCAATGTTCGACTGGTTGATGTGTGCCCTCAGGCATTTCTGGTGCAGAGGCACAGAGCACTCACTACAACCATAGTTCGTGGCCTGTGCCATCCAGGGAGCAATCTGGCGCACTGACAGGGCGAAAGCGGCGAGGATCAGTCACCCAGTCGGGGTGGAAACCCTATAAATCATCCCCAGACTCGTTGGATTCGTGAAACAAATTGTCAATCCACTGCGGTTTGGTTTCGTCGCCGCCATCCTGCACTCGATCCAGGGCAGTGGGTCGACATTCTCTCCCGCTAATTCTCCTTCAAAATCGTCGTTTATAAACTTGTCAACTCCCGAAATATCACTGCCTTCGCTGTCTGAAGCACCATCGTCCGCCATTTTTAAATGCCGCGACGAACAACACAAAACAAAACTTTCCAAAAACACGTTTAAAACCACTGAAATTGCCGCAATAAAATGGCGTCTGCCTTGCAGGAAGTGTGGTGTAGCCTCGTTCTCTTCGTATGACGGAAGTGGGGGATTTTAATTTATTCAATATGGCCACAACATGGCCGCATGGGCGGACACATTGGTAAATACGCACCGATGCGTATTTGGTAAGATGCGGCAACTACGCATCGGTGCGTATCTGGTATAAAAAGGGTTAAACTTTGTTTTGCCTCAGTGTTAGGACAAGCATCACATACAACGACGGGCAAGCAATAACTATTTACAGCTTTATATATTAAATTGTGTCAATATATGATTTTTAATAAACAAAAATGTGCGTACATCTCTAGAATGTTAGTCCAACATCTCCTGTTTAATTTGTCCAGGATTTACTGGCTGACAAAAAGCAGGAGTTGGATAATTCATCATACATACACAACAAGATATCTTTAAAGTGTTTTTTTTCTGTCAGTATTCTTACACCTATGTTAGTCACTGGGTGTGACCTGTGAAAGCAGCCTTTCTGTATATCTTATTACAACAATGGTGTATCATACATCAGAAATAAATTAATCTTTTTTTAGCTGCACATGTTCACACATTTGCAATGTTGCATATTATTTACAATAATGTTTAATCGGAAGGTAGTTGTGTGTGCCTATAATCCTAAAAAGTTAAATAAACCTAACCGTGAACATTATCATCACTACTCAGAATTTATGGACAAATTGGTAGATTCTAGTGAAATAATACAAATCCCAACAGCTGACAAGTTGAGACAAGCCCAGAATGATTCACCAATAAGCGCCAACAGCTTCTTTATGTTTGTCTGTTGAGATGTAAAATATATGTATTACCCCTGTGTTCTCAACATGTAGGTGCTGCATATGAATCTGCCAAGTCGTCACATTCCTTTGATTCAGAGTTATTCTTTGGTAACAACTGTTATAATGGCATATTATTGATAAAGCAAACCATGTGGAATGTGGACTTAATGTTTGTAGTCATTCAGCAATGCAAACTTGAGTAATAATCTCAGTTTGGTGACTGGTGAACTGAAAAGAGTAAGTAAATAAGTATGTTATTTTACAATGCAACATATGCAACAAGAAAAAAATAAACAGTATCATATTCAGCAAGTTGCATTGTATCGATGTCAGTGGGCTCATTTAAGCCCTCTTCCAGTGACACAATATCATTTTAAGTGACCATCATTACTAACAATATAAAATTAAATTATTGTGGTAAACTACTGGCATAATACCTTTGATTGTAGTTGTTAATGGTTAGTTCTACTGTATGTCAATACAGTTTAGATGCCTAGGGCCATAGGCCTTGTTTTTCCCTTTAGTTTAACAAGGTTAATTTGTTTCTTATTGAGACGTGTCATTTCCAGAAACAAGCCACTGATGCTCCTGATACACAAGTCTTGGTGCGGAGCCTGCAAAGGTAAGAGCTGCACACAGTCCACGTGTCAGACAGTCTCAGGGATGGAGACCTGGGGGCCATCTCACTACCCAGGGGTACTTAAGATAAAGAGCTCTCAAGGAAAATTAATCATTATTAATCCGTTGTTATGTTAAATTAGTTTTTTTTTTCTAGATCGAAATATTCATTGCCATAGTATCAAGGACACTATTGCCATGAGACCATGACATGCCAGTGTTTCATTTTGTTTCTTTATCAGGCAGATAAAAATGGTATGTGTGTAATTGCAGAATGTCTCAGATAAATTGATATTATTTTAATGGAAATGCAGTGTTGATCCATGGACGACAAATAATAAGGCACACATAGCCAAGTCTGAGTGTTGATTCAGTTTGTCAGACATTTTTGAGTTAATTAATAAAACAGCTTGACAACAGAGAAAGTGTTAATGTAATTTGTTATTCATAGTTGAACTTCATTGTGAGTGATGATCATGATAACAAAGGCTGATGTGACTTAAACCGTGATCATATACACAGATCTCTGTCCACAGATGAACCAGATTTGAGTAACTGAAGTTGTTTTGTTTCCAGCTTTGAAGCCACAGTTTGCCACGTCTGTGAAAATCGAGGACCTTAGCAAGAACTTTGTCATGGTGAATCTGTTGGATGACAATGAGCCAGACGATGCGAAATACAAACCAGACGGTGGTTATATTCCCCGAATACTCTTCATCTGTAAGTACTGTCGTTAGTGCTTCTTAAGGGTCTTGTATGTTACGTCCAATTCTTCAATGCTACGTTCATTTTTCAAGCAAAAAGGTCAATTTGTGTATAATACCTATGTGTGTACTGTCATAACTGGCTGTAGTTGGGAGTAGCTTCTGATATGTAAGGAAGATGGATGGATTTATTTGTGAAATTTGTATTTTGGAGAGTATCAAGATGATGATTCAGCAATTTTTTTGGGGGAGGGTTCAATTGAATCTTTGGAGAGCCTCTATGTGTTTTTTTTATGGCAAGCCACATAGGGGTAGAAAGTTATTAGAGTCTCTGTACCTGTGTTGTTTTTTGGGAGGAATGATGGATGTCAGGGTTTTTAGATAACCTAATGTTTTTGAAGGACTCATAGCTGATTCTCTCCAGTGTATATCAGTAACAGTTTATTTCTTACCTCAAGGTATTGGATATATTAAATGTGTTTCAGTTGACCTCTCGGGCTGTGACGCACCCTCCCTATTACATGGAATTAACAGCGATCTGATTGGAAAACAAATCTTGGTGACAAGTACTTTAAAAGGCTACTATCTCCTCAGCTAACTATAACTAGATCATGTGTGTGTGCGTGCGTGCGTGCGTGCGTGCATGCGTGCATGCGTGCATGCGTGCGTGCATGTGTGTGTAGGTGTGTTAGTGTGTGTGTGCGCGCACGTGTGTGTGTGTGGGGGGGGACTCTACATTGACCTCATAGTTGCTTTGCATTTCAGCTGCTGTATACTAGATGGTGGTGTGACCCAGGAATGTTGACATTGTCAACTTATTGGTTTCAGCTCCAGATGGAAAAGTGCAGAATGAACTCTACAATGAAAATGGAAATTCTCAGTACAAGTATTATTACTCATCACCAGATGACAGTAAGTGCAGTTGGTCTTATTGGCAAAATAGTATGAAGATCTTAAATAGTTATTCAACAAGATTGCCACCTAGAGAATCAACTCTAGATGACAGGTGGACTAGGAAGCCCTTTGGCTTATCTAGAGTCCAACATATCTATCTAAGTGTACCCTGCCTTTCTTAGGTATATGTCGATTTCATTTTTAAATATATTAATACTACTAGTAATCATAATCAGCTGATAACCTGTTCCATTCATTTACTGTTCTTTGTGAAAATGAGAATTTTCTAATATCTATCCTATGCTGCTTCTTTGCTAATGTAAATCCATGTCCTCTAATCCTTCTCCTTCTCCTTAACCGAGAAAAAATATTTCTTTAAATATTTTCATACCCATTCAATAATTGTAATACTTCTATCTGATCTCCTCTCAATCTCCTGGTTTCTAGTGTTGTTGAACTACAATTTTTTAGACGCATTTCATAACTAATATTTCTGAGTTTTAGTATCATTTTGGTTGCTCTCCTTTGTACTTTTTCTAGCATATCAATATCCTTCTTACGATATGAATTGTTAAAATATTATATTCTAGATAGAATTGTTGATACAATACGTACAGAATATTTTATTTTTAATTGGCAATAACCTGCAACATTGCGAATCAACAGTCACACATTAGTAAAATTGAAAAAATATGCAAATGAGTTGGCGTTGTAACAGTTGCTGAATAAGTTTGGTTTTGTGAAGTGGGTTTGAAGTAAGATTACGCGGGAAACTCTAAACATAACATGTAATTGAAGAGGTAACGGATACTATCTGTGTCATGCATAATTTCAATCATAATCTGCAATAATTGGCATGTGTAAATATATAAATATTTGCATAATTTCCACTTGAGGTCAGTTTCTTGGCAAAATGTGACAGAAGAAATTGCGGTATAGATGCTGCAGTGACACACTGTCCAAGTCTAATCTGTGTGTCAGAGTGGCTTTCATGTTTGCATAATTGTCACATTTCATGTTTGCATAGTTGCCGCATGCATTGTTTCGTCTGGGTACGTTGCTGACACTATGACATGTCACCCATCTGATGACACGTCACCCATCTGAGTCTGATGACATGTCACCCGTGTGATGACACATCACCTGTCTGATGACATGTCATTCATCTGTTGCAGTTGCCAAGTCAATGGAGAGAGCCCTGGAAAAGCACACATCCAAGCGGGCATTTGAGGAGTTGTGACAAGTCACATTAGTTACGACTTAATCAGTCAGGACCATTGTGAGCAGGCTGCAATGTGTTTTGTTTCTGACTTTTGTGTGTCTAGAGTCAAGAGGCTTTGTAAATGTAAAAAAGGGAATTTTTAGTTTTGTTGCACAATATCCACAGACAAACAGTAATGTAAAATTTAAGATATTTGACTGTGTTGACAACTGCACCATATTGCAAAATCAGAACTAGGGAAAAATCTCAAAATAGACTCACACCCACCAACATAAATGGTTTATTATTGGTTTTATATTTGCAAAGCTTCATAGGAATGCTGTAGATTGTTAGTGGATATTTGTGTGCTTGTTGGTTTGTCCTTAGTAAGTGTTACCTGTGCCTTGTTACGATTTGCAGATTCCCTCATGGTACGTGCACGCACAATTGTGGAACATTTCACTGATAGTAATAAGGATTTGTATATTCACCATGCGTGTTAATGTTGATATGTTAATACTACCAACTTTGGTGTAATTAATGTAAATACATCTCCCAGCTGGTGCCAAGATCCATTCGCCACATTCCATATTCCATCAGACCATTTATTTATAAACAGTCAGGCGATGCATTTGAAGAGAGAAAAAATATCGATGCACGCGGTGTGCATCAGCTATTTTTCTAAAGCTTCATGAAACTATATTCTAGAGTTTTATACAACTTATACCAACTGTGCTGCACTATGATATTATCTTTCAATGTCTGTTTTCTTCATTCCAAGAAACCACAATGCCAGTTTTACAAATTGGTACCAAAGATGTTTTCATGTTTCGTATTCCGTTTTCTCATTGTACGTTCCGAGTTTTCATTCGAAATAAATTAGTTTAATATGAAACTGAAAGTTATGGTGGTTTTTGTTACAGGTGTTACTATATACCGTTGAACTGGTATTTTTAGGCAGTTTTGACAAATCTATATTCCATACGGTATGTTACATCACCAGTGGGCAGTACTATAAAAAGGTCTTTTGAATTTTCTATAGCTGTGTAAATGTGATAACAATTTAAATGACTGCATTCAACATATCATGGCCTTCTCGTCCATTTGAAAAGTGCACATCCAGAAGAACAGAATGATCCTAGTCAATTAATAGTGTCACACCAAGCCACTATGTGGCGCCACTGTTACATAATTATACGTTTCCTGCACACAGCATGTCAAGCCAGAGATGGCTACTTGCTAACCACTCATGTACAAATGCATGTAAAACACCTAATGTCAATCTTGTCAAAAATACCTTCAACCTAACCATAATCCTCAACCTTATTCCACATAAGAACAACCAAGAATAGTCCTGGCTCTGTCATATAGGCCCGTAAAAATTTCGAGGTAAACGCAGTTTTTCTTTAGATTTGTATTCTACATACCATGCCTTTCAACAATCCAGGAGGTGCTTTTTGAAAATCCGTGGCATAAGGTCACTGGAGCGTGAAATCCAAAATGGCCGCCGCTGACCAGGCTTTTATCTATAACTTTGGATCTAGAAGGGCTAGACAGCCAAACTTGGTATCAATTCCGCCTAAAATTGACATTCCCGACATGCCTGACCTATCCATGTTACGATTTGACGCCACATTTGATGATAAATCCAACATGGCCGCTCATCCACGACGACTGTCGACTGCAGAAACACAATAAGCCGTAACTCTCGATCGAAATGAGCTAGAAACTGGATTTTTATGTCCGTCTCGATGATTGTGATTATTCCCAATCAAATACATATTATTTCATGACCTTTCCGGTTGACCATATAGGTCAAAGGTTAAGTTAATGGGTAAAAATCAACATATTAAAAGCATATCTGATCACAAAACGGGATATAACTGGTATATACATGAGCCAGAGGTCGCATCTCAGTTGCTATCACCATAGCTCTGCTGAGATAAAGTCAAATTGATGAGATTATATTAACTTTTAGAGGTTGTATACGCTCTGTCAAGGTCAAATGTGCCTAAACATATGCATAAATCGTGTCCTCCTTTTAATATAGAAAACCAAGAATTGAAATTGATTGTCAATTCATGATATCTTTTAACATATTATGACAATCAAAAACTATTGTAACCTTTCAAGTAATTTATAACATTAAGCACCTGTAATGTACTATATATCTAGCTAGCATGTATACACGTACAACAAACTTTCCATCCCACTTTTAGCTAACAACGATTCTGACAGTTTCGAATTTGTGATTTGTGGCAATAAATGACACACATCACCACACATTTCCTGCACGGGCACTGCACATTACCACATTTGCACATGGATAGCATATTAGTAGATAGGGAGCTATGACGTGTCAACGGTTTGAGGGTGCCTCCGTCACTTTCCCACCCACTCTGACAAATCTCTAGGCGCCTTCCTTCACTGGCTATAACCCCTTGAAAACAATATAATACTCTGGTGATGTGTCTACGTATAACACTCGATGCGGGGGCATTTTGGTTATGGCAATGGGGACAGAGACACTGGTGTGGACCTGGAGATGCAATTGATAAACACTTTTTTTATCTATGGCTTACATCTTGCACCCGCCCAACCCAGCAAAAGGTACTCTTCCACTTGCGCGTTCACCGTTTCCGGTAGCTCTGCTCTATCGACAAACTCAGGTATACATTGGGATTGCAATGCATCACTGTATGCTTAGTGCCAATTCTGCTGGTGACATATTTTCCAGTGAATGCGTGAACCTTCTCCAGAACAAGGCCGCGATGCTCGCCCACAAGGCTGCGATGCTCGCCCACTCGCCGCGATGTAGGGAAAGGCGGTCTCTCTCTCTGTCTCTCTCACTCTCTCTCTCTCTCTCTCTTCTCACTTGTCCCAAACTTGACCTAGAGGTTTTTCAGATTATCACGGACTAGCGTATGGGTGAAATGCAGTAGGCGCATGCCTGTGTCTGTATCATTTAACATAACGACTAAACGTTGGACTGCCCAGATGGCATGAGGCACGATCCTTTCATCTGCATCTTTCAATACTTGTGCAGGCTCTGGAAAATCACTATTGGCTGTCGACTCTGTACTATGGAGGGGAGCTGGAACTTGTTCTTGGTTTACTACCATGACACTCAACACAATCGATACTATAGAAAGACTGACCAACCACTATTTTCTGAATAAGTTGCAGCAACTTATCCTTTTTCTCTCCGATAATACCCAACATTTCTCGATTTGCGTTGTGGACTCATCAGGGATAGAGCTCTCCTGAGACTATATTGCTAACACCATGACTCATCAATGTAGCTATCACAAATAACCTGAAGGGCTTCACAAGATGAAGATACAACTATCCGACTAACAGGACTTTGTTTACAACTCGACCGAAATGGTCGAAGCATGATTGGTTGGCGTACTGCCTAATCATTGGCATACATTCCGGCAGGGTCACTGTTTCAACCCTTCATGAGATAGGTCTCCAGTAGTTGTATTATTGTGTATCGTCAGACACTACAGAACTACGTTATAATTATATTCAATCCCAACACCAACAGCATCGATGAGATATGCCTCCAATTGAGCCACGTGTGACAGAGGTAAACTCGCCATCAAACAGGTGGCTGGTGAGGAGGTGGTCGCCATGCGAAAAGACTTCCGCGAGAGTTATTCCACGTACCCGGGCGATCTCAATGTCCCGCTCGGCAGATCCAGACAGTTTAGGTATGGTGGTGTAGGATGCTCTATTAGATTTGGTGTCAATTACCGAAAGTATCACACTTCGGCAGGTTACACCTGTGTATTGTTACTGCAAGCTTCTTTGTCTTCAAAACCAGCTCTCTCGTCTGTATCTTTTCTCCATTCTCGAACACATCCATTACTTCAGCATTGATTAAATGTTCGGTAGCGAAGTTATGCAATCTGACGCCAGAGGCTTTGATAATAAAAACGATGCCATCAAAAATAACGGCCGTGATGCTCCTGAGTTCCTGGTATATGATGGTCTTATGATGCTCCATCATCCGCTCATCTGTGAGCTTACGGCAGTTGTTCTGTATGATCAGGATCTCATGGGAGATCAGCTCAAACTCCGCTACAACTGCGAACATTAGTGTCTGGCTCTTTGATGCCCGCTGGATGGACTGCTCCAACTTTATATCTAATTCGACGTCGTTGAAGCTGTCACACATATAGGGTTCTGAGGCTTCCGCCTCTAACAAATAAGTTTTCCTAACGTAGAACGGCCCCTAGCAATTGACTCCATCGAACTCCTGAATAACTACCGCAACATATTTACATGCAGGATACATGTATTGGCCACCACCATCTCTCCCGATCTGAAATGGTGATATACATGAATAGGTTGAACATATTCTTGATGTTTATGTTGAATGCAGCCATATCAAACTTAGCTTGATACTCAATCGGGAAAGTGTTGTACTTGATAAGCAAGGGCTGTATGAGTGAAAAGACATGTGGAATGTGCTACTTCGGTATTCTTCCCGCCCATAAGCACCTGCAGGTGTATTAGATCACCAACCTCTCAACTGAAAATATCAGTCACCTTGAAAATCATCAGCATGATTGGCATTGATCTTTAGTAGTGACTTCCGGTGAGAATTGAAATCAGGACTCGCTTCACGAAGAGCTCTGCTTAGAATATGGCATCGTCCAGGTCACTACCTCTGATGTAGCAACCAATGCATCGTAGTAGAATCTTCGCATAGTGAAACACTCCAAACATGCCATAGATGCATGTCCACCACCAATGTGACTGACTCAGAATATCTGCAACCGTGTGAAACACGCCATCATCTCACAAAACGGGCATCACCATCTGAGACAGCTGCATGCGGACATTATGACCTTTCTCGCAATGGTATAATCTGTCACAGGGTTTGGGCGGGCTTGCGGGAACCACCCACACATCAAAAGAACATATGCAATGGTGATAAATGCCATCACATGGACGTAAGCCTCCATGGGACACACAGGGAAGACAAATACAAATCATCAAGTAAATCAACTGCGCAGTATTGCGGGCTTCATGAAAGGATGAGCGACCTTTTGACCTTGACATAGCGCTTACAACCTTTAAAAGTTAACATAATCTCATCAATTTGACTTTATCTCAGCAGAACTATGATGGTAGCAACTGAGATACGACATCTGGCTCATGTATGTACCAGTTATATCCTGTTTTATGACCATGCAGATATGCTTTTATAATGTTGATTTTAACCCCATTAACTTGACCTATATGGTCAACCTGAAAGGTAATGAAATAATATGTATTTGATTGGGAATAATCGCAATCATCGAGACGGACATAAAAATCCAGTTTCTAGCTCATTTCGATCGAGAGTTACGGTTTATTGTGTTTCTGCAGTCGACAGTCGTCGTGGATGAGCGGCCATGTTGGATTTATCATCAAATATGGCGTCAAATCGTAACATGGATAGGTCAGGCGTGTCGGGAATGTCAATTTTAGGCGGAATTGATACTACGTTTGGCTATCTAGCCCTTCTAGATCCAAAGTTATAGATGAAAACCTGGTCAGCGGCGGCCATTTTGGATTTCACACTCCAGTGACCTTATGCCACGGATTTTCAAAAAGCACCTCCTGGATTGTTGAAAGACGTGGTATGTAGAATACAAATCAAAAGAAAAACTGCGTTTACCTCGAAATTTTTACGGGCCTATATGGCAGAGCCTGGACTAGAATGGGCATTTGTACGTGAGTGGTTAGCAAGGTGCGCGGACAAAACCCCCTCCGGACAAAACCCCCTTGGACAAAACCCCCTCCATACATAACTCCCTCTACACATAAGCCATTTCCGGACAAAACCCCCTTGGACAAAACCCCCTCCATACATAATGCCTTCTAGACAATCCATTTCCGGACAAAACCCCCTCATCAATGATACTAGACAGAGGGTAACTTGCTTGAATAGCACCTTTATTATGCCAGTAATTATAAAATAGTTGGTATGTATTTACATACCAAATTATATATATATATATATATATATAATAATAATAATATTGCCATATTCAACGTGCATTACATGATGAATTGGAATGTAGTCTGGCGTTGACTCATATAGTGCCTATATATATATATATATATATATATATATATATATATATATACAATAAAATGAAATATGGCAAATATAAGATATAGATATGATATACATATTATACATAATTTGTTCTTTAAAATGAAAAATATATTTTAATATAATAAATAAATAGACAAAATAAAAATAATAGATTATCTACTTAACAATAATTGTGGTGTAAACTAGTTAATAAATAAATAAATATATAGAAAATGTCTTTGAAATTGTTTAAAAATATATATATATTATCTTCTAAAATGTAATTTAAATTAGTAGACATACATTATAAGAGGACTAAACTATCATTTAAAATTATAATTACAATTGAATGCGTCCAATTTTGTTTTAAGAATATATTTATACAATTATTAAGTTAAGATAAAATTTCAGGAGAAGAGAAGATTGTTGTTCAGCACCACCGATCTGCTATATTATATATAGTATGCACAAATATACAGCCAAGCTAAGTTTACTCCTTTTGATCATTCTTGAGGCTAGTATCTATGATGAGGGGGTTTTGTCCGAGGGGGGTTTTGTCCGGAAGGAGCTTATGTCTTGATGGAGTTATGTATGGAGGGGGTTTTGTCCGAGGGGGTTTTGTCCGAGGGGGTTTTGTCCGGAGGGGGTTTTGTCCTACCTTCGGTTAGCAAATAGCCATTGCCTGTGAAACCTCACAGCCCTACCTTTTGAGTTAAATAATGTGTTTCAAAAGACAGACCTGTTAGATGACAGTGTTAAGACATGATCTGCATCGGTAACTTCTGCAAGAAGCAGACTATAGTAAACAAATAATAACTTATATTAATAGCAGGTTTAAATTGTCTTCTGTACTTCATCCTCAGAATGCAAATGAATATGTATTTACGATATTGGAATATCCTTTTCTTAATACATCTTCACAGCGATTGATAACAAACGCTGTAATGTTTTATATATATAATTTGATTTAGACAGAAAAAGGTATTACCCGAATTGATGCTTACTGGCCTGGGTGGCAACCTGTAATACAAGCTAAAATTCAAATCAGCTACTAATACACTTTATAAGATCTTATAAGTCGTATTTAGTCTCTTGCATGATGCCCCTAGGATCCACCTGTATCATGACAACTTTGTGTTCCTAAAACGAACCTCAATATTGGCAAATGTGCTTTCTTTGTGGCTGCACACAAAAAATGGAATCAACTCCATATCACTATAAAATGGGGTCGTTGCATTATGCTGCTGCCCCTGAAAGATCATATCCATAAGTGGAGTTGAACTACTTGTAGCAACTGACTTTGCTAGTTGCTAGTGTGTCAACCATGGGAACAGTGCAAATACCCACTCCAACTGAATCACGTCCTAAACATTGCTTGTAACAGAAACAGTGTTAGGCAGAAATCACCCCAAAAATGATATAACGGTAAGTTTTAAAAGTAAAGGTAAGTTTTTATATAGCTCAGTATCCAGTCCTTAGGTCTGCTCAAAGTGCTTTTACGCTTTACTTCCCCAGCAGATTTGTTCAATCAAATACCATCTCAACTTCTCCAGGAAGCATCCAGCCACATGCTACAATTAATGTGTGAAAGGCTGCTTGTACACATATCCACCACTGTCTATAGCAAGGATCTCATTTATACAGCTGAGTGAACTGGAGCAATGTAGAGTGAAAACATTTGCCCAAGGTTTTAACACTGCTGCACAGGATTCGAACCCAGGTTCTCTTAGTTGAGAGTCCAAAGCTCTACCCCTGAGCCATTACGCTGTACATTGTGATAGCACATGCCTGGAGGCTGACCACACTCCTCGTGGGTGACTTTGTTAGCTGATGTTAAAAGAGGATTTTTGAAAAGGATGTGCTGGGATAGAGAAGATCTGGTACAGGGCTGTACTGGTGAATCAGCCACAGTGACCCTTGGCATGAGCTGTCAGAAGTCACATTCCCAGCTAAACCCACTTCCTCCAAAGGTGACTTCAGTCCGTCTATATTCATGATTGTGCCTAATAATTATTGTATGTTGTTTCTCTAAGCTTAGATAGCTGACATAGGTCCCTCAGAAGTTTATTATTACATTACAATGCTAGCAGTGAGAATATGAAAATTGACAGTTATCTGGCAAGGGCGGTAATAAGTAGGTGGACTTTTTTTGACTTTTGATATGCCAAAGGCTTCCTAGTCTTCTTCTCATTTTCACAAAGAACTGTAAATGATCAGCTGATTGTATAGGTGTTAGTAGTGTTAATATGTTTAAAAGTGAAATCGACATATACCTAAGAAGGGTGGGGTACATTTAGATAGACAGGTTGGACTCTCGATAAGCCAAAGGGCTTCCTTGTCCACCTGCCATCTAGAGTTGATTCCCCAGATGGTAATCTTGTTCAATCTTGTTAAATCTAGTCTGCATGCCATCTGAAGCTTATGAACGGCAATCATGGTAAATCTTTATGCAAAATCTTATGTGTTTACAGATAATATCAAAAATATACATTTCTATCCCAAAATGCACATGGCATTTCTACAATGACAGTTCACGAGTCGAAACAGACATGGACAAAGACACTGGTTTATTATAATAATCAGAACGAGGCATCCCAGAACTCGGTAAAGATAACTCGTCTCTGACGTGGCATGGCAACTACACATTCAATGAGATACTTGCGTTTCCTTTCCCAGTATTTGCATTGATACTGCCGAGATCAGTGCCTGTATAACACAGGACGCTGCCACTGAATTCTACCTCGCTACCAGTTCACGTGTGTACTTCCCAAATAAATATGCATTTATATCACACATTATTTGTGTGCATAGAACTAGATCAATCAATCAATCGGCAATTTGTTGATTTACTATGAAAACGTAATTAAAGCTGTTGGAAAGTAAAGAAAACAAATGATGCTATAATCAACGTAATCATTATAATTAATTCTACAGACTTAAAGCCAACAGAACAATTTTGTTGTAAGACATATTTAAACAAAATACAAAATCGTCCTGCCCATGTTTGATTTCCATAAAATTACTCATTATGCTCTCAACATTAAACAAGACGGTAATTAGAAAACCTGATGCACTATAAGACAATATAAATACTTTCGTAACACATTTCTCTACAACTTCATTATAACTTCATCCTGTGAATGTATAACTATTAATACCACCACGTATCTTTATGTTACTGCGCTTGCCCTTTGTTTATAACTTATTTACGACAATGAAACTTTACTACTAGTGTCCGGCGTTGACCTGTCAGAGATCAGTTCATATCAGCTCTGCGGGGAGCCGCCTGGATAAATAACATGTCATTCAGGTAAACGTCAACAAGAATGACTGTATTGTTTAGATCTAGGCAGCATGTTACTTTAGGAAGTGCACTGGTAGTATATCCACAATGAGATCTCGCAAGAGATCATTCACGTTGATGCCATGACAACCACATCAACATTGCACTTCTGTTGATGATGAAATGTAATTAGATAAATTTGCCATTACAGGTTAGTCTTAATTCAATAGAAGAGTGTTCACCATGAATTTTTTTTCTCGAAATATCGCACTTTAAATGTACAGGCTGTATGTACTATCATATTACTTAACGCATGGTCTACCTGCATATATTTTACGTCTATGTTTTTGATTGAACTTAAAACAAGAGTTCACAAACACACACGTGATCGAAGTGACTCTTGCTGTGTTCATAAAATCCAAGATATTGTCCAAAATATGTTTACCATAGATGACGTTAACCATGGCAATGGTGCTACATACATTCCAATAATAAAATCTTGATAATATAACTCGGTATATCAGTAGAAATGTGCCTCACAACCAGTTATCTACTTAGCAAGTAGAAAAAGATGAAACATTGACACTAATTGGCAACAATATAATAAGTAATTCAGATGGACATTGAATAAATTATCCCCATTAAGTCACCCGTCAGTAACTGGGCCTACCTTAAGTTAATATCTTTGTCAGCAATACAGCAAGCTACATTTTTACTCAGAACTAGCGTCTCACACATACGTGTGCGTGTCATAATGTGTCACATGAGTATCATGTTCGAGCCAAGCGACAACACTTGTGGCCCTGCTCCGAACGACTACATACACGGATAAATAAAACGATGACAGCGACTAAACAGACCGACCACCCCACAGTCCGGCATCTGCTGGAAAATGCAGTGGTCAAATAAAAAAACTGTTCCCAGATCTCGGTGCGAATCCCACTCGACTCAGGATCGCGTCGCTATCGATAGCAGATTTCCCCCACGTCCCAGGCTAGTGTTATTTGCGGGCGGTGGGGTCGCGAGTGTAGATTCGGAACGGAATGTCGACGAACTCCCCCCCGTTTACGCTGCCTTGATGGCCGTGCCGTTGTGCTTCTCCCACGTCGAGCGCAGCACCTTGCGGGCGCCCTGGAAGATCTTGAGGAACCAGTAGACGTTGATGAGGTCGAGGATGATGCAGGACGACAGCAGCACGTACCAGATGCGGCCGAGCTGGATGCAGGGCAGCGTGCCGTAGATGGTGTACACCTTGTACCAGTACGGCGGAATGCTTGCGATGCGCACGAGGAAGAACATGACGGCCATGGCGACGCCGTTCAGCAGGAACACTGTCGACGTCTTCGGGTAGCCGAGCACGTCGAGGAACCACCTGGAGAAAGCCGCAACACGTTCACTTCACATTATTGTTTATACAGCTATGGTAGGGGTGGCAGCGACCAGTTTAATTTATGAGAAATGGTTTCATAATAATAATTATTATTTATAACAACTGGCTTAATTGGCTCCACTGTCTGCCCAGAATCATACACTATGATCGATTATTAAATTTTTAATTTAAACATACTGTTTGCATATGTACTTTGTACGATTCCCAAAAATAAATATTAATTCATTCATTAATTTCAAGTTTGCCAAACCCGTCCATGTTAGCAGAAACCAGAAAATGTTTTGTCAACGGCGCCATCTCGGAGATAACATCGGAAATACATTAGAAACGGTGTCTGAATGTATGAACCTGGCATTTTCATGTTTCATTGCTGAGGTCTAAAGGGTAAAAGTTGCATTTTGAAATTGTTCGAGTAGAACAAAATCAAGTAGAACAAATTGAGTTTGATTGTTGATGGAGAAATGTTGCTAACAGAATGCTGTCCATTTAAAATACAAATAGACTTGAATGAACAATTTACCCTTTATTAATATAATTGTGGAACTGGGAAATTGTTTATTGTTTAGTTGTTGACAAATCTATTAAGGTAACCAATAGTTCATGACCATAGAAGACAAAGAAATACTGAGTGGATGAATCTCCCCTCTAAATGTTTGCTACCCTACTCCTCAATACTTTGTATTTCAAGTGCCCAAAACCGGTTTTTAAACGATTTTTAGCTACTGTTAACTTTATAATTACCCACAATAAAAATGTGACATTCATTAGTAATACTTCCTAAAAATTGTTCCATGCTTCTGTGTATGCGACTATGCGTGCACTGCCCTAGTATTCATAATATAAATGTAACTGCTTGGGTTTGACAGAAACATGGTCGCCTAGAGCCAATTACAAACTACCACGTCCGTTTACCATCCTAAGAAAGGGTATTTGTGCTAGCCACATATTTAACCGGAAGCTAAAACAATAGAACAAACATTGCCGTGACAGAAGACCACACTATTTGGAGGATACGTGGCCATGATTTGATGAGCACGGAGCCACGGTATGTTAAATAATTTTTCAAACTTTGATATTGCTGACCACTGGGTGCCACCACATTATGCTCAAACTGCATTTGGTTTGATTAGCTCCTACCTAATCAATGTAAATTTAAAAATACAATCATTTGTTAAATCAAAGATAAATCAAATTACAACAGTTTACAACCAATGAAAGAATTTCAAATGCCACACTAGTCGGCCCTCATTAAGTAATGATTTGCAAATTCGTACACACTCTGTGGGAGTTTGTTGTATACTACCAAACTGAAATAAACAAAATCACTTTGAATGACTTGTCACAGGGCTACTGATAAATTAAATTGGAAAAGATAAAACACTTAATTGAATAGGTAGGAGCTACTCAGATTAGGGATGGGACGATACATATTTTTAATTTTCGGTTCGATTTTCGATATTTGACCCACGGTTCGATATATTCACGATACTTTTCACAACCACGCCACCTATCACACAAAATTTTTAATGACATTTTTTAAGTGCAGTACAGTGGAACCCCTCATTTAGGACCCCCCCCCCAGATCAGAGTGGGGCGGTCTTAAAAGAGGGGTGGTCTCTCGTGAGGGGTTTGCAACATTCAACACTAGGGGGCGCTTACAACGACTAACATCAACATTACGGGGCGCTTACAACCACTAAGTAGTAAAATACACAAAATAATAATGAGAAAATAATAAATGAGACAACATAAAAATTATTTAAAAAAAAATGTATTATGTTTATTTTATGTGTGAGACGTTTCAGTATAAGTTTACTTTTGAATCTATTTTTTTTAATAATATTTGATAAAGAGTATCCTCATTTTTAATTGTTTTTTTTAATAATATTTGATATAAATACTATTCTCAGTTAATTTATTTCAAATTCGGTCTGAGGGGCTAATAGTGCTGCCACCTCACGGCATCTGGGTAATCACACCGCGGTCGCCATTTTGTTTTTCTTTCAAGTGCCGCAAAGCGATCTTTTACTTTCTGATCTAATCATGAAAATGACCTCCTACAGCCACGAAACTTCCTCTCTAATAACTCATATTACATATAAATACGCTAGGTCATAAAATTGCTGTGACGAATAATATTTACAAAACAAAATCTTGCTAAACTAAAGTCGACATCGCCGGCAACTGTTACGACTTACGCGAAGGTCGTAGGCGTAGATTACCGTGGCATTACGTCGATATTTTATCGCGGTGTCGCTAAATCTGGATTCCGGTTTTATCCTAAACTAACCTAATACTTAGCCTAAGTTTCTAAACTTTAATTGTACACAAGTTTCTCAGTGGTGGCCATGTTCGCCATGTACGGAAACACCGATTTGACGATGTGCCATTTATCAAAATCGAAAAAAACCGCGGTACGCAAACTGACGACGGTGCACCGAACCGTGAGCCTTAAAACCGCGAATACCGTGAACCGCGATTAATCGTCCCATCCCTAACTCAGATTAAATGCAGCTTGAACATAATATGGCAGTGCCCAATGGTCAAAGATGTCCAAGCTTAAAAAATAAAAAATACACTGTGGTTCCGTACTAGTCAAATCATGGTCATATATCCTTTAGATCCATTTATGTTTTGGCAATGGTTGTTAAAGTAAATTAGCCCCCCTTTAAATACAAAAATGTTATATATATTTATTAAGTATAATTATTAAATGCAATATAACTTCAAAAGGAATTTTTTTCTTTATTCATCCATTTCAAAATAACTTCACTACCAATTTTACAATACCTACAACACACTTACCTCTGATTTACAAATGGTGTTGAAAATTCAGCAATGAGGCGAAAGTTTGCGAACCATGGCAGCGCGCCATAGGTCTGAAACGTACAGAAACAACATTGAGCACAAGGGTAGCCTTTAATATTTGTATTACATGTACCGATTCATGGCAAATTATTTTACATCCTTAATACAAGCAGAATGTAAATCTAAATAATGTTGTGCAATTTTAGCCACAACTAATTTGTGCCTCATTTGCTACAAGAAATAGCATCTTAAGGCGTGGTATGGCAGCTAGATAGGAGATATTTTTGAAATGCATAATTAATAAAAAAAATTGCCCAGGTTGTAGGGAAGCTTTTGTTTAGTAAAAAATGTGTGGGGATATTTTCTGGCAATAAATCAAATGGCCGCCAAATGATAGAATTTATAGCACATCTAGAAAAGTACAACACTTTGGAAGTAAAGCTGACATGGCCTTGCGGTTTGGATTGCTGTGTTCTGTGAAAACGACAAAAAAAACTTTTTTGTGTGCAAAAAAACGGCATTGTAGCTGCCGTATCTTGCCTTAAATTAATAATAATTCACACGGTTTCATAAATAAATAAGTAATGGGATGCACTCACCATGACGAAATAATATGCGTAGATGGACGCCCCATGGTGGAATATATAGAAGAGTTCCCCAACGGCTCGATAGTGAACTAACATAACTATTGTGTCTGCAATGAGAAAGTAAATTACAATAAATTACTAGACAAATGAACTCGCAAACTTATGGTTAAGTTTACAACCACCATGTTTTATCTGTGCAGCTATTTACAGAAATGTTACACGCACTTGTGCATCAGATGGCGGCTTAGAAACACAGCCACTCTGAGTCCATGACAGGGTACACATTTACTCCATGCGGGATCTTTTATTTCCCATACCATAAACACCAGGTAGATGAGACCAACTGTTGTTAGAATCTCTTTCGAAAGACGTGACAATTATGACATGTCAGGTGATTGAAATTGCCCTAGGTTTCAAAATGGCGGCAGGTGAAATAAAATTATTGTCCCCACTCTGCTGCGTGACGACCACTTCCAAACTGGTTTGAAACTATGCGACAGTTGCACGGTGGTCACGCGGTAGAGCGCCGGACTGTCAATTGAGGGGACGGTGGTTCAATCCCACCTACTGCCGTTTCGAAACCTAGGCAATTTTGTTCACCCCACATTTGCCTGTGTCTTTCGGAAGAGACACTAAAAGCCGGTGATCCCTTCTATCTGGTGTCTATGCCAGGGGAAGTAAAAGATCTCACACAGGGGGTAAATTTGTAACCTGTAGTGGACTCACTAATTCTAGAGAAGTACAACTCCTGCATTAGCCCAAGTTTGAGGTGTTTGGAGGAAACCACCTGATACCTGAGACACAGGACGTGTTTTTCTGGACCATTCCTAATAATGATTCATGGCTGGATAAATTGTAATAAAATGTGTAAATTATAGTTACCTGATGCCATATACCCAACTACAATGGCACAGCTACATTTTACCATTGGGGAGTTTCCCCTGAAACAGAAATAGGAGGCAAATGTAAACGTTAAACAGTCAATTGCCACAATATCACAAATACATCCCTTACAATTCAGGTAAAACACAGGACAGATATTATGATAATTGATCTGGTGATCTCAACTGTTCACATACATTGTTTGAGCTTCACACTGGTAATCACCCATGCTGAAACCATTTTGATTATCAATATGAGACATATTTAAACCACAGATGAATCATGCATTATGATATCAGTTACATGTAACAAAATAAGAGTTGTGATTAATATACAATGCATTGGGAGAACAGTAATGTGCTCAATGTTTTATAAATTCCCCTTTTGTTAAGGGTTCATACCAGCTGTTTGAAATAAGCAGATTGATTGTTCCCAGCGTTAAAAATAAAATACCTTCTAACAATGTTAGAAACCATGCACAATGCCCAAACTGCTAACATATACATCCTAGGTAACAAACAACCGGACATTGTCTTTTGTATTTTGTGTGTGTTTTCTGTGCAGCGCCACCCAGACCCCATAGGTCTTCTAGTAACTTTAGTTGAACATTAAACTCTTACTGCTGATGGTTCTACCTATCCTTCATCTAGATCAGTGATCCAATGATCTTCGACCTCTTGACCTGTCAGTGCATCCAGACTGTGTCTGAGCTGATTACATGAGGAGAGAGAAAGGGCAGCTTGGTGTGATCAGCTGAGATAGAGACAGAGACTCACCATACTGGGTCTTTACTGACGTTCTCATCGTACAGGACAACGTAGAGACATAACGTGCTCACTAAGACTGCATGGACACTTGACTTGGTTCTACAACATACACAAATGGTCACATGTTAGGGTTAGGATTAACTCCTTCTTAACAGTGTGTGTGTCTGTGTGTGTGCGTGTGTGTGCGTGTGTGTGCGTGTGTGTGCGTGTGTGTGCGTGTGTGTGTTTGTGTGTGTGTGTGTGTGTGTGTGTGTGTGTGTGTGTGTGTGCGTGGTGTGTGTGTGGTGTGTGTGTGTGTGTGTGTGTGTGTGTGTGTGTGTGTGTGTGTGTGTGTGTGGTGTGTGTGTCGTGTCGTGTCTCATTGTCGTGATGTCCGTGTGTGTGTGCCCCTGTGTGGTGTGTGTGTGTGTGTGTGTGTGTGTGTGTGTGTGTGTGTGTGTGCGTGCGTGGTGTGTGTGTGTGTGTGTGTGTGTGTGTGTGTGTGTGTGTGTGTGTGTACGTGCATGCATGTCATGTGTCATTGTCATGTGTGGGTGTCCTGTGTGGGTGTCATGTGTGGGTGTATGTGTAAGTGTATGTCGTGTGTGTACATGCGTGTGCATGTGCATGCATGCATATGTGTGTGCTTGCTAACATATATACATGTGAGTGGAAAGTTGTTTACATTGTTCATCCACTATACCATCACATATAAATAGTAACCAAGCAGCAGCAAGCTACATCAATTATTCACATCTGAAATATCTTACAAAGTCCAAACATCAGTCCCATGACAATGAACTTGTTTATTTGCCATAAACTGCTGGAATCAACCACCTTGCAATATTTCCCTTGGTAGGGGCATCGGAAATTAAACGAATCACACAAATGCAGATAATTGAAACTACAACACAGATTACACCTGATTACACCCGATTACACCTGCTTACCCTCTCCAACTTGACCAGACACCTCCACCGTCTACGCAACTCTTACGTAACGTCATAATTGAGTGTCGTGTCTACTCTACATTTCGCTTATGCCTGGCTGCTCTCACCCAGGATAATTACGCGAAATGCCGACACACGCAATTTATTGATTTTTGTTTGATTTATACGGTGGACTGGCTAGCACTATACAAGTTACACACACACAGGCACACACTGACAAACTAATGCACTGTAATCCATCTCTCCCTTAGCACGCGATAACATCACATCACTCCACAAAATTCCTCTACCATGGGCCCAGGGCCATAGAAAGATGTCATCATCATCATAAAAATGCAGAACTAATGGGACAAGAGTATTTCCAGGTAGCGGGTGTCAACACCATGTCATGGGAGAATTGGAACCGTCCAGGGTTGGGTTCAAATACGTATTTGCATTTATATTTGAATACAAAACTTTGGTGTATTTGTATTTGAATTGAAAATCACAAAAAGGTATGTATTTGTATTTGATATTTGAAAAGTATTTGCAAAACAATCAAATACATATAAAAATTACCAACAAAAGCTAAAGCATTGCCTGACATAAACTGGCTTAGGATTCAAGACGGAACGTTTTTCACTTTTTCACACCGGGTCAAGAGTGGGCAGGCACCATGGAGAAAGTTGGCCTAGTGAAGCTGGTCAAACATTAGCATCAATGAATGAATGAGAAGCCAGTGAAACTTATCTATCGCCATAAAGGCAGGTATTCACCAGGAATGTGCTTCAAAGTATCCTGCTGTCACCTGCTGTGTAAACATCCTGGGTTAAAACAAAGGAACCTAGGTTTCCTCCAGTGCTGGGGAAGAGCAGAATGTGTATTTGAACCCAACCCTGGAACCATCCAGCCTCGACCCTCATTTTACTGTCCTTTTAACGTGCCATCTTTGTGTGATGTTCTCATTAAATAAATTAAGTAAATATGAAATGACCAAGAGACCACATATCCTGGTGGACTTGAGTGTCTAACCTCGCACACAAAGAAGCCAGTTCAAACATGTATAATGTCAAGAAATAGACAATAATTCATCCAAGCACAATGTGACATGCATTTTGAAAGTACAATTGACAATATTGTCAACATATACAGTCAAAACATTCTTTGTTCTCTTCACAATTTTTTACCTGTCCAACCACACATTCTACCCATCCAAATGACGGGTGGACGGGTCTCTAGATAAAACTACGGTCACCCAAGGCCATGATGTGGTATGTATAATAATAATAAACTATATTTAGACACAAAATCCAAAGAAAAAAAGATGTAGTCTGTTCAGTACAACATTAGTTAAAAATTATAAGAAATAAATATAATAAAATTAAAATAATATAATAAAAGTACAAATGAAACATATGAATAGGTACAGCTAAATAACTGTTGTACACAAAGTTCTGAAACTAGACAGCAAAAAATAATCATTGCATTGTTGTCATTTATATTGTGTCAATGAAGTAAAGAAATAGAAGTATATAATATGCATATATTATGTATGCATATATTATGTATGTATATAAAATACTTACATAGGCAATTGCAGAATAAATAAATAAATCTAGTCAGTAATTACTTAATAATAACCACTAAAACATTTGTATCAATTGTAACCAATAATAAATAAAATATATGTAAAATAGTAATGAATAAATAGTTAACATTATGGTCGGCGGACACACATACCTTGTGTGCCATTCGATCTGCTTGGCGCGGGGCAGCAGCTTGTAGGCAGGGAAGAGGGCCTCTGAGACGGCGGGACTGCCGTAGTTGTACCAGAGCAGGAAGAAAGAACAGCTGACGCCTGCGTAGGGATAGTAGGTTGTATCCATCGCCCTGCGACTCCGTCACCTCACGCCTACAACACAGGTGTAACAACTGTAACACTTCCACACAGGGCTTTATGCAGGACCAAATGATTGCCAGTCACACATGCTTTGGTGGACACATGGATGTTAACTGTTTACAAACTTTAAATGTGTCTGATGACCTAAAGGGACTACAAACACACATGTGACACCATTTACACTTACTTTTGAGGCATAACTGACAATATCTATGGTTTTGGAAAACCTTTTTTATTACCCGTCCCCCAATATTTCTACTCGTCCACAACGGTTTTTAGCGGTCCAAAAGATGGGTGGGGTGGGTAGGTCTCGGCATAAAGCTATGCTTCCACAGTGCCAGTATCCTTGAAAATTCAAGCTCAGAGGTGCACCAAACAAAATCATTTGGCGCAATCATAAACAGGAACAGCCAAGTCATCAACGGAAACGCTTCACGAATTTGCGTATCCAGTCATTGGAATTGCTTTTTTTCTTAGTTATATTTAACTTCACAGCACTTGTTTTAATCGGGTTTTTTCTGTTTCATATCTCATAAATATTTATTATTCTTATTACCATTATTTTTAATCAGTATACCCAGACTTATTACAGTAATGTTTAGCTATATAGAATTATCTCGCATGTACACACCCATGTATGGGACAGCCATCCCAGATTTGATGGTGTAAAAACTAAGTTTTATTATTATAAATGTACTTGTTTTGATCAGCTTTTCATGTTTCATATATTGTGATAATTATTTACATATCGTTTTATATTTTATTAATTTTTTAACTATGTATTTTATATGATTTGCATGTGCGCTGTATGATTGATGGTGCATGACAATTTATTTTGTAAATAAACAATAATATTTTGTTGGTTTCCTACAATGTGGAAAACTGCAACGTCAGTTAAATGCAAAGACAGACATCCTGCGATCAACTGCTAGTTGACAAATGACACAATCCCATAATAACACGGAATTGCACAGATTGTGAACTTGGAACAATCAATACTATGTCGATACAATACAGAACTGTGGGAGGAATATGATCGTATGGCATTTAATAATTTTTAATACAGATTTGCTTCAAATTAAAAAAGCGTGATCAAATACATATTCATTATGTGTATAAATTTGAATGACCAATTTATATGGTCAAAGACCTTTGCCTTAGGTTGGGTGACAAACAAGAAACTATTTTAGGCTTGAACAGAATTCCATGTATGTAATAAATATATTTCAACATTGTAATCATACTTTGAGTCAGAATCATTAACCATTACTTACTTAGATTCAGAATGTAATGGTGATTTGGTGAAAACAGTATGGTTTATATCTAGACCCCCTACAGGCCTGAAATCCATAGCATGTGACCTGAATTCTGACAATGAACTTAGCCGTTCAGTGTGTCAAGTCTATTATTTATTATCTAAATGCAAAAACAGGGACAGCACACAGGATAACATGAAGATTACGAAATGCCATGCATTATGCATCACACAGTGGCATGCACAGTCGTATTTAAACAAAGACAGTACAAATGTCGACCTAACACGCACACAGTTAGATGGGAGCCTTAAATTGATTTCCTTCAGATACGAGTCATTCCAAATATAGCAACAGGCGTAAGAAATCACCCATGGACCAATTATCCCAGTAGAAACATACACATTCGTATATAAACATTATTGATTATAATTTACAAGACATCATATAAACAATTAAACATTAAAGAAGGGTTATAAAGTACCAATTTGCAATGTAGAGTGAGTCCGCAATCACCCATTGACAACATTAATACAGTTGCGCAAAGCTTTCGCAGTAACAAATCACTGGTAACATAACCAGTTAACTAAGCACCCAATTCCTAAAACCAAACGCATTGACTGCAGACCAATCAGAAGCAAGCACACACAGTGCATTAATTCTATTTCTACTAACAACTGCATTGGTGACTTCAGTGTATGTAAATTAATATATATTTTTACACTGTTTAAATGTTCAAACATGCACAATAAGTACATTCTGAGTCTTAGTTACTGAAATCACAATATCACAAATTGTGACTAGCTGACATTTGATCAAACATCAGAGTTAGGCATTCGTCATACCATCTATGGAGAAGGATGTCTGCTTCAAGTTCAACTCCACATGTCCAATAATACGATAGATTATATCATGGTGGGTTCAGTTACAGGACGTGTTCCATCTTTTTATCTTACGAACGGCTAGTTGGCAAATGACAACCCAACGTTCACTTACATTGGACTTTATACATTGTTTTTTTTATACGGTGTCAACAGCATTGTCTCAATCAATGTCACACGACACTATGAAAATATTGTGTACTACCTATTACTAAAATATGTATAATCGATGATGGGGTTGCATGACCCCACTCAAGCCCTCCCCCCATGAATGGTGATCATAAAATGCAATCAGTATTGTTCTGATACTGAATAGGGTATGAGTCATAAGACTGTACTGGTGTGGATCAAGTTCCCAATAATTATCATACCTACCGGGTATTTATACAAAATCCCTTTGTATTGACTAACACGAATCCATCATAGCATTCCTGCTATCTGTCATAAATAATTATATGACTACCAGTGTCCAGTGGTCATATTATCTCCAGTACTGGACACTGCATACACAGCCACAATGGCAGTGGAATATTACGAATGGTAACTAAGACAAACACTGGCACAAAAATGTTGTTATTAATCACTGAACTTATTGCCATACCCACAACAACCGTTGATTAATAATTCACAAGTCTACACTACACAATTACCCTGTACAACCTAGATGTAAGCAGTTGTATCACATACAGTAATGCAAACTAAAAATATTGATTTGTTGCTTTGTCTGACCATGTAAGCAAAACATGGCATGCAAGTATGAAAATGCAGGTGTAGAAACACTGACTACCCAGTCGGCCATTCTAATCATGGACAATAAATGGCGGACCCAAATGACCACTCAGTGACCCACCTTGATAAAGACAGCTCAAACATTAATGACAATAACATAAACAGAACCCCACTGCCAGTTCAACTATTGATAACTGACCCACACACACAGTGGACGATATTAACCAGACGATCTAAACCGTTGTGGTCATTCCATTCACCTACCTCTTTCAGACAGCTGACAAAATCACACCATGTCCATCTACATTCCTGACAAAGACACAAGTTTCCCAAGTGACCTTGATTACCTCACACAGTCTGTGGTCAACCTCTCTAGGGGCTCCCAGTGTCCAGTCTCCACTGCCCCAGTGCACCACAAGAGATCACTGCCAACTAGTACGCCAGCAGGAGACATTGGCCCAGGCACTGTTATTCTGGCAAACACCTTTGACCAGGATTGACTCCAGCTGATTATCAGTGGCCAGTTACATGAACAGCTTGTTGTCCCTGATAGCCTAGCCTCTACTACTGCAATATGTGCACATTTCAAAGACCACCAACCTGATCGTTATCAAAAATGAACAGCTGTATTTTCCTCTGCATTTCAGAAGAAAAAACAATTAATTTAATTAACAAGACCATCTGTCACTCTGAGACTGCCAGTAGTGGTTGAAAACACATTGACACATTTTACCATCTCATCAAGCAGTTACACTCACATGACCCCAATTAATTGATTCCATCATCTGTTGTTAGCTACAAATTCTACATACACCCAGTAAATACAGTACATACTACATAATATATATATATATATATATATATATATATAAGTAAACGGGTAGCCTTTTCATATTTCTTAATTACAGTAGAGCTGCACTATGTCTAAAATGTCTATGAGTAACACAAATGTATGTGTATCCTGTCCACTTACTAAGTACAGAGAATAGGTGTTTCGTCTTAGTGTAAACTAATCAATATGTCACCAATTAATTGTAGTTTCCCACTAACTACATGGATTTATAATGAGGAACACATTTATGTGATAAGACGGCAGCTGTGCTATACAGTGAATATACTAAAAGTAGCATGGAACACACACACACACACACACACACACACACACACGCACACACACACGCACACATGCACACACACACTCAAGATTACATATTACAGTTGTTAATACAGTGACTTTCTACAGTTCAATTATAATTTGTAACATGTTTCAAAATTGCGTAATACATCAAACCTGTATTTTTACTAAATATAAACACAATAAAATGTATGCACTCTGGAATTACAATATCCTAAACTTATAAAACAGAGACTGTGTACTGCAAATACAAAACAATTGTTGTTGGGTTGTTGTCGTAACAGCAACCTTAGTTCTACAATGTTCAACCAAGTATATTAGGCTTATTTGGTTAAACACTTTAAAAAGGTAATGATACTTGATAATATCACATGGCAATATCCTCAATTACAAGGAAATGACGGTAGACAGAGGAGTGTGGAGAGAATGTTGGCAGACAGATGGTCAGACAGACATACAAACTATACATACACAGACACACCCAGACCAACATAGAGTCCCACAAACACATACCCATAATACCAGTCAGGGCAGACAGGCCAGTCAGAGACCAATGAATGGTTTATGGTCCAATAGGTCCAGTGATAATGAAGCTTAGCATTATAAGATCTGAGTGGAGCACTGTATTTGTTGTTTACACCTCTGTACATGTGCACTGGGAATTGTCAGGCCCTAAATCTATTTCTTGTTTTGTTGTTAACCTTATACTGCCAAAGATAGTTTTACCCACTCGTTGGTTGGTTGATACACGTCACAACTTCCTGTTGTGGCAAACATGTGCAAGTCATCCATGACTATAGTTTACTGTTGCACATTTCTATTCCAATGTTCTAAATATTCATGACCCTGACTAATCAATCACTAACAAAAACTTTGATTTTTTTGCTACAGCTAAGTGATTAATCTGTCATGGTAACATTTAGATATACATTTAATAAAATATGAGAAACATGCAGTGATAAACAATTTTTAACATGTGATTGAATGTTGTGATGCTGTGACTAAGTAATTTATTAATAATTACATAACATAACAATACAGAAAAAATGTAAAGGATCCATCATTTTTACTACATTATATAATTTAAATTTGATATAACTCCATAATAATGTGCTAAATATATTCATCTGTAATAAGATATTTGTTGACAAATTTGAATAAATAAAATACAATACAGCTTACCATAGTTGTTTACTTCCCATTATCAGACTATGTGAAATTTATATATTTTGTCTGTATTCTAATATACGATATATGGTTTATGTATTTTAATTATCACTTTTGACATGGGTCACCAGTGGAATGGTTATTTAGATTCATGTAATAAAATGTTTATACAAATACCCACCCTGTGCATTGATCAATGAAGTACGTACGCTTATGCATATAATTGGTAGCTTACCTCCTAATTTGGCACAGTTATCTACTGCATGTAATTATATATATATATATATATATGTCAAGGATGGACTCGGAGCGTTGGATCCCCGTATCACAAATCTTTATTCATATAGAATCACAAAGAAGAAGAAGACCCTGCCCACAATCAGGAGTCAGGATAAAATGTGCACCATGGCACATAACTGGGATACCGCAAGAACTCAGGTAAAATCAAATCATGCTGCTACTCGAAAAACATGTGTGCCGGCTTCCACAGCGGCAATTCAAGTGCCCAATCCTTCCCGCGCAACCCAGATCCCGCACAGCTAATCAAACAACAGCGCCCTCCACCGTTGATCACCACCAATCAACCACCTCGTTAACCAACATGTGGCGCCACCACAAATAAATAAAAATATACAAACAACATCATGGCTGTCCATGACATATATATATATATATCAGCAAGTTTTGTAAGACATTAGGTAGCTAGTGTTGCTTGAATTGCTGGCATTGTCATTGAACTACTGCTTATCTCACATTTTTGTATTAAGTGTGCATTTAATTATTAGTTAAAAACATGGGCAGCCAAAACATGTATGTCATATGCAATCCACGTTTTATACTGAAGAAGTCAGGTACATGTTAATTTTTTGGCCGTAATTTTTTATGAAAATGTGTAAAAAAATCACGTTTCAAACTAGACTCAATTGATTGTGCACACTCTACCCAACTCTATTTGCATCTGTCTGTTTCACTGTCCCATCAAAAACTTAATATGTAAGTATTTATATCAGCTTGCATTAATTATTGGTACGACAGCTATTTAAGCCACATTTGATGAGTCCGTATTTCGCACGCATTGTCGCACGCGGACAATTCAAGATCCATGCCGGGTCGCGTTGCCGCCGTTGGACCGTATCCAACTCCAATGGCAATGCAATTACCCGGCGTTTTTAAAAATGAATATCCAAAATCTTAGCTGCTTACTGAAGCACGACACATGCTAATAACGACAACTATGTGAGAGAATGAAGTTTTATCTTCTTATCGATCGTAGTCAGGACGCGACCAAACAACAGCAAACTGAAACTGTAGTCCCGGCTCCCAGCATCCGACCAACCAAGCCCTGGACCAGTCTGCTTGTTTGCATTTTGACACTACGATATGGCTCATATATGACATCATTACTACACAACGATTACGCAGTATCATACTCACGCATAATTTCTTTAATCAAGATATATTATTATGTCGGTATTATGCAAAATACGGTGTAAACAACACGCCACGTCTTCCAGTTCCACTAGCCAGGAAGCATTACCGATCTAATCTCATTTGCCGTAAGTAGGAGCAATGTCGTAATTTTTAAAAGTTGTCCTATCGTTAGAATACATAAGCGTGTTATTGCTATTAGAGAGCAGTAGCTTAGCATAGAATAATGTTTTATCGTGAGTTTAATGTCTAAGGTTCTCCAAAAAAAATAAGTCAACGTATGTATGCGCATGCCGAAATTGCGACAACAGAATGTCAGCGCACCGGCCAAAATGGATGGTGTTGATGTTTTCGATATTTTGTTTCTCAGTATTTTGGCCATTGTTTTTGGTGTTGCATATATTATAACAAGATTGATACTTGTTTTGCTTGATATACACCGCAAAAGGAAAACTTTAAGTTTTGGAAAAAATAAGCGTAAATCAAGCATAAAAACAATGATTGTTGTTGGATCAGGTAGTCAACTTTCCTTTCGTCTGTCTAGCCCTAGCCTAGGCTCTAGCCCAAGACAAGTTCACCCCAGTCACACTGGCACTTTATAATCTAGTTCTAGAACTTTGTTTGCTGCACTCACCAACGTTCTATTAACTAACTAATCTGTAAATGTATATAATACAGTTATTAGTAAGTCTTTTCAGAATATAGCTACTTTAAGCCATACTTTCCATGCACATTTTATTTATGAAAATAAACAATTTGCAGGACAACATTTTATGTTTAAAACTATAATCAAAAAATTCTGAATATTGGTTAAATATTCATGACATGGGGTATGTTTGTTGTGGTATCAACCAAACTATGTGTCTTGATATATATGACAACTTTGAAAAATATCTTAATATATAATAGGGGCAATGAATTTATTTTTAAAGTAATGCTAATTTAAATTATTATTAAAATGTTGCGAACAAATTGTTTTGAATTTTTTTATTGATAAATGAAGAAATGCAACTACTGAATTGTCTTTCCATATTTCTATACCATGTGAATGTTTATTTCATTGCAGTTAAAGTTTGCTATAATTCATGGACCTGAAACTATAGTCCTCTATTTAAATTAGCTCTCTACGTTTGCTTTACTATGAAAGTCCACTTCCTCCAGGTAGTTGTAAAATAGACTTAAATCTATTGCCAAGTCCATCAAATTAAAACTGAAATCAAAGCCAAGCTGACACATTCTGTTACCCCACATCATTCTGTTTAATGATGTACATTAATGATGTATTCTAGGTCTACCACCATTCATATACAGGCATACACACAAATACACACATTTACTCCCATCAATACAATATCACACACACACGCACACGCGCACGCGCACGCGCACGCGCACGCGCACGCGCACGCGCACGTGCACGTGCACACGTGCACACACACACACAAACACACAATTATGAAGAGTGGTGTTAAAATTATATAATATATGTAAAACATTTAACATGAAACAGCACGTGAGGAATCATGAATATATGTAAAAAAAAATTACCAAGCTCGTAAATGTGTTTTACGAATACGAATACATTTATTTCAGGTATAAACCAATATACAATTGGTACATACATTAGCACATCTAAGTAGCCTATAAAAGATCAAATATGTAAAAAAGAATAGATAAATAAGGTTATAAGTTATATAAATGTAAATTGATGAAAAACCGATCAAATAATGAGCAATATACAGGATGTGATTGTATAATAAATGTGCAATTAATTCATGTAAATAAACACTGTTTGAAAAGTAAGTTATATAAACAACTTACTGACTTAAAAAAATATATATATAATAATAAATAAATAATAATAAAGTTATATGCGAGAAGTTTTATTCCAGGTGGTCATACAACGGAAATGTTGCGACTGTTGGAGCACGTCTCCAGCACCTACTCCCCTCGCTACTATGTCATGGCCGACACCGACAAGATGAGTGAGGAAAAGATTACCAAGTTTGAGAAACGAGAACCACAAGGAAAGAAAGCAAAGGTTAACAAATTACAACTATTTAATTTTACCGGAATTTGATGATCAATGTACACACATTGACACTGCATAAATAATGTTCAATTTTTGTTTTAAAATGTCAGTAATTTTATGTATAGCTACTGTAAAATAATATTGTCAGCCTCCACAGTTTAATTTATCAGTTGAGAAGCTTATAATATTTAAATATGCTGTTATTGTCAAATCTAATGTAAATGTTACTGAGAACTGTTTTATAACACATTATTATTGACAGTGACATTTGTTTGTGTTTACAGTATTTTATCTGCAAGATACCCCGGAGTCGAGAAGTGAAGCAAAGTTACCTGAGTACAGTCGTCTCCACAATTTACTCCTTGTTGAAATGTGTGCCACTGGTCTTTTCCATTCGTCCAGACCTGGTATGTGTCAGTGACATAATCAGTTAAAAGCTCATGAATACTATAGACAAAAGGTGATATCCCATAATTATTTAGATATAATTTCAGCTTGGTCATATAAATTTAAAATGCGTAATTATGTTCTGCGGATAACTGTAAGAAGAATGATTATGATAATAAGTGCTGCTTCTCAGTATTTATTATCAGTTAAGATGGATGTTTTTATGCATATCTGCAATGATAATGCATGCTGAATTATAATCATAAAACAAACACTAAAGTATAAAGTGAAACCATTGTAGTTAACCTGAATAGAGAGATATCCTTATTTCCAGAAACAATTTCCTGTTTGCTTTACTGTATGGTAATTATTTGGGACTATCTTAATGATTTCAATTCTGAGGTGGCTGTATTGACCAGACAGCAAAGGTGACTGTACAGTCAGACAGTTAATTGTACCCTCAGTCATACTGTAAGAAAACTACAGCACCGTACCATTATATGAACTTACTTCCATATAACTGTTTTTGTTTGACATAATAAGAAATATTTAGTGATCACTATAATGACTGCATGTATTCAGATCAGTGTTTTGTAGACACTACACTTTTCTAAAGAATTCATTTAACAATTGTATGTTTTTGGGCACACATTATTTTGTATATCTGAATAGATACAGTACATATCTACTGCATGTTTTGAGATAACAAAAGTAGTTACTTGTGTATGTTTTCTGACAGCTGATATTTTAATTAATTTTCTGACAGCTGACATTTTTTATAATTTTTTCGACAACTGAGATTTTAATTAATTTCATTATATTTTGTATGTTTTCTGAGATTTCAGTTATACATTTTTATGAGTCCGAATAGATACAGTTATTACGGTGAATAAAATATTGTATATCATATTCTTCATATGTTGAAAATAAATACTGCACTGACTGGTCAGACTATTAGTATCAATCACACAAACTATCTTTGATAGTTTAGTTTCTGGCATCTATTAATTCAATCTGTGTTTATGTCATAATTTTCTAATTTTATTTACTCAAGGTTGTCTGCATGTGTAGATGTACTTGCATATATACAATTATAACAAACTGAATGTTGTGTTTCTTAGTTCGGATGAGTAACACGTTTCTTCTGATATTGTTTGAATAGGTCCTGTGTAATGGGCCAGGAACTTGCATACCTGTCTGTCTGTTGGCATTCATATTTCGGGTGAGTAATGTAATATATCAATATCGTGAATAACGTTTACATCAACATCAGAACCTGGTGAATAGTTGTGTGGAGGGTTGAATCACACCAGAAACCTTGAGGTCTGCTTTCAAAAACACTATTTGAGGCACACCGAAAAGCTTCAATCGCAAAACAAAATTAAGTTGAGGCTCACCTCTGATTGCTTCCCCTTCCATAAATATAGGAGAGGGTAATTCTGGCCACAAAAAATGTTGAAGGCTCAACCCCCACACCCCGATTAGACTTCACCTATGACCATTTATTTTTCTCTGCTCTCCAGTTGTGTGTGTGTTTGTGGTGTATTTGTAGTGTGTATGTGGTGTGGTATGTTTGGTGTGTATGGCATGTGTGTGGTGTGTGTGTGGTGTGCGTGTGGTGTGTGGTGAGTGTGTGTGTCTGACAGTGTCTGTGTATGTGTGTGTGTGCGTGCGTGCGTGCGTGCGTGCATGCATGCATGCATGCATGTGGGTGTGTCACTAATTGGTAGACTACAGGTCAGTTGTCTAAGGATCCAAATTAATACAGAAAGGTGTGAGTACCTGAAAGGAGGTAAGCTTACAAAGCTCCAAATTTAGCATATTAGTAAGTGGCTCTTCGACACATCCAGTCATCTGTGTTACTGGAACAGAATTTTATACTGGTGACAACAGTACTTAGTAAACTCTCTCCTGTCTGTTTTAGGTTGTAGGTATCAAGCAAACGACGGTGATATTCGTGGAGAGCGTCTGTCGTGTGAAGACACTGTCTCTGTCTGGCCGCCTGCTGTATTACTTCGCTGACCACGTCTTAGTGCAGTGGCCAACTCTACAGAACACGTATCCCCTCACGGCATACGTTGGCCGTCTCGTCTAGTGAAAGCCTTCCAAGTTGAAGCATCTGGTGCTAGTCTTCCATATTGATTTATCAAGTGCAAGTCTTCCAAGTTGACTCGTCTGGTGCAAGCCTTCCAAGTTGACTCGTCTGGTGCAAGCCTTCCAAGTTGACTCGTTTGGTGCAAGCTTTCCGTGTTGACTCGTTTAGTGCAAGCCTTCCAAGTTGACTCGTCTGGTGCAAGTCTTCCAAGTTGACTCGTCTGGTGCAGGCCTTCCAAGTTGACTCATCTAGTGCAAGCCTTCCAAGTTGACTCATCTAGTGCAAGCCTTCCAAGTTGACTCATCTAGTGCAAGGCTTCGAAGTTGACTCATCTAGTGCAAGCCTTCCAAGTTGACTCGTCTAGTGCAAGCCTTCCTAGTTGACTCATCTAGTGCAAGCCTTCCAAGTTGACTCGTCTAGTGGAAGCCTTCCAAGTTGACTCATCTAGTGCAAGCCTTCCAAGTTGACTCGTCTAGTGCAAGCCTTCCAAGTTGACTCATCTAGTGCAAGTCTTCCAAGTTGAGACAAACAAGAATTAGTGGGAGATCTCCCTCAACAGTGTATTACACAATGGGAGTTTTTTTCCTTCAGGGAAGTTTTAAGGGCGGCTGTCTGTTAACGTATTTTTAAATGCACATTATCAGGGATATGCAATAATGTGTTATAGCAGACTCTCAAAATATGTTTTAGTGGACCATTTTTATTGTTGAAATCTATGTGTTTTGTGAGAAAACAGTTTGTTTAGATGACAAAACACTGCTTCTGAACAGATTTTCGTAGCATATGCCTGCTTAGTATATTTCTGCTTAGAAATTATTTGGATGGTAAATGCCCATGTGATACAATATAATACTATATAATATGACTGTACATAAAAAAATGAATGACACTCCCTTTAGCCAATATTTTCAGTTGGTAGGTCCACATGTCAAATGTAATTTATACATGTAAACTACACCAGAAATGACATTTCCTGATTTGCAAGTGAAATGATAATATTATCTAAATCTGAGGTGTAGGGCCTATGAAGTTGTTATCCATGATTCATTAAAATATTTGTAAATTAACGGAATCATGCAAAATCCTGCCACTATGTGACGAGACTTGAGGGTGGTGAAAGACGATACAACGAACACAGAAATCACAAACAAGCCATGTGTGATAACATTGGCTGGTGGACTTTCCACACGCAGTGCCATATTGATGAATTGTGATAGTAGTATAGTTGATTAGTTGCTGGTTATTGGTGATTTTGCACATTCTGAGTGTATTTCACGTACCAAAATAAAAAATATGAAAATGTTTGATCGATGAATTTCTGATATGGTGCAAATTCACTGCAATTTTGTATGTTTGCAAATTTCAGGAATGTTTTACTGATTAAGTTGCAGTGGGGAAATATGTATGATGCAAGATGGCTTCCAATACCACAACTAAGTTAAACAGTTGGTTGCCAAGACTTTCACCATCCTGGTCTGATCACAGGGGATCCAAAGAACAATTGCAACCCCTTCAGGCTCTCCAAAAACAGCAACTTTCAGGCTCTCCAAAAACATGCACTCTAGCTTTCAGCTGGAGAGACTGAGATATAGATTGAAGACATGGGAGGAGGTCACCACTGAAGATTTCTTTTTACCTTCAACACTGTTCAGCTTGGCACATACCAGAGACACTCTTGAAGGTTTTTTAGCTGCCAGGATTTCAACATTAGTCCACTATTGCTGTTGACTTGACTTCTCAGTTCATAACACAGGCCACCAATAGCAGCTCACCAGAGTTTTCTTTCCTGCAGTACTTTTTCAAGCAATTTCAATTGTTCATGTTTTTGAGGGTCAAATCATCCAACTTTGAATGGTACCACCCTGAGACTCACCACTGAAGGAAACATACAAATGACTTAGAGGATATGTCAGGCTAATTCGGGCTTAGCGTGGGCGAATCTTAAAGGTCTTGGATGCGTGTGCCAGATATTAATGTTATTCTGTTTGGATTGTAAACTATTGGTTGATTAACTGTGTTTCCCTCTTGGTTACTGTTACAGTGATTTATAATGACTAAGATTTGCATATTTATCTTATAATTAAGTGGCAAAACAAATAAGTAAATTTTAATGTTTTTGTGATTTTACACTTTGGCAACATATAAGAAACAAATATACGAGGTTTGGTCATAATGGTGTTATAATAAGCATTGGCGCCTGAACAGAAGTTACAAGAAACATAATATTAGTTTATTTCTTTTGGAATGTTGTGTAGTAATGATTGCTCCCTTTAGCGTGACCCTGCTCACAGTCACGTGGCCACATCGATCTAAATGTTGGTCGATCGAATGTCGTGTATCAAACTCATGGATATGGTATTGTTTCACGGTGATTACGAATAAACCACCATAGGATAGTCGGACCATTCACGTATTATCTAACCACTGACATCTTTGTCAAAGTGTGGAATGCCGCGCCTTTGTTGTGGTTGTTCCTGTTGCTGTCGTCGGAAAGACGCGAAGCCGAAGAAAGTGGAATCAGACGTCGATATCGATAAATGCGGAGTTAAATGCATAGCAGTTTCTACTTTGATATGTAAGCAACAAGGCTGATACACGTGCAAGTATTTGTTATGTGTTTTGTCTTTTTGTTTAAATGCAATTTTACAATATGAAGAACTATAGGATATGTAGCAGACATTTGAAATCCGTGCATGGCGTGCTGTATCACCAGCGTACACACGGGTTTCGTTTCCATGTTGAACGATTACTATTTTGTACTTTTCCATCCAACCAATGCGAAGGTCTCGCACCTTCTTCCCCTAAAATCGTAACGTAAAGCTGGGTAAATGTTGCATATTTGTGTTAATATTTCACTTTAGTAGGGTCGATTAATACATGCAACTACAACAAAATGTCTGGTAAGCACAATCACGTAGACATGGTGATCGCTCGTAAATATTTTTTTTTAGCCAGTTGACAGCAGTGAAGGCCATCCTGAAGCCGTCTAGACTCTAGCCTGGTTGACAACATTGACTGAGTGAAGACTGATTCATTGAACTGAGTAAAGGCAGAAAGAGAAGCCTAAAGGCGGGTCCTGGTGGCCAGTACTAGAATGATAGTACAGTAGCCGGCCTATTATTTGACTGATCAATCTTGTGACAAGATTAGTAATTCTGCTGTGTCACTGACACTATGTCTATGTCAATGACTAGCTGTGCTAGTATTGGATTTGGGATGGGTCCCTGGCTAGGCTATGGGCATGGCTAATGCTAATTAGCTATGCATAGCCTTGGGATTCCACAAGACCATGTCATGGACCATGGTCTCTAACTCCGTAGCTATGCCCATTTCTCTGCTGATATCTTGATCAAAGCACTAGTTATTAAACCATTCTTCAGCGATCTTTTACATTCATACCTAATCACGAAAACGACAACCTACAGCTAACAAGCTTCTCGCATATTATATACATGTATACATATTCGATTACAAAATAAAATCACTCAAGTTACATGAATTAAAAGGATATATATTGCTAAAAAAAGTTAACAAAACAAACTTGGTAAGCTAGGTTTAGGGTTACCCAGCAGTCATGGGCGTCGATCCATGGGGGACAAGGGGACACATCCCCACATGTTTCAGCCTGAGGGGGACAGCTTAGTAAATTTCGCCCCACCTTTTCAGTTCAGAAAAAATAAATTACGGGGATATAGCAAGACTGATCACTCTCCTCTCTTAAAACTCCTACATAGGTCTAGACAGTATTGGTTACCTGACTTGACTCTCTGGGTAACTAAACAAATTTACTATCAGTTGTAATGTAAGAACCTCAATTTGCTTGTGAAATGTTTGTGATCTTTGTGAATAAGAAGCAGAAAGATATACATGTGTGTGTGTTTTAGGTTGCTGTGGTTGTTCGGCTCTGAAGCCCCGTTACAAGAGACTGGTGGATAATATCTTCCCAGCCGTCCCAGAGGTATGCCACTTGTCTTGTGTGATGTTTCAGTGTGAGTAATGCCATAAAATGCTAAGTAAGACATTTGATTTTTAAGACAACAGAACACTAATGATTTTTATAAATTTGTTGTCTGTAAAATGAAGTGTGTAGTTGAGTGATTTGGTGTCTTTATTCAGGATGGCCTGGTTAAGAGCAACATGGACAAGTTGACATTTTACGCAATGAAATCGCCGGAGAAACTCGACAGAATCGCCAACTATCTGGCTGAGAGACTGAGTCAGGATGTACGACGACAGAGAGTGGGGTAAGACATTTATTGCATGCTTTTTTATTAGGCATTTATTCCCATTTAAAACAATAATATATAAGTCACTGTGACACTGGTAGTAATAATAATATTTATATACTTCCACTCAGAGGTGCATAAAATACAACACTGGTAAAAGAAAATATATAATTTATTATAATGTATTAAGTTTAAAATTAAGCAGTACCGACAATATGATAATAATAAATAAATAGATAACTAACTAAAGCTCCTTAGATCATAATGTAGAAACTAAGCTTATCACCAAATATTAATAGATAAAATATAATCATCAATTAATAATAAAATAGATAAATAAGCTCATAATTAATAATAAACTATAATTATGGTTAAAATAAATGTACTATATTACACACTACAGTTGTATAATAAGTAATATACAATGGCGGAAGGTAATACATGCAACATGTTTAAAGATTGTTAATACTTGTAGGTTTACATACGATTTGTAGTTGAATAGCTGTGAACATAATACGTGGTGTTCATGTTGGTTAATTACCATGTTTCAGCTTTGTGATGATCGCCATGGAGGCCCTTGATTCCCTCCTCGTGTCCTGCCATGCTCAGTCTCTCAACCTGTTCGTTGAGAGCTTCCTCAAGATGGTGCAGAAACTGCTGGAGTGTGATGAACCTGATCTGCAGTGTCTCGCCACTAACTCTGTAAGTCTCATTTTCCCTCCTGCCACAGTTATGTCAGTAACATGATTAACATCACTTTTGTATGAAATAAATCAAGGACTGGTTTTGTTTTGTGGTGGCTGCTGCCCTACAAAGTTGGTTGTGTTTTATAGTAGCAGGTCATTGTTGTCGACAAGTGTCAATGTATAGTTTAGACTGATTATTGTTGTACCTTGCTATCATGCTGTTGCTCTACATTGTTTAGGTATATGGGTAGATATTGATTCAGAACCATATTAAGTCCTCAGTTCCTTAGTTACATTTAGTTACCACAACCCATTACCACTCCTTATTAGTTCTCAATCTCCCAAACTCACATAACCTAATTTCACACAGTCCTTCCATCTTATTGCTCAGCTAAAAAGTATTCAATATGTTTTAAAATGTTACCTCTGTAAATGCTAGTGATACACTTGGTATTACTGGCATGTTATGTTTGTTTCACAATTGCTTCTGACAGGCTGCTAGGCACATATTGATAATGTTAAAATATTATCTTCTACCGGTAGTAGTTCTTCCTAACATTAGTTATCTTAGGATTATTATCCACTTGGTTCCTCAGTTATCTGACCATCAGAATCTAACATTAAAGGTTCATAGTTCCTGGATTTAGTATTCACAGTCATACAAACGTGTTTTAGGTAAACCAGAAATTATACTGATATTACATTTTTTTCATAGTAATTGTTCATGTGTTACTGAGTGAGATAGCCCATTCGATGGTTCAACCACTAAAATTAGTAAATTTTGTTCTGCTCTGCTGATTTATAGTTTGTGAAATTTGCCAACATCGAAGAGGACACACCTTCATATCATCGTCGCTACGACTTCTTTGTGTCCAAGTTCAGCTCGATGTGTCACAACTGTGTCGTAGACCCTGACGTACGAGCCAGGTTGGTGTCAGTTGAATTAACCAAGGCGACACATGGGGTGAACATGGGTAAAATTAATTGTAGGTGTAATCAGGATGGATATTCAGTGTTGTGCGTAATGTAGGGAAAACAATTGAGAGGTATCGATTTGTATTCTAAATACTCGTCATGTATTCATATCGGAAATATACTTGATCTGATGGTACAAGGTAATGTAGTGGTTAGCACATCTGCCTTGCATGCCGGCACCCAGATTTCAGTACCCTGACCGGTAGACATTTGGGGTAAAAACCTGGCTGTAACTGATTAGCACCTGTGAGATCATGTTAAATGTCTATTCCATCTGAATTTGGGACATACAAACAGTGATGATGACAAGCACCCTGGCAGTGGCCACCCTCATTTCCAGCATAGTAAGGTCTGACTTGTTGAATAAGACCTCGTCAGATCATAACATCATCACCAAATTATATATAGACTAGTCGGTTATTAGAACATTGTTTAATGCTGAAAAACAACTAGGGCAGCTAGAAAATGTAATTGATATTTCAAGCAAACAGAACTGACGAAGTATCAATTTTGGGGGGGAAATGTAAACATATGTAAGAAAAAATACTTGACTGTTGACCCCAACTGCTTGTGTTTGTGTGGGGTGTAGGTTGCGGACTGCGGGTGTGAGGGGACTGCAGGGGGTGGTAAGGAAGACTGTCAGTGACGACCTACAGGTAAACATCTGGGAGAAGACACACATGGACAAGATTGTGCCGTCTCTGCTGTACAACATGCAAGTTGGCATGTGAGTAGTCGTCATGCTCGTCACACGTGTCCGGGTAGTTTAGTTTCTGTCGCAGTTGACGCTGACTGTGTGGGACTTTTGGAGTTGTGTTGTTGAGTGAGTTCGGAAATAAACCAGTCCTGTTTGGTTGAGCAATGAAGATGTTACAAATTTCATATGGGTACTCTGGATAGGTATATGAACATGGGAGTGTGTTTATATGTATATGTGCACTCGTTCACTCACTCACTCACTCATTCGCCCACTCAGCCACACGCACACATGCACACACGCACACACGCATACACTCCCCAATACTTCAGATTTCAAGAAATGCTTAAATAAAAAACAAAACAAACTGGACATTATCAGTAATGTATTGTCGTATTGAACTAAGTGTCTCTGATACAACCAACTTTTCTTCCTCCCAGGAGCGAGGAACTGGAGAGCCCTAAGGATGAAGACCATCCCGCAGTGGTCGCTGAGACAGTCTTCCGAGACTTGGTGTGTCGTGCGTCATACGGCAACATCAACTCTGTCCTTAAGCCAGTGCTCCTGTGAGTGGTGTCAACATTCCTGTCTCCCTGTCTATCAGGGATGAAACTAGCCTTAATGCTTTTCCCCAACCTCTGACTTTTAGCCCCTATTGATTGTAATGCACTTCTGGCAATCCTGTTGACTGGTTGTCCTTCCAATGTATTTATTGTTATTAATATTAGTTTTAACACATCATAAATAGCTTTATATTTTTTTGTACAACGCTTTGAGCATATTTGGATATTGCACTTTATAAATAATAAATATTATTATTATGATAACTTACCTTGACTTTATTGGTAAATTTTACATACAACGTTGCTGTTAAATGAAACACACTAAATATTTTAAATCAACGGTTAAATATAGATAATAACATCGGATGTGATTTCAATGACATATTTGGAATATCTGTTGGCGCTACTGTTTAGCTATCAATACTGGCGTCTTGTTTCTGTGGTATATGTTGTATAAGGTGATAATACTGTAATGTTATCGCAGCATCAAGTCATTTACTGTTGCTCTGTTTTCTTGTTCAGACACTTGGACGACCACAAGTTGTGGGTGCCGAATGACTTCGCTGTGAAATGTTTCAAGATAATCATGTACTCTGTTCAGGTAAGGACTGGTCGTATGATTTTGTAGCAGAGTTCAAAAATATGTTGAGCATTTCATCGTGGTAGGGTGGACTAGCCCACTGGATTTGTTGATCATTGGTGATGTATGGGTGGGATAAAAAAGGAAGCAATTGATCATAAAAATCGGCATGTTGAAGTCAACGCCTCAGGAGAGATGCGATTACAATGGCCCTAAGTTAACGTATTAATGTAGATTTTATTTTAAAAACAAAATAAAACAAATTAAATACTCTTGCGAGGTGTCTACCTTTGGTGTAGCGTGTCATCTTGGCGGGACGTTTTCCACGGTGTTACTTACCATCACAACGCGTTGTTACAGGCGCAGTACGGCTACATAGTGGTACAGATGCTGATGAATCACCTTGACGACCACAGTAAACAGTTGCCAAGGGTCAAGGCCAGTATTGTCAACGTCCTCTCCGAGACTGTCCTCATTGCTGCGGGAGGCTCCGTCGGTACGTCTTGTGTCTTCCCTTTCTTCCATGTCATTTCCAGTGTTCAATGACAGTCTTAACCGACCAGACTCTGTATATAGAGGAACCTTGTTATTATGTCACCATTGGGACGGGGCAGATATGAACAAACTGCTATGAGCAAAGGGCAAGTTATACTACTTACTTACCTTGCCTGGTTTGATCACTCTCACAGTCACAGATTGGTCACTCTTACTGTGTAGAGTTCGAGACCTTAGTGGGTTAAATACACCAATATTCAGATATAATGCTAACGAAGAATGTCCTGCAACTGAAAATTGTGGAAGAAAATGTATTTTTAGTGTCATCTACAAGATGTCACAATTTTTTTCAATATATTCATACCCATTCAATATTTTAAATACTTCTATCTGATCTCCTCTCAATCTCCTAGTTTCTAGTGTTGTTGAACCACATTCTTTTAGACGCATTTCATAACTAATATTCCTTAGTCTTGGTATCATTTTGGTTGCTCTCTTTTGTACTCATTCTAGCATATCAATATCCTTTTTGCAGTATGGCCTCCATGCTTGTGTACAATATACTAAATGAGGCCTAACTCTTCTGCTGTTTTATAGAGTTGTATTATTTTTGCAAAAATAACAATTCATGTAAGAAGAATGTATAAGAAATGGTGTTATGCTGTAGGTCCGTCAGTGCTGGAGGTGTTCAACACACTACTAAAACACCTGAGGATCTCGGTGGACAAGGACATCAGTGCCACCGAGTCACCCGATGAAAAGAACTTCCAGGAGGCCATCATAAACACCATTGGTACGTGTCACAGGAAGCACGTGTTGTTATAGTTGTTTCCAGAAGTCAAGCACATTCTGTTACGTGACTGGTCTGTATATATAGTGGTTAAAATGTTGTGATCTTATCAGATCTCATTCAACAAGTGGGCATTTTTTAGAACCTTGTCACTTAGCTGAACTTTTTATTGTGGCACTGAGGGTGGTTACTGCCATAGTGCTCGTTGTCCTCAGTGGTTTGTCTATGCCCCAAATTTGGACAGGACTGACAGGTGATTGGTGACTAATACGCAATACACAAACTCCAATGTTGACAGCCAATATGTATACCAAATATACCTTACCTGCCCAGTCCAAGTGTTTAGAGTGCCGATATGTGCGGCGCACGTGTCAACCCCTGCACTAGTGTGTTTCCTGTTATCAAGCAATGAAGTCCTAAAAAAATTGGACACATTTGACAATTTTATCATGGAAATGGTATGCAATTTGTATTTGGAGATGTAATTTAACTAATTTGAGGTTTATGCAAAAAAAAATTATTTATCTACTTATTGTTTCACAGATGAAGTCATTGTATGTCTACAAACTGTGTGTTTAGTTGAGTGACTGACTGCTGTGTTGATTATTGTAGGTGAGTTTGCCAAAAATCTGCCCGACTACCAGAAGATTGAAGTGATGATGTTTATCATGGGGAAAGTGCCACCGTCGTCAGAGAGTCTGCCAGTCAAGTACGTTCAGTCGACTTAGTCATCATCAGGTTATCACTGGTGTACATAATGTACAGTCAAGTATATGCAGTCATCACCTTGTCATCATCATTGATTACATATTCACTTAAAGTCACAGAGTGCTAGAATCTGGTGTGATCATTTAAAAACTGCTCTCTGGCGAATCTATGTGGCCACATATTGATAACTCTATATTGCTGACATATTTTGAGACTGTTTCATTTGTTTAGATGTTTAGATGGGTAGAAAAGATCAACAGTGTTATTAATTGTTTTTAGTTAAATGTAATAATCATGTGATTGTGTAGTGTAGTGTGTGTAGTGTAGTGTAGTGTAGTGTAGTGTAGTGTAGTGTAGTGTAGTGTAGTGTAGTGTAGTGTAGTGTAGTGTAGTGTAGTGTAGTGTAGTGTAGTGTAGTGTAGTGTAGTGTAGTGTAGTGTAGTGTAGTGTAGTGTAGTGTAGTGTAGTGTAGTGTAGTGTAGTGTAGTGTAGTGTAGTGTAGTGTAGTGTAGTGTAGTGTAGTGTAGTGTAGTGTAGTGTAGTGTAGTGTAGTGTAGTGTAGTGTAGTGTAGTGTAGTGTAGTGTAGTGTAGTGTAGTGTAGTGTAGTGTAGTGTAGTGTACAGTCAGTACTATGACCTGATGCCTGTAAGTCACACACATGTACACAAGTATACACTGCTGTTAATAATTCTGTAGATGGCCTGTATTCATTGATAGCCATCTGTTTGAATTCAGGAACTCCAAAGATGTGCTTCTCCAGACAATGCTCATGAAGACATTATTAAAGGTAATCCGTATATGTTGACATTCTGCACACACAGACCATTGTAGAAGTAGCCACTTAACAGCCGTTCACATTCTGTTTGAAAAACACCAATGCAGCTATTATTTTTCCGTAAAAAGAAGGCAAAAGTATGCAGAGCTGAGAAAGCACTTGCTATTTTGGAAAATGCAGCTGACCAAGTGCAAGCACTTGTCATTCCAACAGTCCAAGTACAGTAGAGATCCAAATCTACTTCAGAACAAGTCAAAACATAAGTAATATATGATTTATATGTCAAACTTTTATTACCAGGTAGCTGTTGTGTATGATGCAATAAATATTGTATTTATTATTTTTATATATTGTCGAGGTATCTCAGTAAAAGTTTGTGGACATGGCGCTACGTAAATACATTATTCCAAGTGAAATGCAATCTAAGTGCAGTGGGGAATCTACAGAACTAATAAACCAGGTGGCACTGTTACGCAACTCGGGACTCTGTCAACCACCAGCGTTCCGTTACTTTGTTTGTAATTCATTCATTATATCCAGCATTTGTTAACACACATTGTATATATGCCTTATATTAATAACAATTGGAGTCTGAAATAATTCACAGATGAACTGGATAAAGAAATAAACAGCCTGCGCACATGTAACGAGCAGATTACGTCACAGAGTGACGTATCGGCGTCCCTAGCAATACTGTAGGTATTAAAGGGATACTAAGTCAGTGAGAGGTTCACAGTTATAACTTACGTAATTATACTATATTGGTTGTGTCTAGAAATTGTGCACAAAGATCGTTTATAAACAACTAGTTATAGTTTAATGGTATCAAAAACATGTTATCTTAGATTCAGGGCGCTGCCATCTTGAGACTTATGCGCCAGCGACGTAAGCCAAATCGTTTACGTGATTGGCGCATTGTTGAAAAAGGCAAGGATTGGTGGAATCTTCGCTAAAAATTGTGCTGGATACATCAAATACCATTAGACAGACATAGGATGTTCGAACGTGCATGCGCCAGTGACGTAAGCGTTTTACGTCACTGGCGCATACGTCTCAAGATGGCAGCGCCCTTATTCCAACATGGAGTGTTTCTGGTACAATTGTACTATAATTAATTGTTTATTAACGATCTGTGTGCACAATTACTATGCACAACCAATACATTATACAGGTGTAAGTAAATGTGAATCTCTCACTGACTGGAGTATCCCTTTAATTGGAAGTCGGAGCTATGACATTATTCAGATGATGAGATGAAGATGCAATGTGTGATGCTGTCTTACTGACTGTAGGTGGCCACCAAGTACAAGACGGTCCTCCTCAACAACGCCTTCCCATCCACCTTCCTTGATCCGCTCCTCCGGATGTCTGTTGTGTCCGATCCCGGCATCCGGAGACTCATCCAGGAGATCATCCACACCTTACTTGACCGCCACGACAACCTACTCAAACTGACCACCGTCAGGTCAGTGTCACCAGCGTCATACCTGGCACCAGAATAGTGTCATCAGCGTCATACCTGGCACCAGAATAGTGTCACCAGCATCATACCTGGCACAAGAATAGTGTCACCAGCATCATACCTGGCACCAGAATAGTGTCACCAGCATCATACCTGGCACAAGAATAGTGTCACCAGTGTCATACCTGGCACAAGAATAGTGTCACCAGCGTCATACCTGGCACAAGAATAGTGTCACCAGCGTCATACCTGGCACAAGAATAGTGTCACCAGCGTCATACCTGGCACCAGAATAGTGTCACCAGCATCATACCTGGCACAAGAATAGTGTCACCAGCGTCATACCTGGCACAAGAATAGTGTCACCAGCGTCATACCTGGCACAAGAATAGTGTCACCAGCGTCATACCTGGCACAAGAATAGTGTCACCAGCGTCATACCTGGCACCAGAATAGTGTCATCAGCGTCATACCTGGCACCAGAATAGTGTCACCAGCATCATACCTGGCACAAGAATAGTGTCACCAGCATCATACCTGGCACAAGAATAGTGTCACCAGCATCATACCTGGCACAAGAATAGTGTCACCAGCGTCATACCTGGCACAAGAATAGTGTCACCAGCGTCATACCTGGCACAAGAATAGTGTCACCAGCGTCATACCTGGCACCAGAATAGTGTCATCAGCGTCATACCTGGCACCAGAATAGTGTCACCAGCATCATACCTGGCACAAGAATAGTGTCACCAGCATCATACCTGGCACAAGAATAGTGTCACCAGCATCATACCTGGCACAAGAAAAGTGTCACCAGCATCATACCTGGCACAAGAATAGTGTCACCAGCGTCATACCTGGCACAAGAATAGTGTCACCAGTGTCATACCTGGCACAAGAATAGTGTCACCAGCGTCATACCTGGCACCAGAATAGTGTCATCAGCGTCATACCTGGCACCAGAATAGTGTCACCAGCATCATACCTGGCACAAGAATAGTGTCACCAGCATCATACCTGGCACCAGAATAGTGTCACCAGCATCATACCTGGCACAAGAATAGTGTCACCAGCGTCATACCCGGCACCAGAATAGATCTGTGCCTGTCTTGAATTAATCAAATGTGTCCCTTTACACAGTGTGGCTTTCATGGAAGCCTGTCACATCATTTACAGCCATCGTCTCGATTACCCAGGCTCCATGAGGAGGCAGCATTTGTTAGCCCCTCACACCTGCCTGGAGAATTAATGCTCTGCCAATGTTGCCATCCCAGCCTTACCCAGAGTAGGGTAGAGACGCCGATTGGCTCTCAGGCCAACTCTAGGGATGTACTTTGTAAGATAATGTCATTTTTAATGCTGACAGATTGATTAGAGGGAATAATCAGGAACTGGCTGCAACTCATCTGCACTAGTTTCGGTATAAAATGAGTTAATAGGGAGCTTATTAACAATAATTATATCCAGAATGTAATTTGTACGTGTGAGCTAATTTGTAATCTAACATTGGTTTCATCAGTAATGATGATGTTCCATTAATGGTGCAAGACATGTCAAAGGGAGATGCTATCGTAATGTTGCATACAATCGTAGTATTACTGTAAATATCCCAATTTGTAAGTTGTCAAACATATATGTCTAAAATAACTTGTTAAATTTGGCTATGTTGTATGACATCTAGGATACCAGAGCAGATTTCGACTCTCAAGTTGACTGTTGAGAAAGCCCCCAGACAAGACATCATGTTTGCCAAAAAGGTAGGTGTGGTCCACTGTTTGATGCATATTTAATGCCTCTAAGGCAACTTGTTGTAACTTGTTACTTATAGCACAGTATGTGATATATTACGATATGTTACGATAATTGAACTTTTAAAGTTAGCATTGCCTCTAATAGTACCGCATTAAGCATTTAAAATATGTTGAGACATTTGTTTTGATAAATTTAATAACTGTTGCATCCAAAATTCAGCTTCACCAGTTTCTTAAAATTGAGACAGTCCAATGTCACTAATGGTACACAAAAAGAAAATATTACGGGATAATCCAAAAAGTTCTAGTTGACAGATATTCAGAGTAACCAGTTCCAGTTTGTCAGCAATGCTGTTGACACATTTGGCACCTTGTTGTAATGTGTATTATTATAGAAGATGGGTGCTTAACATTGACAATGACATGATAACATGTATTTGTACATATATTGTTAACGGTCCAATGCAGACGAACTGGGCAAAATTACTTGATATCATAAAATGGTGACTCTATCCAATTTTATATTTATTTATTTTTTATAATTTAAAACATATTTATTTCATAACTTATTTGTGTATCTGTTTATGTTTTTCTGGTTTAATGTTTTTTTAGATTATGTATTTCTTTCGGAATTACCTGAAAATAAATGTACTTGTGTCCACATTAGTAAGAGCATGCAGCTAGTTGACAATCGCCGCGGTGTCTGTTTGGCAGAGCGGGCCACTGTTCTACTGGCATCTCTACAAGAACGCAGAGATGCAGAACAACAAAGTAGACAACTTTGAGACGATCTTCTGCACCCTCGCCCTCATGTTTGTCGAGATGAACGGAGATGAGGTTCTCATCGACTCATTCCGCTTTGCTCTCGGCATACAGGTGAGACTGACCCAGTGTGAGACATACAGGTAACACTATAACAGAAGCCCCATTTCTGACATGTCGCAGTAGTTCAGATTATACAGTACATGTTACACTGCATGAACCACCATTTTGAATTGTTTTTAATTAAGAAAATGTAAGAACAGCAAGAACAGTATTGACTTGCCTATTACATTTATAAGGTTTTTTAATGGATTATGCATTTTCAGTATTACAGCTCACCACATCCAGCCAGAAATAATAGATGTATGGTATCAGATGTAATTGTTTGTCTTTTATGCTGTTTTATTTTAAAATCTTACGAAAATACAATTGTGTGTTAATAAAAATGTGTAAATTGTATATGTGAGCTTTGTCGATTTGCTAGAAATTTGTATTTGAAACAGCACACAAAATTGTTCATTTGGCAAAAGACACTGATTTTTACAACACAAAGCGAGTGGAAAAAATCTATTTAAAATACACACGATGCATCTGTGTAGCACATGGCAAAGGTCGGCGACCTGCCCATCACCCACAAGTGTGCGATCCACGCCATCGTGGCGGCCCATCTCAACCTCATCAGCCAGCTGACAGCCATCCCAGCCCTGTGTGAACATGTCGCCGTCGTGATCGCACGGAGGAACAAGTCTGCTCCCTTCTACCTGCCCGCCATGGCCTTCAACCGCAAGAACACAGCCAAGAGGTCAGTCTCCTCACCCATAGCCATTTAATAATAATAATAAAAATACAATTTATTTGTATAGCACCCGAATCAATAGTAGTGCTCTCAGGCACTTTACATAAATGTACAAATTGTAGCTAAAATTGGATGATAAATTATTATTAAAATATATATATATATATATGTGTGGATGATAAAGTATTATTAAAATAACTAAACATACATATAAACAGTAAAATTAAATGGCAGTCGTTACATTACTTAATATTCCTCAGTATGCTAAAATAAAATAGAAAAGTATGATTAAAAAAATTCTTTTTTGCTCATTTGGGGATGTAAAATAAGTACAAATAATCGCCAACATCTCATCAGTACCATCAACCACAAACGTTTCTTTAGATGTTTATTTATGAAAATGGCATATTTATGTTGTGAAGCACTGCACATGGGCCTGTATATGTAGCAGTCTGTTTATTACCCAGGTTTGCAATATGCTATGTGCAAAACAGCCACGTATTTTGAGTGTTGTCATGTCAAATGACTAGCATTATTTTCTTATGTCGTGACATAGTCTTCGCATTCAGTTGAATTTAAATTGACTACTTTCAGTAATTTGGAGTGACATAAATATCAATGGTATTGTTGTGACATGAATTCCATTATAATTTTACTTGGCACCAGTAAAGGTTATGCAGGACCAAAATATTGCCAGTCAAACATGTTTTGGTGGACACATGGATGTTAACTGTTAAGCCAGTTTACTAACTTTAAAATGTGTCTGACGACCTGAAATGGACTATAAACACACATGTGTCACCATTTACACTCACTTCTAAGACATAACTGACAATATCTATGGTTTTGGAAGACCTTTTTTGCTCCTTAATTTTTTACCCGTCCACCCATATTTCTACCCTTCCACAGCGGTTTTTACCCGTCGAAATGACGGGTGGACGGGTCTCTGCATGAAGCTATGCTCAGCAGTGACAGAGTTGTACGTGGTCGTTGTTAGTTGGTTGTTTACCACAGCTACCCGGAGAAGGACGTTGTCCTCGAGGCGTGCATGTTTAACCCCGACACCATCAGCGATGCACTGAGAAACAGCGGCCATGACACGTCGTCACTCGTTTCTCCCTTCATGCCTCAGAACGTCATCGGGTTCGGTGAGTGCTTACTTGTGCTGCCATCTGGTGGTGGACTTTTCCTGCTTCGCTTGAGGGAAGGAAACAGTTGGGTGCGGAATCTGAGATGTGTTTCGTACAGTAGTAGATTTATGTCTTTGTAGAATGTTTTAATTAGACATTATTTGTGATAACTGAGTGTTTTCTCTAACCAGTCTCTCTTGTGTCGTTGTAGTAACAAGCTGATGTGTTTTTAACCTGGAGATTCATATCTTTATTCGATAAAACAGGTTGTCCTTGGTACAATACAGTGCATCATTGGTTAACTGATAAAATATTTCTGCTTTCAAACCGATCTTGTTTATTCGTTAGCGTGGATTTAGGTATTATTTAATATTATTTGTATTTAAAATTCCCTTCTCAATTTGCTTCCATCATCGCAAATAAAATTAAGATATATGTCAGATATATAGCATGCTCAGTTAGGTTAATTAAGTAACTGGTATGAAATCATCAGAAGTACTTGATTTAATCATGTGTTGAGGAAAATTACTTTTGACCTAGCTTTAAAAAATTACCAGACTTGTGCAAAAAATATAATAATTTGTGATGTTTTTATCAAATCAAAATATATTCCAATTCCTACAAAGGAACAAATATCTGACTAGAAAGGTTTTTGGTTTTACAAAATTAATCTGAAACAAAACATTTGCTTTGAGGAGGGAAGTTTAAATGTAGTTTTCCTGTAATATATTACCACTGAGGTGTTGGTTATCATTTTTGCACGTTTCCGCTGGCAGGATGGGGCCAAGTACATTTTGTCAATTTTTTAAAAAGAATATTAAGTTCAAGTCCAAGTACATTTCAGTCATGATTATTAATAATATTTGTATACAACTCCTAGTACATTTAAGTCATTATGACTGTTAATAATATTATTTGCCTTTTTGGGAAAATGTAAAACATTAATTCTATAATTAATGTTACATATTTTCAAAAAGGCAGATACTGTCGCAGTCACAATGACGGCACAGGCAAAACAGTAGACAAGTCATTGTATAACAAATGTAGACGTGTGCTTGAAATGTACTTGCGATGTACTTGAAAATGTACAACAGTGCAAGTACTACGGCCCCAGTCCTGGCTAGCTTCCATAGATCTCACTGACCCTGTCACTCTCTTGTCTCCAGGGGATAGTCGGCAGAAGAGTAAGTGCTTGCTTAGATTCGATATTGTCTTCTGTGCCACTGCTTTTTGTACCACTACTGTTGTTAAATCTACCACTAACACTCATGTGAAGATTACAAAGTTTATGTTGATGTTGCAAGTTGACCGTTGTTCTTAAACTTGTGACGTGATACCCTCCTTGATTGTCATTTAACAATAGGTTCCATCATCAACACATGATATGACCATCACAGGGGTCGACAATAGCGCTGGCCCGATGGCCCGACGCGTGTTTTGAGAGTGTGGGGCCAGTTCGGGCCAGCAGTTTTCATATTTTACTGGCCCGACGGGCCACTGGTTTCAACAATGGAATTATTCACCATTGTTTTAGATAGTTTCCATCAGTTGTCACCCCTTACGCAACAATTATACATAATCTGTGACAATGTGGACTCGCGTTATCAGTCGAAACTAGTCACCATCTTGTTTACGAATTGCAAGTTTTCCATAACTTCGTACGGTGTTGCTACTAGCGACGCGAGGCGGAGACGCGAGGCGGACACCTTCATAGTAAACTAGCTAAGATAACGCTTCGGATTTTGTAGTAATAGCCGAGTGGTACCTAAATAAAAAATTGTCATTGAATTTCGCGTTATACTTTATTATTGTTGCTATCCTAATGTATAAAACGAATAGACAAAATATATTCAGCACGACCCCTTGTGGATTTCTTGTGAACTTGTAATAAATAATAGTATTAGTAACGAAATAATGATATTGAAAAAGTCATAGACCATAACTATAGGCTAAGTAATAACTCACATAAAACATAGTCGTGTTGTAGCTGAATTTTCTAACTTGTTTATTCCAAAAATATATCCATTCAAATAAGTAAAACATCAAGTTGCCATGGGATTTGGCCATGCTGGAAACGCCACCAATGGCAACGTCAACGATCCCCGGCTTCCCATTCGACCTCTGGCTCTCGGGGCTAAGCTGTCGCCTGCAGCAAATACTTCCATGCACTGCATCGTCATCTTCCATTTTTTTCTCTGATTAAAATTTCTTCACACCTTGCGGTAATTTTATAACGTTTGGCAACGACAGGATCCACAACAACGTCGTTACTCTAACTATGATTAAAGCGCCATGGAATAATCGGGATTTCCCGTAAAGACAGGACAAAGGGCGGGGATGCCGTCTATGCAAGCAGTTAGAGGACAGTTTGGCGGTTCTATTCGTACCACACAACATGGCGAACAGTGAAAGTACGGTGGCGTTACTAAGATCTAAACATCGCGTATTTTCGAACACATCCTGCGTCTTCAAAATTAAAACGTATTTGACAATCGATAGGGGCTCATTTTTTTATGGCAAAAAATCACTCAGAGGTATGTAATTAACATAAAAGTTAACTTTATTGTTAGAATACATACAAAAGAATTAGAAAACGACAAAAACACGTTTTTTATTATTTGTTAAAAACGTAATTTCAGCTGCCGTGTCTATTTTGATTAATGTCCTAAATATAATCAAATATATTTTATTGTACAATGTACCTGTTTTATCAAAAAAATGTGTATTCCTGCCCAAAAATTCGGGCCAGTAACTTTTTTGGGGGGCCAGTAACTTATAAAGTCCACTGGCCCCCCGGACCAGTGAATACAAAATGTTATTGTCGACCCCTGCCATCAGAATGCCAGTCGATGTAGTCGTATATAAAATGAATAATTGAGTATGTATTGAATCTATTGATACATAGGCACTGGTGTGTGAACACACTTCACAAATGGTTCATTCGTTCATTCTTTGTCAAATAAAATAGGATTTGTTTAGATCCGACCAGTGTTGCTATATATTTATCGGTCCTGTTGTAAAAATAATAACAAATTCAGATTTGTTAATTAAATATTTATACAATTAAGATTTGTTTATTAAATATTTATTCAGTTATTGCATGTTCATCTTTGAGATGGCTACAAAACATGTTTATTTCTTGACATAATGATGCTAAAGATCTAATGTTGGTCTTAAAATAAAGAGTTCTTCCATTCAGGTTTCTCAGAGACGTCACAAAGTAGTTTAATATTTGTGTGTAGTTATTCACCTTAGGCATAATTTATCTAAATTGACAAAGCCACAATTTTGATACAATTGGCTGGAGAATTGCACACTTACAGTTACACTTGAACCCTACCCTGGCATTGGTTTAGCCTAAACAAATTGACCCCTGTGTTGTTGATTTGTGCATGTACCAGTTGCCTAAAACAGTGCTCCAGCCAGGAGCATAACCGTCTCATCTCAGTTCTCTCTCGTGAAGTGTCTTGTTAGTTGGACCCTGAAAGATGAGACCAGCCATGACCCAATTATACAAGTTTAAGTTTGAACTTCTACTGTTGATCAGCATGTACTGCAGCAGTTTTGATAGTTTTCAAGTTGATTGAAGGTGTTCATTAGCAACATCCTGGAGTACCTCTGAGCCTGGTGTATGCTTGTGTAGGTGCTTGCTGTTGGCATGGAATGTCTCTGAATCTTGTGGAAGAGTCACAGTTTCACATACATGAGTAGAGACAATTTGTACACAGTTGTGTAATTGTAAACATCGTTGCTAGTATCTTGTCTGCTTCAAGCATGCAAAACTGTTGAAAAAAGATGGTTCTGTTTGAGACGATACATCTAAAGATGTGCTGTTTGTAGTGTCATGATAGTGCTCAAAATACCAGTGCTATAGTTGCTTTAAACAACTGTAAACCTCGTTGCATGGATTAGTAAACTAAAGTTCTGTGAAGCAACAAAAGATGAATCAGGTATAATGATGATCAGATATGTTTTGTATGAAAATGTTTAGTGATATGAGTTGTTGGTAGAGACCACACCAGTTCCCCCTTTTCACAACATTAGGAATGGATCCTCTAAAGCATAATTTTATTTAGTGTTCCTTATTGTTCCTTCCTACTCACTGAAATGTTCCTTCCTGTTCATTGAAATGTTCCTTCCTGTTCACTGAAATGTTCCTTCCTGTTCATTGAAATGTTCCTTCCTGTTCATTGAAATGTTCCTTCCTGTTCAGTGAAATGTTCCTTCCTACTCATTGAAATGTTCCTTCCTACTCTTTGAAATGTTCCTACTCACTTAAATGTTCTTCCTACTTGTTGAAATGTTCCTTCCTGTTCACTGAAATTTTCCTTCCTGTTCACTGAAATGTTCCTTCCTACTCATTGAAATGTTCCTTTTCTGTTCACTGAAATGTTCCTTCCTACTCTTTGAAATGTTCCTTCCTGTTCACTGAAATGTTCCTTCCTACTCATTGAAAAATGTTCCTTCAAGCTCTTTGAAATGTTCCTAATCACTGAAATGTTCCTTCTTACTCACTGAAATGTTCCTTCCTACTCACTGAAATGTTCCTTCTTACTCACTGAAATGTTCCTTCCTACTCACTGAAATGTTCCTTCTTACTCACTGAAATGATCTTTCCTACTCACTGAAATGTTCATTCCTACTCACTGAAATGTTCCTTCCTACTCACTAAAATGTTCCTTCTTACTCACTTAAATGTTCCTTCCTACTCACTGAAATGTTCATTCCTAAATGCTCATTCTTCTTTCTATTATATCTTCCTCTGGCCAGACCCTACTCTGTCAGTGCTCAGACCCTACTCTGTCAGTGCTCAGACCCTACTCTGTCAGTGCTCAGACCCTACTCTGTCACTGCTCAGACCCTACTCTGTCAGTGCTCAGACCCTACTCTGTCAGTGCTCAGACCCTACTCTGTCAGTGCTCAGACCCTACTCTGTCAGTGCTCAGACCCTACTCTGTCAGTGCTCAGACCCTACTCTGTCACTGCTCAGACCCTACTCTGTCAGTGCTCAGACCCTACTCTGTCACTGCTCAGACCCTACTCTGTCACAGCTCAGACCCTACTCTGTCAGTGCTCAGACCCTACTCTGTCAGTGCTCAGACCCTACTCTGTCACAGCTCAGACCCTACTCTGTCACAGCTCAGACCCTACTCTGTCACAGCTCAGACCCTACTCTGTCACAGCTCAGATCCTACTCTGTCAGTGCTCAGACCCTACTCTGTCAGTGCTCAGATCCTACTCTGTCAGTGCTCAGACCCTACTCTGTCAGTGCTCAAACCCTACTCTGTCACAGCTCAGACCCTACTCTGTCACAGCTCAGATCCTACTCTGTCACAGCTCAGACCCTACTCTGTCACAGCTCAGATCCTACTCTGTCAGTGCTCAGACCCTACTCTGTCAGTGCTCAGACCCTACTCTGTCACAGCTCAGACCCTACTCTGTCACAGCTCAGATCCTACTCTGTCAGTGCTCAGACCCTACTCTGTCAGTGCTCAGATCCTACTCTGTCAGTGCTCAGACCCTACTCTGTCAGTGCTCAGACCCTACTCTGTCAGTGCTCAGACCCTACTCTGTCAGTGCTCAGATCCTACTCTGTCAGTGCTCAGACCCTACTCTGTCAGTGCTCAGACCCTACTCTGTCACTGCTCAGACCCTACTCTGTCACTGCTCAGACCCTACTCTGTCACTGCTCAGACCCTACTCTGTCACTGCTCAGACCCTACTCTGTCACAGCTCAGACCCTACTCTGTCACAGCTCAGACCCTACTCTGTCACAGCTCAGACCCTACTCTGTCAGTGCTCAGATCCTACTCTGTCACTGCTCAGACCCTACTCTGTCAGTGCTCAGGCCCTACTCTGTCAGTGCTCAGACCCTACTCTGTCACAGCTCAGACCCTACTCTGTCACAGCTCAGACCCTACTCTGTCAGTGCTCAGGCCCTACTCTGTCACAGCTCAGACCCTACTCTGTCACAGCTCAGACCCTACTCTGTCAGTGCTCAGACCCTACTCTGTCACTGCTCAGACCCTACTCTGTCACAGCTCAGACCCTACTCTGTCACAGCTCAGACCCTACTCTGTCAGTGCTCAGACCCTACTCTGTCACAGCTCAGACCCTACTCTGTCACAGCTCAGACCCTACTCTGTCACAGCTCAGACCCTACTCTGTCAGTGCTCAGACCCTACTCTGTCACTGCTCAGACCCTACTCTGTCACAGGTCAGACCCTACTCTGTCAGTGCTCAGACCCTACTCTGTTACAGCTCAGACCCTACTCTGTCACTGCTCAGACCCTACTCTGTCACAACTCAGACCCTACTCTGTCACTGCTCAGACCCTACTCTGTCACAGCTCAGACCCTACTCTGTCACAGCTCAGACCCTACTCTGTCACAGCTCAGACCCTACTCTGTCACTGCTCAGACCCTACTCTGTCAGTGCTCAGACCCTACTCTGTCACAGCTCAGACCCTACTCTTGTCACAGCTCAGACCCTACTCTGTCATTGCTCAGACCCTACTCTATCACAGCTCAGACCCTACTCTGTCACAGCTCAGACCCTACTCCTCTGTCACAGCTCAGACCCTACTCTGTCACTGCTCAGACCCTACTCTGTCACTGCTCAGACCCTACTCTGTCACAGCTCAGACCCTACTCTGTCACAGCTCAGACCCTACTCTGTCAGTGCTCAGATCCTACTCTGTCACTGCTCAGACCCTACTCTGTCAGTGCTCAGACCCTACTCTGTCACTGCTCAGATCCTACTCTGTCAGTGCTCAGGCCCTACTCTGTCAGTGCTCAGACCCTACTCTGTCACAGCTCAGACCCTACTCTGTCACAGCTCAGACCCTACTCTGTCAGTGCTCAGACCCTACTCTGTCACAGCTCAGACCCTACTCTGTCACAGCTCAGACCCTACTCTGTCAGTGCTCAGACCCTACTCTGTCACTGCTCAGACCCTACTCTGTCACAGCTCAGACCCTACTCTGTCACAGCTCAGACCCTACTCTGTCAGTGCTCAGACCCTACTCTGTCAGTGCTCAGACCCTACTCTGTCACAGCTCAGACCCTACTCTGTCACAGCTCAGACCCTACTCTGTCACAGCTCAGACCCTACTCTGTCAGTGCTCAGACCCTACTCTGTCACTGCTCAGACCCTACTCTGTCACAGGTCAGACCCTACTCTGTCAGTGCTCAGACCCTACTCTGTCACAGCTCAGACCCTACTCTGTCACTGCTCAGACCCTACTCTGTCACAACTCAGACCCTACTCTGTCACTGCTCAGACCCTACTCTGTCACAGCTCAGACCCTACTCTGTCACAGCTCAGACCCTACTCTGTGACAGCTCAGACCCTACTCTGTCACTGCTCAGACCCTACTCTGTCAGTGCTCAGACCCTACTCTGTCACAGCTCAGACCCTACTCTTGTCACAGCTCAGACCCTACTCTGTCATTGCTCAGACCCTACTCTATCACAGCTCAGACCCTACTCTGTCACAGCTCAGACCCTACTCATCTGTCACAGCTCAGACCCTACTCTGTCACTGCTCAGACCCTACTCTGTCACTGCTCAGACCCTACTCTGTCACAGCTCAGACCCTACTCTGTCACTGCTCAGACCCTACTCTGTCACAGCTCAGACCCTACTCTGTCACAGCTCAGACCCTACTCTGTCAGTGCCCAGACCCTACTCTGTCACTGGTCAAACCCTACTCTGTCACAGCTCAGACCCTACTCTGTCACAGCTCAGACCCTACTCTGTCAGTGCTCAGACCCTACTCTGTCACAGCTCAGACCCTACTCTGTCACAGCTCAGACCCTACTCTGTCACAGCTCAGACCCTACTCTGTCACTGCTCAGACCCTACTCTGTCACTGCTCAGACCCTACTCTGTCACTGCTCAGACCCTACTCTGTCACAGCTCAGACCCTACTCTGTCACAGCTCAGACCCTATTCTGTCACAGCTCAGACCCTACTCTGTCACAGCTCAGACCCTACTCTGTCAGTGCTCAGACACTACTCTGTCAGTGCTCAGACCCTACTCTGTCACAGCTTAGACCCTACTCTGTCACAGCTCAGACCCTACTCTGTCACAGCTCAGACCCTACTCTGTCACAGCTCAGACCCTACTCTGTCACTGCTCAGACCCTACTCTGTCACTGCTCAGACCCTACTCTGTCACTGCTCAGACCCTACTCTGTCACAGCTCAGACCCTACTCTGTCACAGCTCAGACCCTATTCTGTCACAGCTCAGACCCTACTCTGTCACAGCTCAGACCCTACTCTGTCACAGCTCAGACCCTATTCTGTCAGTGCTCAGACACTACTCTGTCAGTGCTCAGACCCTACTCTGTCACAGCTCAGACCCTACTCTGTCACAGCTCAGACCCTACTCTGTCACTGCTCAGACCCTATGCTGTCACTACTGCTCAGGTCCGCCTGTGCTCACACTGCTGTCCTGTTACAGACCAAGTGGACCTAAAGAAGAGTGCCAGCGACATCCATTCCCTCAACATCAGCTTCTCCCTGGACAGTCGGTCGTCCTCCATTGAGTCCATCAGGGTGAGTTCTCATCTCATCACAGTCACTCCTCTTGTCTTTCAAGTGGCAGCACATTGATGTGCCAGTGTTTAATGTTGTTTTTTAAACCAATTTTTATAATTCCATTACGGTCTCGATAACTGACAAAAGTTACAAACTACCATTCTATTTAAAACACATATCAATGTAACTCAAAAAAAGTCACTTAAGAGACATCTAAGTTAACTTTTTAATTTTTTAAATAGGAAGCTAAAAGTCTCGGGAAATGTCAATAGCTAAGAAAGTATAAAATATGGGAATGTGTGTTCAGATTGGTAATTCTTTGATATTTACATTGTGTTTATCACCATCATTTCGGTAAATGGGTTGACCAAATTAATTGTAAAGTTTTCATTTAGAAGTCCTGAGGGTTGGACATAGTTAAATTTACTTCACTAGTAGCATTACTGATGACGTCGTGATTGTTGTAGAAATCAGTCGCGGAGGAGATCACATTTGAGTCATTGAAGAAAGTTCTTGGTAAGAGTGACACTGTTGTAGTTGTTCACGTCTTCTGTCCAACTGTCATCGTATGAATGTAATGCTGCTGACTCTCGTGAATATTTGTGACCCATCTTAACGAAATGTCCATAGTCTTCTGCATGTGCATTTAAGTTAATTGAATGATAACTAGATAATTATGACTCATCATGCCAAATTAAACGGTTCATGGAGAAATATTGATTGCGTTTTAAGTACATAGTTGGATTGTTTCTCGATGTAAACTCATTTTTCAAAACATATTTGGAGCAGTTGTGTTTTGGCTCATAATGAATCAACTGAGAGGATCTCATGTTGGGATATCTGGCTACAAAACTACTTTTTGTTGTTACTGTGTCAGTGAAGTGAGATAATTAACTCAAAGAAACTCCATCATTGAACATAATTTAAGGTAAAAATTAAGGAGCTTTTTTATAAAAGTATTTCTTACTTTCTGTGCCACACCAGCAAGTGTCCCTGTGGGGGGTTCTCGGGTCGACAATTTTCAGTCTACCAGATCACTGTTGTATTAAACCAATTTTAAAGCGTAAAATCTAATTATGAGTTCAGGAATTTTATAGAAATGGTTCGTGTTTCATGGAAATAAAAAATTGGTATGGTGTCCCTTCTCCCATCCTAGAAATGAACCCAAGGGCAAAGGAAGAGGAGCAGAAGGAGAGACAGAAGATACTGGAGAAGTTCACTATTGGTCCGTTCGAAGACATTGTTGCCCGCTCAGAAGCCAAGGTTTGTACAGATGCAATAAGGATTTTCAGGCTGATATATATATATATATATATATATATATACACATATATATACATACATATATATGTGTGTGTTTGTGTATTTCCATTAGTTGTTCTGGTCTAAATACGTATTATTTCAGATATTTGAACAAGTTACGTGACGTTGTTAGAGTGCCATGCAATCTTCAGTTAATGTGTAGTATAATGTAACAGCAGTTAAATTATGGCGCTCTCTATTTTTGCAGTAGAGTGCCGGTCGGTTAATTGAACGGAATTGTAATTCAATTCTGCACGGTGTCATTTCAAAACGTGTACAATTTCCTTGACTTCACATAACCTGTCTTTCCAAAGGGTCACTAAGTTATTGGTCCCTTCTGTCTGGTGTCTCGTTCATGGGAGTAAAAGGTCCCACATGTTATGGACTTACAGACTGGTCCTCTATCTCGAGCCCACAGTATCTTTGCAGTCAAAGCTGATATGGAATATATTGTTCTTACAACATCACAGTCAAAGATGCTTCTCAGTTGGTCGTGTGAGGTGTGTCAAGCCGTCAATGTGTAGCTTTACTGTCTACAACATCAGTGTTGTCATTGACGAGGAGTGCTGAGTATATAGTTTCTGCCCAAAAGAAGCCAGATTAAAATCTTCTTTCTGCATTTTTGTTCAGTCTGTGGTTCTTCAGTTCAAACAACTGTATAAATGAGTGCCATGCTGTAGACAGTGGTGGATGTAAAAGAATGAATGTCTGCACCATTACTGTAGTGTGGGCATCCCGAAGTATTCAAATTGGCATTTGAATGACAATGCAGTGTAAGACATCATGAATAGACCAGTAGACTGGATATCCCGCTGTGTAAGAACTTACCGGTACTTTCACATAACAGACACCACGTGGTTACTGTCTGGTGCATGTACACATTGTTGTTGTTTTCAGTCGGAGAAGTTCGCCAATAAACTGAACGAGATTCTAGAGAAGATCGCTCAACCGCCACAGGCTGCAGAGCCGCTGTCAAAAGACGGACTGACGGTGCCAATCCATAACATCCAGTTTCCTGAACTGTTTATCTATTAGTGTCACATTGATATATCAGTGTTTCAGTGAACCTGCTCAGTATGTTTCATATAAACGATGTCTGTAATGTTTGTGTTAACAGTTGCACATGACAATCAGTATGACACCAGACAGGATACATTAACCTGTTGTCGACACAAAATAGGAAGTGTTAAACTGTTGAAACATCCACTATTATAGGCTAGCTGTTGCTAATGAATACAGTATGATGTGTTAACTAAGTGCACGCATTGTGACACTTGGCGAGTGTGAAGTTACCAAAGTTGCTGATCTGTGTAATTTAAAGTTTCCTGTACGGAGGTGTGGGGTAAAGATGAAATTGATATTTACACATTAGCGTATTTAGCAGATATATTTTCTCATATTTGCATTGTGGTAACAAATAGATGAGCATGTTTATGTATCGGTATCTTATTTGCTAGTCAACGTATAACCCTATGTTTGGGGCTCTTCTAATAGCGCAGACAACTTCTGCTGGTCAATATAGACTACGAGGATATGTGGTGTTTCAATGCAGAATTGTTCGTTGTAAACCGATTCTTTCTATTGGCAAATTGTGATGTAAATTATATCAATCCTAACTTGTTGGGATTTAACCAGACTTAACAAGATTGCCACCTAGAGAAACAACTCTAGATGGCAGGTGGACAAGGAACCCCTTCGGCTTATCGAGGATGTAGGGGTCAGTCCTAACATGTTGGATACCGTGGTCAGTCCTAACATGTTGGGATGCAGTTGTCAAATGACCCAGCACTGGAGGTTCAATCCAGCAGTTGTTTGTCTACCAACCGCCATTTCGAAACTAAGGCAATCTTGCTTACCCTGCTTTAGCTGCCTTTTGAGAGAGTTCAAGTCCTGTCCGGGAAAGTAAAACGTCCCATAGAAGGCAATAGCTTTCACGGACTCACAGGCCGACTTCGATTGAGCTACACAAGTAACCCAAGTAACACCGATCCCAGTAGAACTTCCAAGATCACTTGTTCATGTGACCATTCTTGACCTATATAAACAAGATGAATCTTCAAGGCCGCTACCAGTGACAGCCAAAAGGGAACGTAGGCCCCCCCTACTGCATAAACAATTAAACATTACACGACACAATCGTGTAAATATGCATTTAATATGTTAATGTCCCCACATTCTAAGTATTATTATTTAAGACCAAGAAGATGAACATCACTGAACATGTAAATTTAATTTATTTACATAAGGGGTTTATTTCCGTGATCATGATTATCGCTGTTCAGTTGGATTACTCTCGTAGCACAGTGTAAATTATCATAAACCGGATACCATTAGGGTTACGCAAGTAACCCGAGTAGACCAATCAAAGTCAGCCATAGAGTCCGTGGTCTCGATGTACAGCAACCTGAATGGACATGGCAGTAGCTGCTGCCAAGACTATGGTAAACTATGGTAATGGAGAATGTCCCACAAGGGCCTGTTAAGTGGATACCAATGATATATACAATTATACTGCCCACATTTTGTGACTTGAAATTTCATCAATTTGTAACAATTGTAAACAAAGTTTATTGGTGCCTGTTGGGAACACATGAAGGGTTTGTTGGTATTACCTCTATTTGTCCTTTAAGTGTAAGTTAAACATGATGTTTACCTTGAAAATTTACATTTAAATGTGGTTCAAGAAGATGTTAGAATTGCTACAACATGATTTTATGATAAACACACAACATGGACTTTGTCGGTTTAACTGCAAAATCATTAGCACCAAATGTGACAGAAGCGTGCCTCATTAATTTATCTGCCTGCCACTGCCATTTCCACAGCATGTTTGAAGTAGAAGGCGTACGTGAACAGTGTGGGTTCCTACATTGCTGATGTTGAAGACATCTGATGACACACAGGTCACGAAGAGTTGTAGCTTGGAAATCTCAAGAAATATGTTCAGGTAAATTTGAGGAAATGAAATGTGTGGTGTAAGGGGTCATTCATAAATGTAATATTTACCTGTTTATACAGAGCATATTACATACAGGAAGCGGTTGGATGTTGGTTGTATGAGAATTACCTAACGTGAATGTAAATACAATATTTGTAAATATAATAAATTTGTAAATATTGACAACTATGATGACCTTTGTACTATGTCAGTCATGATGTTGTTATTAAGACTTATGATCTGAACACTTATCAACCGTTTAAGGTACTAACTTGGGGTAGGAAGGGGGCCCAAAAATTACTATGCTCTATATGAATAGCTATCAACTAGTAAGGACCGTCTTATCATCGAGGACATGGCTAACAGCTGAACCAAGACTGCCTTCAGCAGATTTGCAGTGCCTATGAAGAGATTAGAACCATATGAAAAAATTATGCGATGATACAACTGGAATTGTAAATAGCGTAAATTTTCCATGTTAAGCTAGGCTAAAGAGTCTTACCATTGACGTCTACTAGAGTCGCCGTGGCCAGTATTATATTGCCCTGTGGATGTCACGGTCCAGTGGTCACAACTGTCATGGTCCACTGATCACAAATCAAGTGTAAATTGCAGCTGTCAGCCTGTGGATGTTCCCAGTATTACACGTACTTGCTGTTTTCAGATCAGTACAGCTTCGGTCGTTGATGCGACTAGTATAACACATTCTTGCTGTATAATGTGTACATTAGAGAGATGTAAATAATTCACACGCTATTTTGAATGTTGTATGCGTGTGTGTATAAAGTATGTTGAGGTATGCATTGGCTTCACATTAAAGAGCGGTTATCATGGACGTGGTGCCATGAACAATTAGAAGCTTGTTGTTTTATGTGATCTGTTATAGAACCTCGGCAGACTAATCGTGGTCAATAGGTGAAAGTTAAGGTGAGGGATGTGTAGACAAGCATCTGTATCATAAAACAGCATGTGCAGCTATGTCATCTATTTGTATTTATATACACCAGAGCCTATATCTACCAGTTTCACATTATCTACCTATGTCCCGTAGCTTGATGGCCGTAGGGGCGACAGAATGACGGATCTTGACACGCAGGTTTCCACACTTCTATCCTCAGCGGTTCTAATAAGTTGATTGAAGCTGAGCACAGTCCACTCTTTGATATTGTCAATCCATGGTCGCATGGTAGAGTGGCGGACTGTCAATAGAGAGGACGGTGGTTCAATCCCACATTTGCCTGTATCTTTCGGAAGAGACACTATAAGCCGATGGTCCCTTCTATCTGGTGTAACCTGTAGTGGACTCAGTAATTCTAGAGGACAACTCCTGCGTTAGCCCAAGTTTTGGGCTGTTTGGAGGAAACCACCTAAAAACTAAGAATCCATGACTGCTGGTGTTCTCTTTACTCATCAGTTCCTCCTTGCTGGATGGTGTTAGCCAAACTCCGCTTCCTTCTTATTATATGTCCAAACCAACCCAACTTTCTTCTTTGCAACTATCAGTAGATGTCTTGTCGATATCTCTCCACCAGTTTCGCGTACTTGTTTGTGTTGTGTGAGAAGTAGTGAACCTCTCGCATGCAGTTCATCTTAGAGGCACACTCCATCTGTACCCAACGTGGAGCAGAGATCGCGCTGGTTCAGTTCAATCTCCACGTGTGTTCGCCAAAATCGAATTCAAGATTCTGCTACTGTCGCGCTGTTCACCACCTACTCACTGAAATGTTCATTCCTAAATGCTCATTCTTCTTTCTATTATATCTTCCTCTGGCCAGACCCTACTCTGTCAGTGCTCAGACCCTACTCTGTCAGTGCTCAGACCCTACTCTGTCACTGCTCAGACCCTACTCTGTCACAGCTCAGACCCTACTCTGTCACTGCTCAGACCCTACTCTGTCAGTGCTCAGACCCTACTCTGTCAGTGCTCAGACCCTACTCTGTCAGTGTTCAGACCCTACTCTGTCACTGCTCAGACCCTACTCTGTCACTGCTCAGACCCTACTCTGTCACTGCTCAGACCCTACTCTGTCACTGCTCAGACCCTACTCTGTCACTGCTCAGACCCTACTCTGTCACTGCTCAGACCCTACTCTGTCACATCTCAGACCCTACTCTGTCACAGCTCAGACCCTACTCTGTCACAGCTCAGACCGCACAGAGTACCTGACGTCAACATTGACGCGGTCTAGGTACATTGTCAGTGCCGCGGTACTAGTACTACATTGAGCGGTACAATCGGCGGTCCTTTTCGGTGACGGAACCCATGTTGTGGAACAAACTATCTCCTACGAACTCGGTGGCAACACTCAAGTAATTTCTGAAGATACTCTTCCGTACAGCATGTATACCAATACGTCGCTAGCTCAAGTGATATTTGAGTGAATTGGTTGCCTATGTATGTTTAATTATTTTAATCTTTAGCGTGTATTCTTAAAGTGAAAAAAAAGGCTACAGTTTAGTGTTATGCACCTAAAAGAGTTTACACTAGCTAATCATTTGCATCTACAATCCAATTTTTCACCTTAGTGGTTACCTCAGAAAGTGGTCTTAAAGTGGGAAAATCTAGCTAAATCACCGACACCATGAACCGGCCCATCTTGGATCTTGCAACCAATCACAACCCAGCAGTTTGGAAAAGTAATACGTCAGAGAGTCGTCTGCTGGTTCAGCTGTCATAACAGAGAGCCAAGCGGTACGCTAAAAGTTGCCTTACGTCGGTTTACAACGAAATCGCGACATCAATATGCCACACTGTTCCTCAAACGCTTATAGTAATAGTACAGTGAAAGACAGTATCAGTAAGATGTCTTCTTGTTAACCTATGAATCGAGCAGAACTGAAACAGTGGTTCGGTGGATTCGTTTGGACAGTCACAGACACAGCGCGGATCCTAGACGACCCGATTTGATTGACCTAACCATCAAAACGACCACCAACAGCCGCCAAACTTCTCCTCACATATCTTACATACATATGCATACACTACGTTATGCAATAAAATCTCTTGCATTCCTCTGACGAAGAAAATTCACACACAAAAACGCGCAGACCTCGAGTACAACTTGTTCGGCCGCTCAGCGGTACCGTAAAATCGATTTTAAAAGCTTTACACAAAATACCGCTAGACGCCACGTTTCTGACTGCTAATATTTAATTGTTTTACTTCACACGCGCGAAATAGTTTAATTACTTATAAATAATATAATAATTAGTTATTATCATCACTATGATTTGCAGGAAATTATAAGTTTTATTATTTTTATATTGATATTTTATTTTTATAATTGTTCATATATGTTTCTAGTATATTTATGTTTTTTTTCTTCTGGTGTGTATTTGTTGTTTAGCATTTTAATGTATGTAAAACGCCATGAACAAGTTTAAATTGGATGTGGCGCTATATTAAATAAACAAGCAATTGTTTTTATTATAATATAATATTTTATTTATGTAGCGCCACATCCATAATTGTTTGTGGCGCTACACAAAATAATGCTATTAAAAATACAATAAAGAGAAAACTACCCACAGATAATATTATTTAAAAATAAATAATGAAAATACATGTTTCTATATCATTAACTAAGCTGACCTATCAGTCATAAATAAACATACAAATTACATAACAACAATTGAAATAAATGAATATAAAAGTATGGTTAATAGTAATAAATAATTAAAGTAGTAAAATAAGTACGACGTAATAATAATTTTCATTCAGCACATACACAACCATTATGCATAATAACATATTACTGAAGCTATTTGTTCTACTCATGAATGACATTTCCACCATCAGATATGTAATAATTATTATTTTTGAACAAGACACTTTATTAATTATCGGAACAATAAATCTCTAAAATGTAAAAAGGAATATGAATATATGGGAAATATTATGGTGGTAGAAAAAGAAGGATTTAAAAACAGTAATATTAACATGTTATTGTTTTAGTTATTATTGTTAAAACATCGCTTATGTAATATAAGCTTGCATGCTCGCAGTACACGCGGGATGTTTATAGAAATATTGATAAAATAAACAATGTGACTTCATTGAAAAACACGTAATTTCCTTTTTATTTTATAACTAATAGGCAATTTTGGATAATTATGCAGACACATGTATTTTTAATATTTATTTTTAAATATTACCTGTGGGTAGCATTCTTATTATTGCATATACTTTAATAACAGTATGTTGAATAGAAGAGAAGAGAATTGTGGATTTGGCACTATATAAAATAAACTAATAAAATTATATATTTGTATATTAAATTGTTATTTTTTATCAACTCTATTAGACCCATATCACCAAAGCGTTGCCTTAGTTTGCCGTTTAACATTTTCTGCAGATCATAGTGATGCAGCTAATTATTATTATATTATTTATAATTAATTAAACTAATTCGCGCGTGCGAATGCAGTAAGGTTAATAAATATTCGCGCGCCATCTAGCGGTATTTTGTGTAAAGCTAACTTATAATAGCGAGTTTACGGTAGTCGAAGTTGTCGAGTTGCCGTTCGCCAAGATTTGCGTTTCTTTTGTGAATTTTCTTCGTTAGACGAATACAAGTGATTTTTTTGTAATGTAGTGTATGTATATGTATGTAAGAAATGTGGGGAGAAGTTTGGCGGCTGTTGGCGGTCGTTTTCGTGGTTAGGTTAGAAAGTAACAGATAATAATATGCATGCACAGTTCACGCCGACCAAGAAGACTCTCTGACGTCATTTTGTTTCTAAAATGGCGTAGTCTGTAGACTTTCTATGTCTATGTGTTTTACATTTTTTTCCTGGTAAACCACTGACGTTAAAAATATGATTGTTGTTGGAAGTTGTTACTTTTTATTAACTCTGTTAATCCCATATGATCCAAACATTGACTTTGTTTTCCCTTTAATGTATACTTATATCAATACATTTACCATGTTTGTACAATAAATCTAAAACCAGTTGAGATAAAATATATAATTTAATAAATATGTAAGGATCTTAATTGTTTTGCCGGAGACCTATAACTATATTATAAGAAACATTGTTAAACATGTGTTTATTGCATTTGAATGACGTTCGACATATCGTCGACAGAGTACGTTTTCTGCGACAGGGATTGTCTGCGTTTGATCATCGGAAGCGAAAGGCGATATTTGTCAAACTTCCTGCGCAATGGGGAATACGATGCAACCGTGGGAGAAGTTCTGAGGGTCGGCATTCTAATACAAATCGGAACTGTATGCGAGATGTATGTTTGAATGACGGATGCAACTTGTTGAATATGTATCAACGCGCATCACATAACTACGTGAAACTCAATATTGGGTAGTTTCAGAGAACCACTCCACTGACGGTTCGTGACAAAAGAAGAAGCGGAATAAAACTCGATTTGCACCCATTCCCCGAGGCTCGCCCAAAACCCCACATTCACGTTCAGGTTTACTAGGGTAGCAAGCCAATAATGTCGGTGTCACGTGCAGCGATATTCCTAGTTGCCTCTGCCCCTCCCTCCACCGTTCCAGCGCCTCTGTTGTAAGGGTAGTTACCCTAGAAAGAGTACAGGGAGAACACCAGAAGTTGTACCGCGGAGAACTACAGAGCCACCAGAGTTATAACAAACATCCACCGGAATGTGGGTTAGTAGCACTAAAACAATGAGATCAAGATGATATAGAGGAGTGTTTAGAGGTTTGTGAATGGTCGTGAATATATTGACAGAAGTGTTGTTTTCACATAAAAGAATTAAACAGAAAAAACAATGTTCTCACGGAGGATTATAAATGTATGGAACAAGTATCTACCGAATGTCTACCGGTGGAGATGGTTAGTCTCGGTGCTAGATTCCAAGAGACGTGTGTTGTCAGTGGCATTTAGTGTCGCACTGAACAGTTTAATTAGATTTATGAGCATCAGCACCGTGTACATTTGGCGACGAAGTAGGCGAGGTATTGACGGACAGTTCGCTGAATTGCCTTCCTTGTGTGTAGGAATATCGCGATCGCTATGAACACCTAAGAGCTTTAGTCTTAAACCAGGCGGCGGCCGCTGTATAATTATAGTGTCAGCTGTCAGTTATTTATAACCTTACTGTTTTTACATTTTGGGCTAAAACACAAATAGAGAACACTGTTTCGGGCCTATCAAACGCCAGTGGCGGACATCATGCTGTCGGTCGCGAAGCGACAAGACAAAGACTGCTTCCATCACTTGCCTGTTGCTCTCCATTTATCTCTCTGCTGTGAGAGTGATGTCCAGGAGTCGATCTTTATGTCTCTCAGCTTCAGGTTTCTCTTGATGGTATCCTTGAACCGGAGACGAGGGCGCCCTCTCTTTCTCTGACCAGAAGTCAGTTGGGAGTAGAGAACCTGCTTTGGTAGCCTGTCTGGTGACATCCTCATGAGGTGTCCAGTCCACCGGAGATTCTTTCTGATCAGAAGATCTTCCATAGATGGCAGCCCTGTCCGTTCGAGTATTTCCTTGTTTGTCACTTTGTCCATCCAGGTTATCCTCATGATCGATCGCAGATGTCGCATCATGAAGGCATGCAGCTTTTTCACCTGTCGTCTGTACACTGTCCAGGTCTCGGCTCCGTATAGGAGGGTGGACAGCACGATTGCACTGTATATCTTGCCTTTAACCCGCATGGGTATGCAGGTGTTGCAGTACAGGTACTGCAACAACTCAGGGAGTTTTGACGCCCCTGCCATGCAGAGTTGTAAACCACTGCCTTGTGGTACAGGTTCTTGTCAGAACCGAAGGCTAAGGGAGCAAACCCTAACTAGAAAACCATGTCACTGTGGCAGCATCAAGGGCGGTTGATGTATGGAACTCCCAACATCTCTCGACCAGCCACTGCAGGGACAAATAGTTTGCGCCTGTCTTGACATGTTCTTGCCGGTGTGAGATCTCTATTTGTTCCCCGAGAGAGTGTCGCTAGTAACTTGCAAAAGCCAGCGGCATTTCAACACTTTTTGCAAGCAGCTTCCATGAAATGTACAACTGTATGAAACTCCATACCGGATCGGCCGTCGCCCGGGTTACCAAGGACCGCGCTGCTCGACCTCATCTTCCGTCGACAGTGAAAAATCAGCTAGGAAGAAGAAGACAAAGACAAAGAAGACAACTACTGACAATTGGACAATGGAACGTCAGGACTCTCCTCGACCGAGAAGGAGCTAACCGACCAGAAAGACGTACAGCACTAGTAGCAATGGAACTTGCCAAATACAACATCGACATAGCCGCCCTATGTGAAACACGGTTCTCAGAGTCTGGTAGTCTCGATGACTTGGAATACTCTTTCTTCTGGAGTGGAAAACCGGAAGGAGAAAGAAGGGAGGCAGGAGTGGGCTTTGCTATCAAGAAGGATATCGTCACAAAGCTGACAGAAATGCCACGGCCAGTAAGTGACAGAATCATGACGATGAGACTACCGCTGAGCAAGGACAACTTTGCTACAATTATCAGCGTGTATGCTCCAACAATGACAAACCCAGATGAAAACAAGGAGGCCTTCTACAACCAGCTGGCAAGTGTGCTCAGTGGCATCCCTCGTACAGATAAGCTACTGCTGATAGGAGACTTCAATGCGAGGATAGGAAGAGAAAATGACAAGTGGCCCTTGGTCATGGGCAAACATGGGATTGGGAAATGCAACTCCAATGGCGAACTTCTACTGGCTCTGTGCTCTGAGTTCGAACTGATAGTGACGAACACCATGTTCAAGCAGAAGGATGAACGCAAGACCACCTGGATGCATCCTCGTTCCAGACATTGGCATATGATCGACTTCATTATCACGAGGTGTCGGGATAAGATGGACATCCACAGTACCCGAGTCATGCGTGGAGCAAACTGCTGGACCGATCACCAGATGCTGAGGTCAAAAGTGGCTTTCAGAATACGACAAAAGCATAACAGGCAAGGGACAAGTAAGCCGACCAAGCTAAACATTGAAAAACTAAGTACCACCAGCCATAGGGAGAGTTTTGAGCAGGAGATGGACAGTGCTCTCGCCCAATGGGAGGAAAAGGAATACTCAACACCAGACGAGGACTGGGCTGCTCTGCAGCAGGTCGTGTACAACACAGCCAAGACATATCTTGGCAAGCCAGACAGAAAACACCAGGACTGGTTCGACCCAAATGACCAGGAGCTACAGACTCTTATGAACAGAAGAGACCAAGCCCACCAGAGAGTGTTACAAACCAGGAGCACTAGGTCCACCACTGCAGCATACAAAGATGCCTGCAGATTGCTACAAAAACACACGCGTGCACTGAAGTCAGACTGGTGGGAAAGGAAGGCAGTGGAGCTGCAGAGAGCTGCTGACAGTAACAACATGAAGGGCTTCTACAATGGGCTGAAGGAAGTGTGGGGACCCAAAAAGAAGGGACCTGTTCAACTGAAATCAACAGATGGAATGGAGACCTTCTCTGACAGCAAGAGAGTTGTGGCAAGATGGAGTGAACACTTCCAGAAGCTACTCAACGTCCCTGGCGACATAGATCACGAAGCTCTGGACAACATCCCGCAGCGCATTATCAAAACAAGCCTCGATGAGATTCCAACTACGGATGAGATGGCTAGAGCAATCGCCGGCCTGAAAGATGGCAAAGCACCTGGAGGAGATGGAATTCCCGCAGAAGTATGGAAGCACGGAGGAGACAATCTGTTCAGCAGACTGCACCAACTAATCACCAATGCCTGGGAGGTGGGTTCTGTACCACAAGCATGGAAGGATGCCAGCATTGTAACCATCTACAAGAAAGGTGATCGAACAGACTGTGGGAACTATAGAGGAATCTCTCTTCTTTCCATAGCGGGCAAGATCTTCGCGAGGATCCTCCTCAACAGACTATCTACCCACATAACACCAGAGGTAGTTCCGGAGACACAATGTGGCTTCAGAGGTAACCGGAGCACCGTGGATATGATATTTTGTCTCCGACAACTACAAGAAAAATGCATTGAACAGGACCGACCACTGTACATGGTATTTGTCGACTTCAGCAAGGCGTTCGATACAGTTGGGAGGACTGGGCTATGGCAGCTACTGAGGAAGTATGGCTGCCCAGAGAAGTTCACAACAATGATCGAGGCACTACATACTGGAATGATGGCGAATGTTAGTGTTGGAGGAGAAGTCTCAGAATCGTTCAGTGTCACAAATGGGGTCAAGCAAGGTTGTGTACTGGCCCCCACGCTCTTCTCCATCTTCCTATCAGCAATGCTCGACGAGGCTTTCCGAGACATGTGGGATGGAGTCTACATACAGTCCAGACAGAACGCTGACCTATTCAACGTCACACACTTCAGAGCAAAGACCAAGACTACTCGGATACTGATGAGAGAGCTGCTATTCGCAGATGACAGTGCACTGGTTGCACACTCTGCTGAAGAGATGCAGAAAATAGTGGATGCTTTCTCCGATGCGTCAAAGAAGTTCGGCATGAAGATTAACATCAAGAAGACCGAGGTGCTGTACCAATCCAACTCTACAAGAACCCGAGAGGAGGATATCATGGTTGATGGAAACAAGCTGAACTCTGTTCTAGAATTCACCTACCTCGGAAGCACTATATCAAGTGATGGATGCATTGACGATGAAATACAGAGGAGGATGGCCAAGGCTAGTGCATCTTTCGGCCGACTACGCCAGTGCATCTTTCGGCCGACTACGTCCATGCGGGTTAAAGGCAAGATATACCGTGCAATCGTGCTGTCCACCCTCCTATACGGAGCTGAGGCCTGGACAGTGTACAGACGACAGGTGAAAAAGCTGCATGCCTTCATGATGCGACATCTGCGTTCGATCATGAGGATAACCTGGATGGACAAAGTGACAAACAAGGAAATACTAGAACGAACAGGGCTGCCATCTATGGAAGATCTTCTGATCAGAAAGAATCTCCGGTGGACTGGACACCTTATGAGGATGTCACCAGACAGGCTACCGAAGCAGGTTCTCTACTCGCAACTGTCTTCTGGTCAGAGAAAGAGAGGGCGCCCTCGTCTCCGGTTCAAAGATACCATCAAGAGAAACCTGAAGATGAGAGACATAAAGATCGACTCATGGACATCACTCTCACAGCAGAGAGACAAATGGAGAGCAACAGTCAAGTGATGGAAGCAGTCTTTGTCGCTTCGCGACCGACAGCATCATGAACCCGCATGGACACATGGTGGTTGTTCCAGAGTCTCTGGCGTAGTCGGCCGAAAGATGCACTAGCCTTGGCCATCCTCCTCTGTATTTCATCGTCAATGCATCCATCACTTGATATAGTGCTTCCGATGTAGATGAAGTCCAGAACAGAGTTCAACTTGTTTCCATCAACCATGATATCCTCCTCTCGGGTTCTTGTAGAGTTGGGTTGGTACAGCACCTCGGTCTTCTTGATGTTAATCTTCAGGCCACATTTCTTTGACGCATTGGAGAAAGCATCCACTATATTCTGCATCTCTTCAGCAGAGTGTGCAACCAGTGCACTGTCATCTGCGAATAGCAGCTCTCTCATCAGTATCCGAGTAGTCTTGGTCTTCGCTCTGAAGTGTGCGACGTTGAATAGGTCAGCGCTCTGTCTGGACTGTATGTAGACGCCATCCCCCATGTCTCGGAAAGCATCATCGAGCATTGCTGATAGGAAGATGGAGAACAGCGTGGGGGCCAGTACACATCCTTGCTTGACCCCATTTGTGACACTGAACGATTCCGAGACTTCCCCTCCAACACTAACATTCGCCATCATTCCGGTATGTAGTGCCTCGATCATTGTTGTGAACTTCTCTGGGCATCCATACTTCCTCAGTGGCTGCCATAGCCCGGTCCTCCCAACTGTATCGAACGCCTTACTGAAGTCGACAAATACCATGTTGGTCCTGCTCAATGCACTTTTCTTGTAGTTGTCGGAGACAAAATATCATATCCACGGTGCTCCGGTTACCTCTGAAGCCACATTGAGTCTCTGGAACTACCTCTGGTGTTACGTGGGTAGATTGTCTGTTGAGTAGGATCCTGGCGAATATCTTGCCTGCTTTGGAAAGAAGAGAGATTCCTCTATAGTTCACACAGTCTGTTCGATCACCTTTCTTGTAGATGGTTACAACGCTGGCATCCTTCCATGCTTGTGGTACAGAACCCACCTCCCAGGCATTGGTGATTAGTTGGTGCAGTCTGCTGAACAGATTGTCTCCTCCGTGCTTCCATACTTCTGCAGGAATTCCATCTCCTCCAGGTGCTTTGCCATCTTTCAGGCCGGCGATTGCTTTAGCCATCTCATCCATAGTTTGAATCTCATCTAGGCTTGTCTTGATAATGCGCTGCAGGATGTTGTCCAAAGCTTCGTGATCTATGTCTCCAGGGACGTTGAGTAGCTTCTGGAAGTGTTCACTCCATCTTGCCACAACTCTCTTGCTGTCAGAGAAGGTCTCCATTCCATCTGCTGATTTCAGTTGAACAGGTCCCTTCTTTTTGGGTCCCCACACTTCCTTCAGTCCATTGTAGAAGCCCTTCATGTTGTTACTGTAAGCAGCTCTCTGCAGCTCCACTGCCTTCCTTTCCCACCAGTCTGACTTTAGTGCACGGGTGTGCTTTTGTAGCAGTCTGCAGGCGTCTTTATATGCTGCAGTGGTGGATCTAGTGCTCCTGGTTTGCAGCACTCTCTGGTGGCGGACAACATATAAAATAAAAGAACGACTATCTTCAACATAATTATTATAGTCTTTAGAACGAGATATTAGTTAATATAACAATCGACGGACATACCATTTCCCTTTAATTGTGTGATCAGAGCACATTTAATGCAAGAACATAGAACATACCAATACAGCCAATGATCTTTTATTTGCACATATGGCACACGATAGATTTTTGATCATCACAGCGACGTACGGAACTTAACATGTCAATCTCGTCATGTTGGCAGAACGAGTGTTGCAGCGATGGTCTGTGCAGTTTCGGTTTCGCTATTAACTTAGAGACAACCATATTGCGACTGGCTTCTAGCTCCACTTCCTAAACTAGCACACAGACGGATGTTGACGAAGTAACGTATCATTTCACGTCCGACAAATGTTGTAGTCATTATCAATGTAGAATGAATGTTTCGTGGTGGCGCTTTTTCTTCACACGTTTTATTGCAATTGTTCTTTGCCAGTAATTTAGAAAGTACGACGCACATTTGGTACTTTATCACACCGGTTACTAAGCGCATGTCAGCACACTGTCGGTTGTCAGAGAGTCTCCTGTCGCTATGGCCGAGGCCGCAAGACTCCCGACCAATTGTTGTGTCGTCACCTTGTCGCCTGTCGTCACCTAGCCGCCTGTTGTCACCTTGCCGCCTGTTGTCACCCTGCCGTCACCTTGCCGCCAGTCGTCACCTTGTCGCCGGTTGTCATCTGCCGCCGGTCGTCGCTGTTAAAAACAAGGAAACATTTAAACCTCACCAAAGCAACTGAGGCCATTCGGCGTCATATCAATTCTGGATAATTAAATACGTACATGTCGAATTGACCTGTGGTCAGGTCACGTGTCTTGATAGTTTTGCGTAATTTATGTGTTGTTGAAACACGTTTATAAACAATGAATACATTCCAGAGTGAATTAACACATAATATGTAAGTCGACATTCCAAACTCACCACGGAGACTGTCGCGAAGGAGCTGAACACTTGTCATGTGACACCTCGCCACGCCAGCAGCGACGACAGCGAAGTGTCTTGTGGCCGCCACCACGTTGTTATTTCTGGCTGTTTCCGACCTGAAACAACAACAATAACGAAACCAAAATTAGAAAGCGTGAGACCTTGCGGAAACTAGGTCATCAGCTGCCACGTAAATCTTAATTATTGTGGTTGTTTCCGACCTAAAAACAAAGAGAACAGAACCGATAATAACATTTTATAATAATTCTTCTGTAATCTTGTGTCCTGTTCAATAGAGTGATACGGCTAATATGTAAACGCATAAGTATCACATCTAATAGTCAAACGAAATGTCACGAATTATGACATTACGATGATACTTTACTTTTATTTATTCTGTGTCTAGAATGATGCATTCATAACAATATACCTTGTGTTGCTGTTTCAGCCGCTCTTTCGTTTCTCCCCACTGTGAGTCCACGATTTGCCACGACTTACGCTGTACAGGTTTCAACATGCAGACAGAACATAAGGATACAGTATCCGATAGCATAACGATACCCGTGCCCTTACCTTCTTAGATTGAGACGTCAAAGCTTCAACGTCACGGAACGTTCGTCAAGGAAGAGTGAGCAGAGAACAGAGGATTCTTCCGGATGGTGTCAGCTGACGTCACTGGTGATGCAGGAAACAGAAGAGGACAGTGAAACCAAAAATCAAAGAATGCAATACCAGCCCGGAGACACACATCTCTACAGCTGGGTATATATACGTACCTTCGCTAGACGCCTTTTATTTAGGTATCCGCGGACGTTATGACCGGTTCTTCAGCATGAAAATAGAAAGAAAACAAGTGTGCAATGACATCAGACTACCAGCATTGTCTTACCTGTCGAACTGTCGCGGTGAAATGTCAGCAACTCGACTCACGACCCTGTGTGGGACCATCTGAAAGAAGACAAGTTCAGAATTAACAAACGCAAACTGTGGAGTCGGTAGCAGTATATGTTGATATGACAAATGCATAACTACCTTTTGCTCAATGTTCTTCTTCGTATGTCCCCTGACGTCACGGCTGATGCGTTGCACGTACAACAGAAAAACGACAACATTAACAGTGCAATGGAAAATATAATGCAACATGAGACCTGAAATGCATACAAGGTAAGACTTAGCAAGATGAAGTTGACACTTACCCTTTGCTGATATTCCTTCTTCCGATGTCCGCTGACGTCACGGCATATGAAAACAGAGAAAAAGAGCGTTAACAGAGCAATGAATTAGTTAGTGATGAGGTTCTCTTCAGCGTCCTCTTCTGTGTCCTCTTCTGCGTCCTCTTCTGCTCCATCTTCTGCGTCCCCTTCTGCGTCCCCTTCAGCGTCCTCTTCAGCGTCCTCTTGCGTTCCTCTTCAGCGTCCTCTTCCGGGTCCTCTTCAGCGTCCTCTTCTGCTCCATCTTCTGCGTCCCCTTCTGCGTCCCCTTCAGCGTCCTCTTCAGCGTCCTCTTCTGGGTTACATCACCTGAAACATAAAACATCAGTTAAGAATTAGTGACTGACCTTTTGCTCGATACTCCCACTTCACGTGTCCGCTGACGTCACGGCTGACGCTCTGCTTCTGCAACATAAAAACGAACACAATTAACAGACTAAAAATAAATATTATTTAGCCTGCTACCATATATTGATATTAGAATAATATTATCGTCACACCACCATGATACTATATTAATATATTTTCATTATCTTACATGGGGTCTTCCTGTCCAGCCGAAACTGAAAGCGTATTTAAATTAAGCATACCGTTACACCAACAATTTGTTCACATTGCAGCGATGCAGATATTTCATAAACCAGCACAAGTTGAAACATACGCGCAGTCTATCACGCATGTGTTGGTTATAATTGATAAACATTACCGTTAATAAATCAAAATGGCGACCGGAAGTCCCGCAACGAGAACCGCGCGTCTAGACTATGGTGTGACGTAACGCTCACGTAGCGACGGTGACGTCATATCGACGAAAACTTACCGAAATAATGTATATTATTACGCAATTTGTATAACACAGATGCTCACAAGATTTAAAAACACGTTATAGGGCCTTCTTCGCTGAGTGATTTTTGTGATAATGGCCCTGAACATTTAAGCTGTGCTCGCTCTCGGTCTCAGAAACCTTCGGCGCACCCGTCTAATCATTTATGTTGCAACAGCATTAAAACAGAAACTTCGTACTGCGACATTTTCGTCCTTCCTCACACGTGACATGTTGCTACATCTTACAGTAGAATATAGATCTCTATTACTATATTTATTGTTTTTATGAACTTACTGTGCGGTTGAATGCTGCGCGTAGCTTTTCAACCAGACCTACGGGGCGCCTCATTCTCGATCGTTCACCATGGAAAATGGTCACGCAAGCGACAGTGTCCACGTCATTTCCGTTCTAGACGGCAAACCTTGCGCATGCGCAAAAATTGCACAAATGTAGTTTCCGTTCTAGACGATAATGGTTGATTGATTAACTAAGAATTAACTTATATAACATGTATAAATAATAATTATAAAAAAACAATATACATCTTGACATGTGGCATCCGTCTGTCTGTCTGTCAGACAATGGTTTGCGCCGCAATGATTGTCAGTTCGGTGACATGCATCGCCCGGTGTGACTAAGATGTTTGATTCGGGCGTAGCAATCTCTAGCACATATGCGGCAGACAAACTTATATCTTCTGCCCATGTTTCACAACTGAACTCCAATTTCCACGTTCACTGGCGACAGTCTCGGAGGTATGGTCGGCCAACGGTGGTGACCCAGTGACAATTTTACCATACAGGACATCTTAATGTATGTGGTCATTAGCCATTCGATGGACGTGACCAAATAGAAAATTACCAATAAATAAATATGTATATTAGTTGCATAATAATAACAACACTACTTAAATTATTGTTGCAGGCCAACGCGAAAGCATGTTTCAGAATGAAATATAATCGCGCGCTTTTATTAGCGATAAAAGTGCTGATTTTATATAGAAATGTATTCTTATTCTTAATGTTCATATTATTGTAATTACTGCTATCGTTATCATTATATCCTAGTTTTGTTCACCATCTAAAGCGATTACACAAAGTCCACTGGCTTGTCCAGTTCCTGACGACCGATGGAGTAGAATGCTATTTGCCCATCACGAGTTCAGCTACCTAGTTTACAAATTGGTGTACAAGGAGGGGCCGTGTTAGTTCACAAAGGCCTAACATGAGTTAAACGTTGTGTAGAATGCATGCGAACTCGCTGTCTGCGCATCAGTTGCCGTGTGTGCGTCTATAATGTGGTTGTTTATGACCTAAAACAAAGAACAGAACCGATAATAAAATATACTGCAAAATAATTATGTGATATTGGGTAAATATTGTTGTCTTGTTCTTCTAATCTTTGGACATGTTGTTGTTGTTCTTCTTCTCCTCTTCCTCCTCGTCCTCCAGCTGCTGCTTCTCCTTCCGCTTCCCGTACTCCTTTTTCTTTTTCTTTTTCCTCTTCCTCTTCCTCTTCCTCTTCCTCTTCCTCTTCCTCTTCCTCTTCCTCTTCCTCTTCCTCTTCCTCTTCCTCTTCCTCTTCCTCTTCCTCTTCCTCTTCCTCTTCCTCTTCCTCTTCCTCTTCCTCTTCCTCTTCCTCTTCCTCTTCCTCTTCCTCTTCCTCTTCCTCTTCCTCTTCCTCTTCCTCTTCCTCTTCCTCTTCCTCCTCCTCCTCCTCCTCCTCTTCCTCTTCTTCTTCTTCTTCTTCATCTTCATCTCCTTATTCTTCACAAACTACAGAAACAACCTGTTGCCAAAATTGCCGTGAGCTCCTGAGATGCACTATGTGCAGGCAAGGCAGACTGCCGAAAAAACCAAAATGTCACTATGTGTTTCTTACCTGAAAAGTAGATGTACTTGCCTAGGCAATCCAATTACAGAGCGGCATCTCCAAACCAGCACTAAAGAAGACGTCTGACAGAAATCAAAAAAGTTGACGACCCAAAATAGCGAGGACGAAGAGTGCGGAAGAACTCAAACAGCTACGTCTAAGCCGGGGTCTCACTGCAAAGCAGACTGCAGACAGGAAGAGACGAAAGAACAGTGTTTCCGTCCTATATACCAAAGGGCGCTAAGAGGACTAAGACAAGTAAGTAGCTTGCGTTTCGATCTTTCTTCTTTACATGCAAAATCCCCAATAATTCTTCATTTTTTTTTATATATGGATCAGCATAATATATTTTAGTGCTGATAGTAGCGAAACAATGGCCCGGCAGTTGATTGATGCGAAGTTGAGCGTGGTGACTTCTGCATAATTGGCTTGGCAAGGGAGATGTCCCAAGTTCCGATGTCTGAATTAAATGTGTGTAATGCTTCAAAGTGTGCTAAGCTCATTTAAAATAAAAGGTCTGAGTGAACGGCTAGCTTTATTTAATTAATTTCTTATTCCTGTATTTGTTTAATTAGTTTCTTATTTTGTTTATACCCAAACTGGACATATAACCAGGCAAACGAAAGGAAAAGATCAGCCCTTTCTAATATGACCCGACAAATCGTCGTTGAAATCGACGTATAATATGTAATGTATATTTGTATATAAGCAAAGAACAAGCTAGCAGCCGCACAAATAAAGATGGAAAGGAGTGGGTTAAACATCACATACCGGGAGAGAAAAACAAACATATGGGTAAGAGAAACGACAAAGGTCACAGACACGATTGAACAAGTCAGAAGACGGAAGTGGACCTGGGCAGGGCACGTCAGCAGGATACGAGATAACCGATGGACACTGCGTATCACCACCTGGAAACCCTACGAAAAGAAAAGACCCAGAGGAAGACCGGCGAGACGGTGGAAAGATGAACTAGACGACTACTGGAAGGGTACCATCTGGCATAGCGCAATACAGGCATATGTGGAAGCAGCATGCTGAGGCCTTTGCCCAACCACGGGACACTATGGCTATATGATGATGAATGATGATGCTTTGTACACACCAAGCACCGAGTGTGTCTTCGCTAATGCAGCGTTAAGGTGAAGCGACATTAATACGTCATTACAATTATATTGAACCTCGTACTTTCAATTTAACGGCCCAAAATGTCAGTCTAACACGCGAGTTTACATCTAACTAAATCGGTTTTTTCTCGCAAATATAACTACTACAACACACTATGACTTGGCGATTCTTTTGGCGGCCGCAGCAATTAATACAGTAATTATACATACACTGGCGACACTAATTGGATTGCAAACAAGAAGCCCTTACGTCGTAGCCCTAAGTGCTACGTCCGCTTCTTGTAGACGAGGTCGATGATGCTGATGAATCATTTACACACACTTACCCAGTGTAGGCCTCACAAATGGGTTCTTGGGTGCGGAATGGATATCGATGAGTTCGCAATAAACGACCCTTGCGCCTCGGGCCGGTTGAGCAAGGAGTGAGGTTTAGACGACGCCAGCCGTAATGCAACTAGGACGGACGTAACACTCAAGCTAGCCTCGATTACCCAGTCTACGTGATAGAAGGACCTTTTAACTCTTCAAATACGCCTGGTAGATTTTGCTCTGCCGATGTTGCCACCAGGGCAGCCTTACCACAAGATAGGGTGGAGACGCTGATTGGCTCTCAGGCTAATTATGAAATATACACTAAAATAAGGATATGTACTATTAAAAGTATTCAACGTTAAACTGTTATTAACAAAAGAATAAAAAGAACTACAAAATTGCTGTTGCTTGTGAAGTAAGAACTATGGCAAGATTACCCTCGAGTATCCAGACTCCAATAGGTGGCAGCACCTTTTAGCCCCTCATGGATAACAGCCGGCTAAGTGACCAGACTGTCTTCTTGGGGAAGTTACGTAGCCGAACGAGAGTCGATTAAGCGACAGCGAGACTAGATTCAAGCACGAATACAACGTATCTTGGGCCTAAACTAGTCTCGCTTATTAACCGACTCTCGCTCGGCTGCGTAACTTCGCCGAGAAGATAGTCTGGTGACAAATATGCTTTGCTTATGTAATCCTTATCATGTAAGTTTACTGCTCGAAGCCGTCAGACGGCATTACTGTTTCGGATTAAGTCGCAGGTTTACGTTTATTATAACAATTAATGTTTATGTAGTATGTATGCTTTTAATAACGAAATTAAGTTATAAAATATCGATACACAAACTAACACATACTCGAAGGACATAACAACTAAAAACTAATTTATTTCGTTCCTGTATATTTTGCGCGAGATATGTTTCGATATTATGTATTTATAAGTTTAATTTTGATGAATTTTTATAATATAGTATTATCTGATAAAAAAGGGTATCTTT
>OZ024863.1:42635083-42642583 GCA_964017155.1 Oasisia sp. SBJ-2009 | reverse complement strand
TTACAATAAGGTTCTTTAAATACTTGCCCATACCGGTGCCGCGATGACATGATTGAATCCATCATCAAAAAGGCCATACTGGGCCATACTGAACACCAAGATAGTTGTATCGATCTTTCTGTGTGTTTGCAAACCATGCGCCATATCAGCCGAGTTGAAAAGAAGACTACTTATTACGGAGATAAGATATTATCGTAACATATCGCGCATCCAATATACGGACAATGTAACAAATGACAAAAATGTGCAATATAATCAGCAAAACAACTGCACATCATGATGATATCCAGTCTGCAATAAACAAGGCAAAAGTCACAAGATGTACTGGGCAAACAAACCGTTCTCCAGGGAACTTCGGTACATAAAAGACTTATACAAACATTATATACATATACAGATAGATTATGCTATCATCGAAGAAAGCTTTTCTTTCTTTCTTTTTTCTTACATATTTTTAGATGCACATAATCTGTGTGAAGCAGAATTTAGCCAACGAGCACACGTAATGACAAGAAATCGGAAAGGCGTTAAGATGAAGCCGTGAATGAGACTAGACACACAGGCTCTTTGTCACAAAGTGGCGTTGACCAGCAACGCATTGGTCTAAAGGTTAGAGGACGCTAACCCATATGTCCACGTGCTTTCGTTTAACTAGAATCTGTTCAAGACGCAGGTTCACAACAACAGGCAGTGCATTTAATTTCCCGATGGTCGGTTTCGCTTAGTAGCAATGAAACGCAATCACGGTAGACGGCCAGCCCGCTGTGGCACTCCAATACAGGATTGAGAGCAGCTTTCTGAATCATTGACTTTGTACTTTAGGGTCCGCAAATATGCAAGCACGTATTGTTGTTTAGCGGTTGGAATGCGCAGTTTTTATGTGAGAATTATTTTGTAATGAAATATGTTGTACACGGCTGCCAAATAACGCGGATAACCAACGCAGGGAACGCAATATGATATTACGCATTTGATATACAGAAATGCCGGCTATGCATTGTTTTGTGATTGGTTTGACGTGGTCTTGAGGCATCGCGTTCCAGCCACTTCCGTCCGTGGAAGTATGTGTTTGGAGGCATTGCGTTCATTCCGTTTATTCCATTCAGTCGGTGTAAACAATAGTCTGGATTTATTGTGTTTTGGTTGCTGGAATGAATGTCTGAAGCCATTGTATTATAATAATGGCGTTCTTGCGCGTATCAACGCAGTAACTCGTCAGACGCGATAACAGTAGTTCCCGAGTGCTCGTGGAAGAAAACACAATCGATGTTTTGTTTCATTAAATTGTATCAGCTATCTACGGAATGATGTACATGATTGGCAAATGTTTAATTTGTTCGGTGCAAAACCGGTTTGTGTGTGTGTGTGTGTGTGTGTGTGTGTGTGTGTGCGTGCGTGTGCGTGTGTGCGTGCGTGCCTGTGCGTGTGTGCGTGTGAGTGTGAGTGTGAGTGTGAGTGTGTGTGTGTGTGTGTGTGTGTGTGTGTGTGTGTGTGTGTGTGTGTGTGTGTGTGTGTGTGTGTGTGTGTGTGTGTGTGTGTGTGTGTGTGTGTGTGTGAGTGTGTAGATGTGTGTGTATATATATGGATGTGGGTGTGTGTGAGTGTGTGTGTGTGTGTTTGTGCGCGCGCGCGTGCGTGTGTGCGTGTCTGCGTGTGTGCGTCTGTGTGCGTGTGCGTGTTGAAATACGGTCCAAGAATGGGAGAGAGGGGAATATATTGGGAGGGAGGAAATGAGGGAAGGGTGGGTGGAGGGAGGGAGTGAAGGAGAGAAGGAGGGAGGAAATGAAAGAGGGATAGAGAGGGAGAGAAGGGACAAGGAGAGAAAGAAGGAGGGAAGGAGAAATAGAGAGGAAGGAAGCGAGAGAAAGAGAATGAGAAACCCAGGCAGTCGGACAGACAGACAAAAAGGGAAATGGAAGGGAAGGGAAAGGGAAAGGGAAAGGGAAAGGGAAAGGGAAAGGGAAAGGGAAAGGGAAAGGGAAGGGGAAGGGGAAGGGGAAGGGGAAGGGGAAGGGGAAGGGGAAGGGGAAGGGGAAGGGGAAGGGGAAGGGGAAGGGGAAGGGGAAGGGGAAGGGGAAGGGGAAGGGGAAGGGGAAGGGGAAGGGGAAGGGGAAGGGGAAGGGGAAGGGGAAGGGGAAGGGGAAGGGGAAGGGGAAGGGGAAGGGGAAGGGGAAGGGGAAGGGGAAGGGGAAGGGGAAGGGGAAGGGGAAGGGGAAGGGGAAGGGGAAGGGGAAGGGGAAGGGGAAGGGGAAGGGGAAGGGGAAGGGGAAGGGGAAGGGGAAGGGGAAGGGGAAGGTGAAAGTGAAAGTGAAAGTGAAAGTGAAAGTGAAAGTGAAAGTGAAAGTGAAAGTGAAAGAAACAGAGAAAGAGAAAGAGAAAGGAAAAGGGAGGGGGATGAGGAGGAGTATGTGTGCGTCCTTTCGTACTTGCGTGTGCTTGAGTGCAAGGAGGACAGCCACCCACACACTCTTTTATATACACAACCATTGATCGTAATGCACTTTGTACGGACCATGTATTTGAAATGGCTAGCTACTTAATAAACATGGGACATATTACAAACTTATCCGCATATAGAACACACTGATTCCATCCAGAAGTACAAGTACATGCCTCGAGACTCTGCGTGTGAAACAATCACTCTTTTGCCAGCAGCAGCGATAACTAAACGCATTTCGATGCCACTCTCCTGTCAATGTCAGGTAGTCCAACAAATCCCACGCTCCTGTCTGTGCCAGGTAGTCCAACAGATGCCACTCTCCTGTCACTATCAGGTAGTCCAACAGATGACCACTTTCCTGTCAGTGTCAGGTAGTCCAACTGATGTCACTCTCTTGTCAGTGTCAGGTAGTCCAACAGATGCCCACTCTCCTGTCAGTGTCAGGTAGTCCAACAGATGCCACTCTCCTGTCAGTGTCAGGTAGTCCAACAGATGACCACTCTCCTGTCAGTGTCAGGTAGTCCAACAGATGCCCACTCTCCTGTCAGTGTCAGGTAGTCCAACAGATGACCATTCTCCTGTCAGTGTCAGGTAGTCCAACAGATGCCACTCTCCTATCAGTGTCAGGTAGTCCAACAGATGACCATTCTCCTGTCAGTGTCAGGTAGTCCAACAGATGACCATTCTCCTGTCAGTGTCAGGTAGTCCAACATATGCCACTCTCCTATCAGTGTCAGGTAGTCCAACAGATGACCATTCTCCTGTCAGTGTCAGGTAGTCCAACAGATGACCATTCTCCTGTCAGTGTCAGGTAGTCCAACAGATGCCACTCTCCTATCAGTGTCAGGTAGTCCAACAGATGACCATTCTCCTGTCAGTGTCAGGTAGTCCAACAGATGACCATTCTCCTGTCAGTGTCAGGTAGCCCAACAGATTCCCGTCCAACGTCCGCAAGCAGCTAATACAACCGTGACGGTTTTTTGGTCCCGGCTGTCGGCCGGAGCCTGCAGTCGGCTGAAGCGTCACGGCGGCCGTGGCCGTGGCTCCGGCAGTTAGCGACCGGCAGCCAGTGATCTCCGTCGCCGGACGACGACGGATGTAGCGGTGGCTCCGTATCGAATCGTGTTACACCCGCGAGACACCGACGCCGCATGTTGGTCGGGCGTCGGAAGGCGTCGTTAGTAGCGCCGTCAACGCCGACGGAGGCGGTCAGTGTTCGGTGCCCGGTAATTAACGCGACGCGGCCGTAGCAAAAGACCAACATCTCGCGGCTGCGGCGTCCACGGGGTGGTTTTTGGGCACATTCTGGTGAGTGCGCCTCGCTCGCTGAAGGTGCACGCTTCGACGGGATTACGTCAGTGGCGCCGGTGGTAGTTCATCCCTCACCGAAGGAGGCCGTTGGTGGCGGCTCGCAGCCCGAGACATGGCGGCGACTGGCCGCTCTGGGCGCTCCAACTCCAAGTCGACTTGTCTGAAAGCAGAATTGGAATATCTTCACCCGAGAGACAAGGTAAATAACCTCTCTACGTATACCCGACGCAGTAATATAACATCATGCGATGTTGGTTGTTGTACCTCGTTCGTTAGCACGTTGGCCGCATCTAGACAATTCGTCGTCCTTAAAGCCACAGATTTATCGTAAAGACGCTTAATCTCTTTCACGTTTGCTTAAATTCAGTTGAACATGAACCATTGTATATATTTCAACAACTCAGATTAAGGTTAACGCGAACACTTGATCTTGTATATTAATTTCTGACACTAAAGCATAGTATCTCTTAAATATAGGTGTTTCTTGTCAACGTTCAATACTTCACGATATGTCATATCAATAACTACGTTTAGTATAATAACACATTTGCATCGAAATGCACAGGCTCTGACAATCCATAATGCGAAAATTGCACAACAGAAGAGAGATCGCCGTAAGTATTTGGCCCACAATGTCGTAATTTTGCCATAATTCGTCAGAAAGGTCTGTTACCGCCATGGATGCCTCGTCAGAAATTGCTCTAGATGGACAAAAACACTCACCAGTGTCCACTCGTACACAAGACCAGTGGACAGCTGTTGGGATTATAAGATTTACGTTCAAAATGACGAGCTAACACTATTGTACGGGAGAGCAGAATAACTGAATAACTTAACAGCGTGAGTGTTGATGACGTCATGAGTTCTTTACTCGATTACTGGATCAACGAAAACAGAAACGAGTCCCTGCTGCAGTGTTGTTTGTCGAGGAAGATAAACTCCGAAACCTGTCGCAAACATTAATTACATTCTTTGTAAAGGCAAGTTCTTATATAGCGCAGTATCCAGTCCTCAGGACCGTTCAAAGCGCTTTACACTTTACTTCCCCGACAGACCTGTTCACTCGGACACCATCTCGGCTTCTCTGGGAAGCATCCAGCCATATGCTACAATTAATGCGCGAAGGCTGCTCGTAGACATATCCACCACTGTCTATAGTCAGGTACTCATTTATACATCTGAGTGAACTGGAGCAATGTAGAGTGAAAAAACTTGCCCAAGGTTTTAACACCGCAGCACAGGATTCGAACCGGGGTTCTCGTAGTCGAGAGTCCGAAGCTCTACCCCTGAGCCACTGCGTTCACTATTTGTATACGATATAACTGACGTAATCGATCATTCTTGTCGTAAACATTGACGTTGAACATTACTTGCAATAGCGAACATGGACGAGATAACACGGTCGTTTACAAATATAATGAATAAGGATGGTAGTCGCCCTGTTCAAGATGTGGGAATTCTAACTGTCGTCAGTCGGAGTTCCGAGTTTCATTTTCGCTTCTTCTTCTAGTTAGACACCAACGAGCCGTCGTGGAGGTCAACAACCGGTGACATTTTACTTGTGACAGAATAGAATGTCGAGAAAAACAGACGGAGGTAACGTCATCATTAACCTTACATCCTGCGTTGTTAGAGCTCGCGCTCACCTAACGACTTACATATATCTCTAGCTCCACGAGGATCCTAGGCCAAGGCCACCCACGATGACTCTAGCGCACAGGCCTTTGGTCAGTACTCTCTGTCTCATTCATATTTATCTCTGCATATGCATCTCTCTACCAGGTGATGTTTTTGTGCAGCGTGGCATCAGATCTGTCAAATTCGTGGGGGTTCAAGCAGAAATGGAGGGGTGTAAGGTTGGGAAGAAGTTTGTGGGAGTTTCACGAATCTTTCATAGAACTTCTGTCTCTGGAGGGTAAATATGTTGTGAAATGACCAATAACAGATCTCTTCAAGTTTAATAGCAAATAAAGGAAACGTTATAATGATCGCCTATGGACAATGTGTTCTGACTCCAGGTGATTCAGCATCATTCTGCTGATTTGTCCCTAGGGGTTCCAAGTGTCTGTGATATAATTGGGCATACATCATGTGCCCAAACCAGCCTGAGTTTCTCCTCAGGATCTGCTTGGAAACTGGTTCTTGACTAGTTATTTTCCCAGATCGTCGTGTTTGATTCCGTCTTACCAATTTGTGTGTAACATTCTTCAAACACATTGAAGTTGAACAATGTCTGTATTTTGTTTCATGTGTTTTGTCATTTTCCGAAGCTGATCAAAATGCTAGAATTCTACTACAATTAAAACAGCAACAAACGTCTGGGTTTTTAACTCAGATTTGAAAACCGTTTTGTGTCTAAAGACGTGTCTTATAGATTTGGTTACTGTTCACTTTTGTGTACGCGACTGAATATTTCGCGAAGACGTTGCATTCCAACTGTGAACGAACCGTTCGACACCATATCTTCACGTGTGCCATACAAATACGCAAAGACAAAACATTTGTGTTATTTTATCCACGAAGACCTAACCCATGAACTGCTCCCGACCCAAGAAATGGCGAAACTATTGATCGTTGGCAAATATGCGTATTGCATAGACTTGCTTAAGTTTAGCAGTTCGAGTAAACAATGTAAACAATGAACATACTTTTGGTAATTATCAGAAGTAGCAATGAATGTGTGTTATTAATTTATTTAAATGTGCATGGTACACAGATTCCTAGTTTCATCGTGCCCAGGTCTTCCCTACGTCACAAACCCAGTGCACTGACCCGTCGAAAGACGCATCGATATTCGTAGGCGCGCCGCGAATCTCCTCGCAATTATATTTTATTGGGTCCGTCGTATTACTGACAAACCGCCAGCACGACGTCCTCAAGTTAAGCCCCGACTCAAACGGTCGTAAAATTCCGTCTGCCCAACGTCACGAAGTTAAGCCAGACACCAAGCGAATAACATGTTCATATACTACTCAAAATTGGCTAGGAATCAGTATTTAGGGCGGTATAATATTTTTCGGTATGGGTATCACAAACAACTGAAAATGGCATGTATTCGAGGACGTTTATTTCCTTAATTTCATTGCTGTATAAAAAATTTGAACAATAGGTAACACCAATGAAATATTCAGGAAATAAACATGTTCTCGAGTAGGACTTACATGCCATTTTCATTTTTTTTGTGATGCCCATGCCGAAAAATATGATACCGCCCTAAATAGTGATCCCTAGCAAATTTTAAGTAGCATAATAATATATGGAATATTTTGTTCACGGCTCCACAACCCCTACCATGAACAGAGACCAGGGATACCACATGCCCGTCATCTACAGCCAAGTTATCCCGCCGAAACATGGGCCAACGCACGTGACACCAGCACACGACCAAGACTCGTAGCTGATGGGTCGAAACGTCGTACGTTTCATAAAAAAATTGCCTCGGGTTATTCAAATATGGTGACTATATTTAATTCTACCTGTCATTTAGTGAACACTTCAAATCAAATGTTCTCCCTTGTGTTTATTTTGCGCTTCATTGTTGATGTAAGCGACTGTAATCCGACAATCTGATTAGACAGTTGGCGTGTCTTATACTTCTTATCTTAACTCACGATAAATCTATTGAAAAAGCGTATCCGAGGACGTATCCGCGAAGCTCATACATGACAAGTGGACGCTCGGCTGCATAAAAGCATCACGTCACTAAGCAACCAAATTAAAGTACAATGACGTGGACGTGCCATGGTATG
>OZ024863.1:42620083-42632583 GCA_964017155.1 Oasisia sp. SBJ-2009 | reverse complement strand
CAAAGCCGTCAGACGGCAGCACTGTTTTGAATAAACCCACAGGATTACGTTTATACAAATAATAATAATAATAATAATAATTCGTTTTTATAATGTACGTATGCCTTTGATAACGAAATAAATTTATAAAATATCTGCACACAAATAAAAAAAGTAGGAAATAAATATATAAGAAAATGTAACAACGTAAAATTTTCATTTCTGTTTATTCTGGGTGTGACACATTTCGGTATAAGTTTAATTTTGAATAGTTTGTTGTACTATTATAGTATTATCTGAAAAAAGTGTATCTTTATTTAATTTGTTATTTCAAATTCGACCTGAGAACCAATCAGCGTCTCTATCCTATTTAGGGCAAGGCCGCTATGGCGGTAACATTGCCATAGCATTAATTTCCCAGGCGGATGCGAAGAGATGAAGGTGCTGCCACCTCATGGCGTCTGGGTAACCGAGACTAAGATTACATCCCATTTAAAAAATAAACCAAATGAGTAAACTATAGGCGTGGTGATGTTGGCGAGAGCTGCAAATGGTCAGATTATTATATACACATGGGAAGATTATGATATAATCTAACAATCTGCAGCAACTCTTTCGACAGTCACTGTGTGTAAAAATGACCGGAAGCTAGCAGAGGAACTTCCGGCGTTGCCTCGTTTCCAGAACGGTTTGGAGAGCCCTTCTCCATCTCTCAATCTTGCCCAATGTAGTTCCACTAACCGTATGCGTGTCGATGATAGCTTACGCGGTTCGCTTACTCTGCACTAAGCTTGTTCCACATCGAGATGGATGGATATGTGCGGTTAGACAGCGGCCTTGTTTGCGGATAATCTACACGCTGAACTGCTGCTCGAATCTACAATTGCCAGACGACTGAAATTACACTCCCGATAATTCTAATTCATTTGGCGATCAGCTAAGAGCACGTCTACACGGCGCCTAGTGGACGATAAAACTTCTTCTCGGTGACGTCAATGCTAAACCGTTTGAGTGGGTGGAACTGTCGACAGTACTTAGGAGTGAAGATAATGGTCAAGACGTTCACTTTCGTTTTGTAATTGACTCCTCTAGCGGCACTTTGAGCTGTACTCTATGTTAAAGCTGCGTTGTCAATTAACTGATAGACATTTTATAATGATGAAATATGTAGTATGTGATTAGTAAAACCAATACACCAGGTAGCTAAATGTTAAATACGCGTTATTTTGCTGAATTGTGCCGAAAAATTGTTTAACTGTGATCACGTAAGTCACGAAATTCATCTGTTTGCAAGAAACGTGTATAATTATAAGATAAATATGAAAGAGCATACATTAGTGAAAGGGCGTCTTTAATTTTCTTACTTACTTAATCCTCTTCGTTCCCAGTGCGACATAAAGCCACAACAATCTTTCGCCACAAGGTCCTGTCTTTTGCTTTGGCCTCAGTCTCACCCGACGACAGCCCCATCTCTCTCAGCTCAGCTCTTTAATTTAGACATTAACATAATATCGTGGTGCAAATATTACGAAAATTGTACCCTCTGTGTACGAATAAGGCGCTTTATAAGAATAAACCACATATCAAGCTCGCAAGTTCTCGCCATTATCGCTATTAAAAATGTAACTTTCCAAATATATGCAATTTGATAGTTTGTCGGCAGTGTAAAACTAGAAATTCGAAGTGCTTATAAAGCTTTCTATGTGAACATAACACTAAGTGACATTCACGCAGATATTTTTAACGGCTAGAAGCGACTACTCGCAAAAGTCCATCAACATTATGTAAATCGTGGAATCATCCACGGTTTATTTGTGTACAATTAAACGATCAAAAGGTCTTCAATAAACAAAATAACTAGTCAACAAATTCAGCCTTTGATAGGGGGTGTAAGTCTCGCGCGCGAAAACGAGGCTGGGGCAGTTGGGGCAAAAGGTCCATATTCTCCATGTGAACATATAGGACTTTGTTTGGTTTTGGTTGTAATAATCGAACTGTTCCTAAATAGCTCTTTTCGGTTATATTGTCCGAAGGATTATTACAAGCAGAAGCAATGGAACACTTTGCCGGTGACAATGATCACGGAAATCATGAATTTTAATCGATAATTATGGTGTTTGCCATAGCATTAGCGGCAAGTACTTGTTTTTGGCGATCTTGACTAATACTGAAGAGTGCCATTTTTCGCGTAGTATAACCTGTTTGGGGCAAACGTATACATGTGTTATGATTATGTGCATTTAGACAACTTGTTAGATAAAAGTGCTTATCGAAACCACAACGTATTCTTGTGTACAGTCCCCAACCAGCTCCAGTCGCGCGGAGTTTCGCCTTGTACCGTGACCCACTTACAGGCCCTATTATCAGGAAGTGAAGCGCGATTTAGCAAAACATACGACCTACCTAATGGACTTGCACTTCGGCCTCGGCTCAGTGACGTGTGGTTGTACTTTTGACATTTCGTGACATATGACATTAGCGACTGTACCACGAAGGAAACTCTAGACACAGTTCCGTACACGAGTACAATGTCTATTAATTTGTTCTAAGTGTATCCAGTCTCGCTCGTTGCTTGCGAATGCATTAGTGCTAAAACCATGTTACACGCACTATTTATAGTAGGCATTCTCCGCGTGGCCACGCAGGAAGGACTCGTTAAAGGACGCCGATATGACATACACTTTGAAAAATGAAACCACCGGTACTCACTTATATAAAATATAATATTACACAGAAAACCAGTTCTGATCCTCAACTTTCACCGTAAATCTGTAATCAAGTTTATTTTCAAGGTCCTAATTAAAAAATTGGTCTTTCAGTATCCCGTTGCGCAAGAGCCATATGCTTACACACACGCGCGCGCGCGCACAAACACTACACACACGCGCGCACACACGCACACACGCATACACACACGCACTCACACACACACACACACACACACACACACACACACACGTGAGCGCGTGCGCGCACACACACACAAATATAAATGAATGCCAAATACGGCATTAACGTTGAATGTAGCAAACTCACCATATTACGATACGACAGAATGGTTCTGCAGTATAAGCATGCCATGTAAAACAAGTTCGCATTACAGTGCATATAGAACATACATATGTCCTAAAATGAAAATCCAGTTGATGGTAGAAGGAAGATTCTTGGTCAGACGACATTGAAGGTCTAGGGCAGTATGACCTCCTCTGGTATCGACAGCGACTACCAGCGATAAAGCCACGTCAGGAACATAACATGTTCATTACCGATCTTGGTCATATTACGACAACGTTACAGCAGCCATTACTCCAGCAGTGTTGCTGCGTTTACTGGGGAGCGCCATTATTGGATCTTCCGAGTGATGGCGTTGTCACACGTGCATAGCATGGCGCAGTGTTATCTCTTTCATGTCAGGTCGTTTATCAGCACTTGCTATTCAAAAGTTCATATAATAAAATTAATAAAATCTTAGTCTACAATTTTTTATTTAGCAAATTCATCTGGTGTGAAATATATATAAAGTTGAAACTTAAACAACCATCCTCATTCCGTTGCAATCGTAATCCACGGCTGACGGTGTGGCCCAAATAATCGGTTGCGACCGGCGAACTTGTCCGATAATGTGTGATACTCCGCCACCGGTTTAATAATAATAATAATAATAATAAACTTATATAGCGCCAAATCTAGCTTAAAAACTATTCAGGTCGCTTTACATGATAACATGATAACATGTTCTTAAAACTAATTACCCAAATGTATAACTAAAACAAAATTAACTGTATATTATATAAAAGTGCATAAAGACAGACTAATAAAAACATTATAAATAAATAAATAAATATAGAAAGGCTAAAAAACAGAAATACACAAGGTCATTTAAGGCAGAAGTAATGTTCTCTTCGATGCATTGTCTCTTCATTTAATTATTTCTGCATCAGCCAAAGTATTGTTTAAAATATAGCGTCTTTAACGCATTCTTAAAAGAGTTCTCATTGCACAGTTCTCGTAATGAGAACGGTAGTCTGTTCCACAGGTCCGGAGTAGCTGCGGGGAAACACGCATCTCCAGCTTTGCATTTTGTTTTAGGTCTTTTAAGCTGTTTGGTTCCCTCTGAACGAAGTGCTCTGGTTGGCGTGTAGATGCAAATAAGGTCACGCAAGTACACTGGTCCACGACAGTTGACTGCTCTGTGGACGAGTAACATTATTTTGAAACAGACACGTTCCCGGACCGGCAGCCAATGGAGTTCCTTCAGCACAGGCGTGATGTTGGAGTATTTTGGCACGCGCATGATCAGTCTAGCGGCAGTATTTTGAAGACGCTGTAGTCTGGCAAAGTTCTTGTCAACTGTGCCATATAGCAGAGAATTACAGTAGTCAAGCCTTGATGTCACGAGTGCGTTGACCACCCTCTCCCTCGTCGGCCTTGGCAAGAACTTGTTAATTTGACCGATGTGATGGATGTGATAATATCAGCATCGAACAATTTCTGATGTGTTGGCAGACATGTTCATGTGATTGTCCAAGTACACACCAAGGTTTATCCGATTACGTGTGATACTCCGCCACCGGTTTGTCCGATTATGTATGATACTCCGCCACCAGTTTATCCGATTACGGGTGCTTCTCCGCCACCGGTTTATCCGATTACGTGTGTTACTCCGCCACCGGTTTGTCCGATTATGTGTGATACTCCGCCACCAGTTTATCCGATTACGGGTGCTTCTCCGCCACCGGTTTATCCGATTGCGTGTGTTACTCCGCCACCGGTTCATCCGATTATGTGTGATACTCCGCCACCGGTTTATCCGATTACGTGTGATACTCCGCCACCGGTTTATCCGATTACGTGTGCTACTCCGCCACCGGTTCATCCCATTATGTATGATACTCCGCCACCGGTTTGTCCGATTATGTGCGCTTCTCCACCATCATTTTGTCCGATTACAGCTTCATGCAATTAGCAATTCCTAGGTGCCTATTTGTATAGCATATAATTATTAAGCATGCATGCCATAACTAGGACACACACGCCTTTTAAGAGCATCTGACGCCACGACAGCGGTTCATGCAAGATTAACTTTAATTGCTGAATCTTAGACAAAATTTGTCTTTAAACTGAGGCAATGATAAAAACCATACCACGTTAGCATCAAAGCCGGTGGCCATGTTTTTGTTGCGTTGTAGCGAACATTCCTGCTGTTGAAAAACTGCTACACCGACTCTTAATGCGCATGACCGGAAATATACGTGTGTGTCGGTGAAGAAGTATAAAAATGACGATGAACGAAATTGAACGTATTGTCATCTACATAGGAAAATGAAATATTCATGGGCCTTATATAAAAAGGAACTATGCGTATTAGATATCATATTTGAACTGTTTTCTCTTCTCAAGTAGTCTCACTGTACTACACGCTAAATATAACGAATGCGGTAAGCATTGTAAATAGAGGGGCTATGGCATCCTCAAAATTGCCCACCTAATCCACGCACGAAAACGGTTCTTGTTTTGCGCACTACACACGAATTACGGTGACGAGACAGTATAAGATATATCTTATCGTGCTGAAAACCGACGGGAATACGAAATTTATTGCATAAAGCGTGTCCCGTTTCGCAATAAGCGCGCGCTAAGTCTGCGCGAGACGGAAAAGACGGAACATCATCGATCGCAATTACCGGTGCCATTCTCTCACTGTTGTGTACGACCCCAGACACGTCATCAACCCGGTCGCCGACACGAGGAGCAATGCTTTAAAGCGACATGATCAGTTTGTGGATTTTTATGTTTATTGCAAAATCATGTTAATCAGTATAAGTTATAACTATTTTAGCGTCCTGGCCGCCAATAAAGGTTTTATCGAAACAGAACTGACTTCGTAATGTTAAACGTCGAATGTTTATAAGAATCCCGACGCTGTCACTCAAATCGCCGTGAGTGACACCTACCCTTTGACCTTTACCAACTGGGAGCTGTGGACCTGGCTGGGTGTGGTGTTAGTGGCGTCAACTTGCGTCAATTTCCTTCTGGGTGTTTAGCCATTAGGAAAATGGTTTTCATTTCGAAAACGCCTCGTGGTCGATGTAAACAGAGCTAAGCGCCCTTACTACGTCTATTTGCAACCCCTAAATGGTACATAAAAACAAATGTTGACTGTTTTTACGCTATAATAGGTATAATTTATAACGCATAACATGAATTTGCAATACAATTTAAAAGCCACGAACGGACCATGTCGCTTTAAAGTAATGCATCCATTCGGCACCTGTCTTTAATCACGCCTTTAGGCCGGATTTATGTTTTCATTTTCGTAGATTTATGTGTGGACGAAGAGTTCGCATAGGACCAACCGCGAATCGATACGCGCCTGTGATTGCGACGTCATATTAACCAAATGGCGTCCCAAAGGACGCCGCCATCCGTGAATCGGACATGTCGCGTTCCATTTGTTGGCGACAAGAAGTGTTGTACACGCCCACACAGTCATTCGTGAAATTATCTCCCCGTGGTAACGGCCAGGTCCGTATTAAAGAGGTGTCCGTGTTAAAGAGGTCGAGCAGTTTATCAAACAAAGTGTGTGTGTGTGTGTGTGTGTGTGTGTGTGTGTGTGTGTGTGTGTGTGTGTGTGTGTTTGTGTTTTTATTTTATTTGTGTATGTGTGTGTGCGCGTGCGCGCGTGCATGCGTGCGTGCGTGCGTGTGTGTGTGTGTGTGTGGAAAAGACCTCTCAACGCACCCAACGTTTACGCATAGTGATACATTTTAGAATTTGTCCATTTGATAGTCACATGTGTTCAAGAGTGAACTTATAAATGTTCTATCCTAAGCACATATTGGTTGATTTGGACTCCTCAGGTCCTAGAACTAATTCAGTTTGACTGCCCAAACGGCAACTATGAGCAACTCTGGTAATTTGCGTACAATAGCCACTGGTTATGCAGATCTTAAAAAAATACTTCAGAACTACTTCTCTTAGAATTACGTGTACTACCACTTTTTAGGGCTATTTGAGTAGGTATGGTTCATTTCTGATGTCAACATTTCAGTTCAAGGGTAAAACCAGATGCTGAAGGTCAGGTAAAGGTCAAAGTTAACCTCTCGGTGGACAACAAATGGAAACTTCTATTAAATTAAATTTTAGTTTATTCATGAATATAAATGAATAATATTTTACTATCTGACACATAGGTTCATGAGAAAAGAGTATTCAGTCATAATGTAGTTTTTTTGGAACACGTAGTCAGACATGTTACACACAGAGTATAGTGCAAATATCATTACTAATATTGGCATTCATTTCTCTCTGAGGGAAATTCTTGCATTAAGTAATGATGTGTGTCGCAGCCACATAATCCAGTGCTGCATTTCTTGCCCTGCACTCTACACTCACAACGAATCACATCACTCAGGTATATCATGATGGCCTAGGTCAGCCTAACAAAAAACTGGAGCTGGGACGCCATCCCAGATCTGCAAGCCGAACTGAGTGATATCGGCGGACTCGTCAGGTGGGGCTTGCTGGTCTGCCGCTTTCTACAGCATGACCTGGACATTGGCCCGCAGCATATGCAAGAACAGGTTGGTTGCCCTTACAAAAAAGAGCCAATGGTATAACACTGAATACCACTGTATGACATTGGACCATTCAATGGTACTCTCAATGGTAATTTAAAATACCATTCAATACCATTGAACGGTACAAAGAGTCCTAAATATCATTCAAATGTGATATTTTTGGTAAGGGTGATGTTGGAGGCAGGGCTTTGACTTTGGGCCTTTTCTTCTTCTTGACGAAGAGTGTGAAGTGGGCAGACTCCATGGATATTCCCGGTAGCTGACAATGCAGTGCGATGAAAATAGGTTTTCCCGTCTCTGTCTGACCCGCCTGCATCGCACCCACTTCCCGCAGTGCATTACTCTCTGAAATCTTCAGTATGGTGGTAACATCGGCAGAGTATAAACATACCAGGCTGATTTTTTTTTGGGGGGGGGGCTAAAACGTGCTGTCACCTCACGGAGCCTGGGTAATTGAAAATAGGAAGGAACCAGTTTGGTTGGCAATGACCCTTACACAAAATACCATTCAAATACCATTTAAATACCTTTCAATACCATTGAGTGGTACTTGAATGGTCCTACGGTATTTGAATGGTATCTGAATGGTTTTTGAATGATATTTTGGATTCTTTGTACCGTTCAGTGGTATTGAATGGTATTTTAAATTTCCGTTGAGAGTACCACTGAGTCCTGTTGAAATATCATTGAATGGTCCAATGGTACTGAATGATACTGAATGGTATTCAATGGTAATCAGTGGTAGCCTTTACCATTGGCTCTTTTTTGTCAGGGGAAACTGAGGCGTAGGCATTTTAACGATGGGCAAAATCCCCCACCCAGACGCCAACAATGGTCAACAGTACATCTCACATTCCCTTCGACTATGTGTGTGTGGGGACAAAACAACCACGCTTATGCCTAAACTCGCTTAACCAGCTGTCGGTCGGCTGCGTAACTACGCCGATAAGAGTTGAGTGGCTTAAAAGTGCTGCCACCTCACGGAGCCTGGATAATCGAGGCTAGCTTATGCCCCGATGTCTGACGGTGGTCAATAATTCACGCAATAACAGTTTCATAGTTCAAAGATCATTATGCCTCAAATGATATCTGAAAAGAGCGTATTATAATAGTAGTGTGACATGTTTATAAGGAACAGGATGTACCAAGAGGTTCAAAGGTAATACTTCACCAATCCACAAGATGGTGCCACCATGCAGATCGTTTACACATTACGATAGGGGGCAGCACTTGTATGCACTTGGGCGACAATCTGCCGTAATCGATGCGGCTATGAACGGGTTCTGCAGTAAATAAATTATCGATTGCCAAACAGCGCAGTGGGAGAATCCTAGCTGGCCGCGATTCAAGGTTCACTTCATTATTTGCACACCGATTAAATAGCACGGCGAGGATGAACTAACAGGCGCATGTGGGGTAATGGCTACTTGCTAACCATTCACATACAGATGGCAATTTTTGGTTGCTCTTATGTGGAATAAGGTTTATGTTTTTGTTTAGTGTTAGGTTTAGGTTTAATGTTAGGGTTAGGATTAAGGCTAGGGTTTGGATTTGGGTTAAGGTTGGGGTTAGGTTGAAGGTAATTTTTGACAAGACTGACATCAGGTGTTTTGCATGCATTTGTACGTGAGTGGTTAGCAAGAAGCCACCTCCCGTATGTGAAGTGCTTTTCAGCATCCACTGACGTGTATTCGGCTTTGTCTGCGTGGCCATGCAGTGTTAGAGACTAAGATGACCCAGTTTAAATGTCTCTCGTTAGCCGCTGGCGACAGTATAACTCACGGCTAACAGCGATCACAGTGTTGCGTAACACATTCTGGCAGTGCCATCACCCCGCTGTGTATGTCAATAGCGTTTTGTTTTGGTTTTATAGTCATCATCGCGATAAAATATAGACCCTTCTAATCGCATGGTCTTACAAATCAAAACGGAAAGTCCCTTTAATAAACATATTGCTAAAATTCTTATAAAAATAACTAAATAGGGCATATTGCAGCCATGAACAATATTCCGTTAAAGACAAGTTTATAATACTGTTTTAGTTACAGTCCAAACATATTGACAAAAACACCTGGCACATGTATGGACTACCATAGCCTTCTCAATCACAATCGTAATTGTATTTCTCACAATATTCACCCGTTAATGAGCGGCAGCCGTTGCATTAACACCTCCAGCGCGATCGTGCGAACCCGTCAAAACGTACTTCGTCGGCGCGTGCATCGCCATGGCAACGAGTGAATAACGACACGGTCGCCAAGGTTACGGGGGCGGACGGGACGCGGGAGTGGCGCGAGCGTATGGCGAGTGTTTACGAGTGATGTAACACCACTCGCCGTGTTTAATTAAATATTAAACGTAACCAGCAAACTCCGATAAGCCTCGTTCATTGCGTGCAGTGGACACAACACTGCAATTGTCGACAGGTGAACGCTGTCAACACGGAATAAACGTCATTGCCGCCCCCGTCGCAGAATCGACATCAGGCCTAATAAGATTAAATCAATATAAGCCGCACTGAGGAGATGGTGGCATTAATTTGAGGTGACGTATCGCTGTGAGCTCGGGACGTCGGTACTATCTGAGCTGCAGATAGCTGTACACGTTGTTATATATTATATTTTAACAACAAAAATACATACATTGTAATTGTGTCACGTTTGTCTCCCGCCTTGATTTGTTGCTTCTTGGTGCATGTCACCTAATGCAGTTCTATTTTGCAATACTTAATACGAGGCTTATCGTAATAGCAAACACGTGTCAATGTACTACGCATCCGTAGAATTCGCGTTTATCCAATTAATGTATAATGTTCTCTTAATCGTTATTGCATACAATATTTTAATTAATTTTCCCCCAGCAGAAACAAATCACTTGACAGCAAAACTAGAGCAGCTCAGCATCTAAAACAACTGGATAGGATTTTCGTCGGCGCCATTTACATTATCACATCACTGGCATTGTTTCCTGATTGTTTCGCAGTCTTTGTGCTCTGGGTTTGTGTACAACTATTTGTAGACGACCGTTTGCGTTCGGATTTCTTCCTTGTTAGCTTGGTAAGCTTTTGGTACTGACTTCTTGGATGTAACGGCTTCACGTGCTTCAAGTTATGATATACAAGGGGACCAGTGAGGAGTTTAGCATGAGTCACATTCCTTTTCTTAGTTCCCGTTTTCCTGTGAGCTTTAGGGTATAACATGATCTCTGCGAATGCATTCGATTGGATGCCACTGTGATATGAATCAACAATGGTAATATGAGCATGCTCATAATGCCTCATATTACATTAACTTCATGTGGCTCATATTGTCCAAAGGGTATTTTGATACAAGTGGGACATTTACTCAACGCGGTTACACTATTGCCTATGACACAGACTCGTCACAAAACGTCATTCATGTTGATATAAATTTCAAGTGTACGATTTATATTCATACATTCATTCATATGTGTATTAATTGATATGCACTAATTCACCGTGCGGAAATCGTATAAGAAATGTTATAGACTGTTATTCACGTATGTATTTGTATAAATTATGTTCTGCCTAACAACTGCAAATTTTGGCGGCCTGCTCCGCTACCTTCCTTAACCCAGTATACAAACGATAGATGACAACTTTTGTTGTATCATTTCTGAGTTAGTGAAGTGGCCCATATTTTCTGGTGCCTCATAATACCAGTCCTACCCTACGTGTAATGTTATACCTACACTCGTAGCGAGCTGCAATTTCTGTGAGTCTGAGTGGCTCGTCCGATAACGGAAGCGGTATTAGCGATACAGCTATTTGACCGGATGCAAACCCACGCACCGGAAGTGTGTAGGCGCATGCGCTTTGACAGTTTATTACCTGGATTGTAGTCGGCGGGTACATACGAGCGTCTAAATTATGAAGAATCACCGTTATACACACCGCGTGGATCGTATAAATCTACATCTAAGTAGATATGTGTCTCCTTCCTGTCAGACGCTACAAGTTGTTCATTAGTGATCTCGCCTTACAGGTTGTTCTCTTTATTTATTCGTAGAACGGGGAGAGGGTGTCTGATTATAATGTCTTAAAATGATCGTCGTATGAGGTGTCATTGATCACTGAGGATGGTCACTGCCGAAGTGCATGTCATCATCAGCGATTCATTTACATCTTAAATAGAGACAAAACCGACATTAAAGAGATTCCTTTAAACTGTTAAGCTCTTTATATATAATGTACGCAATTTTTAATTAGTCACGTTAACGTAATTATTTTTCATAATGATATGCCAACATTTAATTTTGAAATGTGTTTTATTAATCACTTTAACAACCCTGAAAACTGACGTGATCATGAATATAGATCTACGGTTCATTTCGCCAGACTGGTTCTATCCGGCAACTTCAATTGAATAATAGCGGTCATTAAGTGATTCTCTGCGCATGCAAGAATATTAATTATAACCGTGCTGCATAATTAATCAGCCCCGTGGTAGCAAGCTCAATGTTTCAGGTAAACACAGTTATGCATCGGCTTGTTGCGGAGAAAACACATAAGTTTTGCATTGATTTGCGAGACAAAGGTAGCAGGGAAAGTTCTTATGCGAAATTATCATGTTTTGATACAGTACATCTCGAATGCATATAACCTTAAACAGAATGCCTTTAGCGTGATCACACCACAGTGACTGGTTGAATCGACTACTTTAAATCATTTGCATCCCCGCCTTGTGTCGATTTTACATAATGTGTTACGCGTTATTACCTATCGGTGGCACGTTTACATCAAAATTTGATTCAATTAGCAAACTAAAATGAACTTAGCACCATGACAACAATTCCCGGAGAACGCATGCCGTTGGAGACAACGTTTCCTCTTGCCGACAGGCGACGCTGCGTTTGCACCGGTTTCACTCGCTAATTTTAGTACACTTCACATTTGTATATATGCGCCAGTGCGACTGCGTG
>OZ024863.1:42580083-42605083 GCA_964017155.1 Oasisia sp. SBJ-2009 | reverse complement strand
TGTCCCTGTATCCGGTCACGTGTGCTAAGCGTACGTGACCGCTCACAGCGAGTTAACCGCAATACCCTACTGTGTTTTGTTGACCGTTCGTTCAAAACACTGTAGGGTGTTGGAGATTCCTTTGAGTGCATTGTTTGGCAATAGTAGGTCAACACAACATTGATTACTGACACAGATTCGCCACACCAGTCCACCTTCATCCAGCGTATACACACACAAATATCAATATTGCATTAACCACAATTCAGGAGGGCGTTGGTCGTCACGCCTTCCAGCCCCATCGCAGCGATATCAGCTTGACTGGGCGTTACTCATTGTCGTGTTACGATAAATTCACGAAAAATTACATGCGTTTATTAAAATACTAGCCTACATCCATAGCGCAACACACCAAAGGCAGCAGTTATCAAAATTACAATATTTATTGCTTTTATAATAGAATAGAATAGAATAGAATAGAATAGAATAGAATAGAATAGAATAGAATAGAATAGAATAGAATAGAATAGAATAGAATAGAATAGAATAGAATATAATAGAATAGAATAGAATAGAATAGAATAGAATAGAATAGAATAGAATAGAATAGAATAGAATAGAATAGAATAGAATTTTATTCATTTTAACCACATATCATGGTACATAGAAGATTACATTTTTACAAATACATATATAGAACATGCATAACACTACATATCTATAATTACAACTGGATAATAATTACCCAGCTATATTACTACCCGTGTAAAATTACATTTATACAGGTTCACGAATAATGCATTCGCCGCGTGGCGCTATCTGATGGAGTGAGGGTGAATCACATCACCACTCAAATCTCTTAGGGCACTCTAATAGAATAAGTTAAACCCATATAGCAAACATGTAAGAGAATGACTGTAAGTAACCATTGTTATTGGATTTTTTTTTATAGAGATAAGAGAAAACAAATGTATATGGGGGGAGTGGACGTGGGAAATAAGATCGCTGACCAGGATTAGATACACTTACATTGGTGAAACGGTAGCGGTCATATAGTCCGTCGCGTAACAGGGTTTTTGTAGGAAAATCGTTGAAAGAATTAGCCTAGGTCATTATGTCACAACGATTTTGCACATTCACGCGAAGAGCACAAGAACTTCGATTAAAATGTGGGCTTGTAGGCTGTAATAACTTAAATATGTTAACGTGGGCGGAGACTGCGCGGGATTGACTGTTCATAAGATTATTTTTAAACAAGAAGCACAAAACATTAATAGATTAAGCACTCAGTCGGTGTAAAATTACATCACCCCTTCAATCAACCAATGCCTCCCTGGGAATTCACAAACTGTCCTTTCCCGTTTAAATTCGATCGCCTTTTCATCGCCTTTCATTTTCATACAATTTCCAATAATAACACAGTTCCTGTTCCGCTTTGTGTCGCCCGACAATTAACTCGAATAATCGCCAAACACTTATCCAGGTTCCGTTCCGTTCCGTTCACTCTTGCGCGAGTCTGATTTTATCGATACCACTCCAGATTAAACGCCACTTCCGAGTCGTTTATGTTGCCCGCCGCGACAATTAGGGCTTCTGGCTCAGCGATCCATCGGATATTTGATGGGTGATGCGTAATGCTATCTTCCTCTCCGCATTTGCCATTGCACAAAAGCAATTAACTGTGGTGGTTGGTGTTTCCTCTGCATTTACTCAGGTCCTCTGTTCCGTAGTTTCTTGTCGAGCAGGCGTCAGTCTGTATTAGCTGCTCGACAGCTCTGTCCCTTTACAACATCGAGACAATTCTGTACTACACTAATTATCCGGTGCATTTTACTGCCGCCAGCCATTGATTGGCATCAAGGCCACTGACTGTGCAATTAGCCATATCAATAGCCAGCCTAGCCGATTGCGTCACCGCAAACAATAAATACGGATGCAGTTTTATTGTGTTATGTTGTCAAATAAACTGCACTTCACCGATATACGTGGATTTTAGTATGACGCAGGTATTTGCAATACACTACATTCCCGAATGTATTAAGATAATGTCTAACAACGCATCTGATTGGTTGATGCGTTAACTGCGACAACGAGACTCATTAGACGTTGTTTAATACGCCGTTTATAAGGGTGAGTGCACCATCGCTGTTGTGCTTCGAAACTTGACTGCTTAAATATAATTTGATAAACGAGTTGAAGTTCTTGAATCATCACCGTAGGTCAATGTAATAACAGAACAATAAGTGTAACGACACAAACCCCTTTATCCAGGATTAACTCGGCCATCCGGTAGTCTTAAATTCTAAAATGCGGCGACGCAATAATATTTATGTATAGGAATGTTATTATTAAAGTCATACGGTCCTGGTGACCCATGTCCCCCAAATACGTTGCTGTATAAATAGTATGCCAACCGTGTATCAAAGGAGAATAAGACTGTTTCTTCTCAAAAATGAACTGGTGTGTTCCTCCAAATGAGTTTCTCTTGAGAATTGTGCCCCACGAGTCACGCATTTGAAGAGTCTCCCTAGTGTGAGTCCGGGATTGTGCCTTCAATGCACTTCTGGTATCAATTGATGTGGTTAGGTTGCATGTCCTCACAACAACAACTCGTCTTGAGGTCATGTTTAAACTTAATGTGGTATGTCATGCAGGTTAGAAAATAAATAATTTATAAAAAACAATTGTGGTGAACATAGGAAAATGAACATTAAAGGGTACTGCGGTTTCTGCATCTTTGTCTCTGTCTGTCTCTGTCTCTGTCTCTGTCTCTGTCTCTGTCTCTGCCTCTCGCTCTCGCTCTCGCTCTCGCTCTCGCTCTCGCTCTCGCTCTCGCTCTCGCTCTCGCTCTCGCTCTCGCTCTCGCTCTCGCTCTCGCTCTCGCTCTCGCTCTCGCTCTCGCTCTCGCTCTCTCTCCTCTCTCTCGTTTTGTCTCTGTCTCTGTCGCTGTCTCTCTCTCTCTCTTTCTCTTTCTCTCTCTCTCTCTCTCTCTCTCTCTCTCTCTCTCTCTCTCTTACGCTCTATCTTTCTCGTTCACTCGCACACTCTCACCCTCCGTACTGTTTACCAACTGAACGTGCTCCGACGCACTACCATTCAAAACGAGAACATGGCAACGCGATTACTAAAGTAAAACACAATATATATTATAGTCTCATAAAAACTAAATATGAATTCATAAATAAAACCCTGTGAAAAGTCACCATCACTGTAACGTAAATGTTTCCATTTTGTGTCTGGTTCGTATTTGGCGTCAATTTATCAACACCAACGACATGCCCGTGGTGCCATTAATGCGGCAACCGTCCGCTGTTTCACGGTATCGATTCGTAGCTGCTGCGTCGTTTCCCGCGCTCACCGCCGGAAGTGGTTCCGCGCCGGTCGTCTGCGGCGGTGACGGCGAGGGCCATTGTGGATTTCGCCAATTGCAATGTCGGTGCAGCCAGCGGCGTCGGCAAACGTTGCTAATGAAACACGACGCGGTCGTTTGGTTCACCCGAGGCCAGGGCCTCCCACATCCACCGTCGTCGACACTTTACCAATATTAAGTTAGCGGGATATGATTTGATCGCGTGACGTTTCTCGCGATATCTGATCAGCGGATGTTTCCGCGACAGTAAAGCGAGCCGAGGCTGTTTACACGGCCGGCGTGTAGTGTGACGCAAACACGCGTGTCCTTGAGAGTGACGAGGGGGTCGTGGGTGTGAAAGAAGATTGGTGTTCGGAATGAACGAAACTTATACATGTTTAATGGCCATTGAACCTCTCTCTTTTCTCTACCATTTTCTCCCCGTCTTTGTCTGTCTGTCTGTCTGTCTGTCTGTCGATCTGTCTGTCTGTCTGTCTGTATGTCTGTCTGTCTGTATGTCTGTCTGTCTGTCTGTCTGTCTGTCTGTCTGTCTGTCTGTCTGTCTGTCTGTCTGTCTGTCTGTATGTCTGTCTGACTCTCGCTTTCTCTCTCTCTCTCTCTCGCTTTCTCTCTCTCTCTCCCTCCCCCCCCCTCTCTCTCTCTCTGTCTCTCTCTCTGTCTCTCTCTCTCTCTCCCTTCCTCGCTTCCTCTCTCAACTGTTTCGGATTGTTTATTCTGATCTCCGCATCTACTTCTTCCAATCTTCTCTGTTTGTGCTCTTTGTGGATCTCCAAACACCCTCTCTGTCTATCCCAGTCGGCTCATACATCCCTACCTTTCTTCTAAGATGTCCCGTCATTACGATTTCTTCCCTTAATTCTAATCTCCTCTTGTCAGTTAGCGTGCTCATAGAAACTCCCAATCGTATCGGGAAACATCCAGGCATCACGCAATGTAACTAATGTCACTCGTGGACATTCATTGACATTTTCACTCGAAAGACCTTTATAGGTAATTCCAATACCGCCGCCCCGTGGGCTTGTTTCGTTAGGATAAATCTAATTTAGCTGTTCGCGTAACCTTTACTCACGAGAACAAAATGTTAAAGCGGACAGAACAGAATACACCTCCAGGCAAACACATGTATTGTGTGTTCTATCGTGGTTCAGTCATGATCATAAAACCACACAAATCGTTATTCCGACAGCATTATTAATATATATATATATATATATATATATATATATATATATATATATATATATATATATATATATATATATATATATATTACCACCAAGAACGATTCTGGTCCAGCAGAGAGTCGAGGATTTTAATTCACGATCGTTGCTTAAGTTTATTATAACTGCAGGATTGATAATAAATTATCACCATTGGTTGTCTAGCATGGACAATAGCGCTAAAACATCACCATAGATTATCTAGCATGATCCAACTTCTGGCCAATGTCAAATGTCATCACTTCAAGCAAAACTCTGGCCGGCTGCCCTGGACGTCAAGCCGACTAATTCCGAGAATTCCTCCGGCGTTTACGATCAACGTAGACACCCGAGTCAGCACAGGTACGACCGAATGAAATTGTCAGCGATGAAGCGCATCCTGCTGCCGCCAGCAGAGACTAGAGAGAGTCCGGTAATTCCCAAATGATTCGGAAAATGGATGCTAAATCACGCTCAGCGGGATTCCGGTCTGTGTGACTTTATTTTGGTCATTATAGCGTAGCGTGTGGCTACAGCAAATATGACCTGTGTCTGTGTATGCGCGCGCGTGCGTGCGTGCGTGCGTGTGTGTGTGTGTATGTGTGTGTGTGTATTTGTGTGAGTGTATGTGTATTTGTGTGAGTGTGTATTTGTTGGTAGGTGGTATATATATATATATATATATATATATATATATATATATATATATATATATATATATATATATCTTCTTCTTCTGTCTCTTATCGTTGCGATGAATGTAACAATGATTGTAAATCAATCAATGTTTGACAATTATTGGTAAACAACCTGTCTTCAATAAATCCATATAAGCATTTTATAAGAGCATTTTTGGAGTCATGACCATCCATAAATAGTGTACACTATAACATACAAAACAGTTATTATCATTCCAACTGGACAGATTGGTCGATACACTTTACTCAGGTAAAGTTTGCTAAATCGGGATATGGGAACGACATAATTTTGGCTAAATCAAAATAATCCATCTCAACTTTCTAACAGTTCCACTTGACCTTCAAGAATGCGTCACGCTGGGCAAGTGAACTGCTTCTGATCGTTCCGCTTGACCTTAAAACCTTTAAGAACGTGCCACACTGGACAATTGAACTACTCCTAATAGTTCCGCCTGCCCTTAGGCCTTTAAGAACACGCCATATTGGACCAGTGAACTGCTTGCTAAAGATTGGAACCGAGTTAGAGTTGCCGACAGCAACAATTTCCATTTGCCGAAATTCTCCGGTGACTGCAGAGGCAGCCACGCGAAGGATTGATCGATGACGAATTACCCGTTCGCGAAATATGCACAGTCACGTGGCGATGCGATCGGAAAATCAATAAAAGTATATATCAGTTCAGCACTAGTTCGTCTCAACGCGCAGACGGTTGTAATCACGTCACTTCCTGCGTCCAGGTCTGCTAGGTGGCAGCAATGTTAATGAACAGCGTGGTGTGTTAACTCGCACTTGCGGTTCGGATTACGTCATGACCGTGATGACGTATTTTAGCAATATTTGACTTTGGCAATATTACCACGACCAAATGTGTTAGGCAATTAAATTAGACCTAGAAACTGTTGTTTATTTATACATCAGCTGATTTCGAAGTAAAGGAAGTTCTCTGCATGACGCAACGTCCAATCCTTTAGTTTACACGTGCACTTTATGGTTTACCCACGGGTAGAATTGTTCAATCTAGGTCCCGTTCGACTGATCTTTGAAATATTCAGCCATTCTACAATTAATGAACTAAAAACGCGTACACAGTTATGTATGTATGTATGTATGTATGTATGTATGTATGTATGTATGTATGTATGTATGTATGTATGTATGTATGTATGTATGTATGTATGTATGTATGTATGTATGTATGTATGTATGTATGCATGCATGCATACATGCATGCATGCATGCATGCATGCATGCATGTATGTATGTATGTATGTATGTATGTATGTATGTATGTATGTGCTTTCGTATATACATGTATGTATGGTATGTGTGTCCGTGTTGTGTGTGTTTTTTATGCGTCAATGCCGTGTGTCCGAAGATGTGTGTGTGCGTGTGCGTGTGCGTGTGCGTGTGCGTGTGCGTGTGCGTGTGCGTGTGCGTGTGCGTGTGCGTGTGTGAGCGTGTTAGCATGTACGTGTGCGTGTGCGTGTGCGTGTGCGTGTGCGTGTGCGTGTGCGTGTGCGTGTGCGTGTGCGTGTGCGTGTGCGTGTGCGTGTGCGTGTGCGTGTGCGTGTGCGTGTGCGTGTGCGTGTGCGTGTGCGTGTGCGTGTGCGTGTGCGTGTGCGTGTGCGTGTGCGTGTGCGTGTGCGTGTGCGTGTGCGTGTGCGTGTGCGTGTGCGTGTGCGTGTGCGTGTGCGTGTGCGTGTGCGTGTGTGCTTGCTAGCTGACTCCACCTTCACATTTGATCATTCCCCAAAGCTATTGGAACCGAGGTATCGCACTTAAGAATTAAACATGGAGGAAACATATTGCAAACCGACGACCAGCGCCCTCATACGGATGGAACCTACAACTTTCCGTCGGTCGATTGAGCGCCATTTGTCTACGGAAAACTACGCCATAAGCAATCTTACAAATGACACACGAACTTACATTAGCGCTGATACATAATGCTATGGTGATTCTAAAATCAGTGTTTTCCTAGACGATTTTTTTACATACGTCTACGGGGACCGTGAAGCACCGCGGCAGAACAGGGATCCTTCAGTATTTGTGCCATGCAGCTAAAACGTAGATGTAAGCCTGTCCGTCGCAGAACGTTACCCCTGTTCATTAAAGGGAAAACAAAGTCAATGTTTGGATCATATGGGATTAACAGAGTTAATAAAAAAGTAACAACTTCCAACAACAATCATATTTTTAACGTCAGTGGTTTACCAGGAAAATAATGTAAAACACATAGACATAGAAAGTCTACAGACTACGCCATTTTAGAAACAAAATGACGTCAGAGAGTCTTCTTGGTCGGCGTGAACTGTGCATGCATATTATTATCTGTTACTTTCTAACCTAACCACGAAAACGACCGCCAACAGCCGCCAAACTTCTCCCCACATTTCTTACATACATATACATACACTACATAACAAAAAAATCACTTGTATTCGTCTAACGAAGAAAATTCACAACAGAAACGCAAATCTTGGCGAACGGCAACTCGACAACTTCGACTACCGTAAACTCGCTATTATAAGTTAGCTTTACACAAAATACCGCTAGATGGCGCGCGAATATTTATTAACCTTACTGCATTCGCACACGCGAATTAGTTTAATTAATTATAAATAATATAATAATAATTAGCTGCATCACTATGATCTGCAGAAAATGTTAAACGGCAAACTAAGGCAACGCTTTGGTGATATGGGTCTAATAGAGTTGATAAAAAATAACAATTTAATATACAAATATATAATTTTATTAGTTTATTTTATATAGCGCCAAATCCACAATTCTCTTCTCTTCTATTCAACATACTGTTATTAAAGTATATGCAATAATAAGAATGCTACCCACAGGTAATATTTAAAAATAAATATTACAAATACATGTGTCTGCATAATTATCCAAAATTGCCTATTAGTTATAAAAGAAAAAGGAAATTACGTGTTTTTCAATGAAGTCACATTGTTTATTTTATCAATATTTCTATAAACATCCCGCGTGTACTGCGAGCATGCAAGCTTATATTACATAAGCGATGTTTTAACAATAATAACTAAAACAATAACATGTTAATATTACTGTTTTTAAATCCTTCTTTTTCTACCACCATAATATTTCCAATATATATTCATATTCCTTTTTACATTTTAGTTTTTAGTGATTTATTGTTCCGATAATTAATAAAGTGTCTTGTTCAAAAATAATAATTATTACATATTTGATGGTGGAAATGTCATTCATGAGTAGAACAAGTAGCTTCAGTAATATGTTCTTATGCATAATGGTTGTGTATGTGCTGAATGAAAATTATTATTACGGCGTACTTATTTTACTACTTTAATTATTTATTACTATTAACCATACTTTTATATTCATTTATTACAATTGTTGTTATGTAATTTGTATGTTTATTTATGACTGATAAGTCAGCTTAGTTAATGATATAGAAACATGTATTTTCATTATTTATTTTTAAATAATATTATCTGTGGGTAGTTTTCTCTTTATTGTATTTTTAATAGCATTATTTTGTGAAGCGCCACAAACAATTATGGATGTGGCGCTACATAAATAAAATATTATATTATAATAAACAAAATTGTTTGTTTATTTAATATAGCGCCACATCCAATTTAAACTTGTTCATGGCGTTTTACATACATTAAAATGCAAAAAAACATAAATATACTAGAAACATATAAGAACAATTATAAAAATTAAATATCAATATAAAAATACTAAAACTTATAATTTCCTGCAAATCATAGTGATGATAATAATTAATAATTATTATTATATTATTTATAAGTAATTAAACTATTTCGCGCGTGTGAAGTAAAACAATTAAATATTCGCAGTCAGAAACGTGGCGTCTAGCGGTATTTTGTGTAAAGCTTTTAAAAGCGATTTTACGGTACCGCTGGGCGGCCGAACAAGTTGTACTCGAGGTCTGCGCGTTTTTGTGTGTGAATTTTCTTCGTTAGAGGAATGCAAGAGATTTTATTACATAACATAGTGTATGCATATGTATGTAAGATATGTGAGGAGAAGTTTGGCGGCTGTTGGTGGTCGTTTTGATGGTTAATTCAATCAAATCGGGTCGTCTAGGATCCGCGCTGTGTCTGTGACTGTCCAAACGAATCCACCGAACCACTGTTTCAGTTCTGCTCGATTCATAGGTTAACAAGAAGACATCTTACTGATACTGTCTTTCACTGTACTATTACTATAAGCGTTTGAGGAACAGTGTGGCATATTGATGTCGCGATTTCGTTGTAAACCGACGTAAGGCAACTTTTAGCGTACCGCTTGGCTCTCTGTTATGACAGCTGAACCAGCAGACGACTCTCTGACGTATTACTTTTCCAAACTGCTGGGTTGTGATTGGTTGCAAGGTCCAAGATGGGCCGGTTCATGGTGTCGGTGATTTAGCTAGATTTTCCCACTTTAAGACCACTTTCTGAGGTAACCACTAAGGTGAAAAATTGGATTGCAGATGCAAATGATTAGCTAGTGTAAACTCTTTTAGGTGCATAACACTAAACTGTTGCCTTTTTTTTCACTTTAACTAATTTTAATTGTCATGGTGCCAAAAATGACCAAATCAGCAATGCTACTCATAACGATGAACACACTGTAACTAAACCAATGATCGACAAATTCCAAAAAAAACGGAGTAGTTATCTACACTTGATAGCTCAAGTCGTGCAAATGGCTCTCCCTTTCGTACCAAGGAGCCATTTGGCGATTAGTAAAACGTCGACGATCACCGATCGACAAACCCGTCTGAGTGCCGGAGTGACACCGCCTCGCTGATTATGTCACAGTCCTCGTTCTCCTGCCCGTCTGCGTCAGCCGGCGTCGCCGTGGCTTCTTTCCATTCGCTGGTCTTCCTCGGTCGCCAGGCGAGCGCGTGCGCGGGCGGCCGTCGAAAAAACGCAGCCGACTTAACGACGTTCACTTTTAGCTGCGCGCGACGCTAAATGTGCACGGAATCGATAAGGACGAGGCCGGCGCCAAACGCAGTCGGTAACGGAGTCAACTGGTCCAGTACACAGCTATTCACGCCGGCGAAGGCGCAGCTATATCGGGAGGACTTGCTCCGTCGCGCTCAGTCGATATCTTTAGTTGTCGCCAATAGTGTGTCGTTTTCGACGAAAGACGAATCACTGTATTTAATTCGTTGTTCCGGCGTCGATTATTTACAGTCGGTTGTAATTCAATGATGGCGTTATTGGTTTAGGCTGACAGCGGGCGCGTTCGAGTTCGCGCGTCAGCCAGCTATCGACATTTTACTGATACCCAGATAATTCACGAGACGTTTGTTCTTTATATTTATTTGTATATATTTATTTATAATATGTATACTATTTATGACATTTATAATGTTTATTTATTATTATATTTATTATATTTATTGTATTTATTGTATTTATTGTATTTATTGTATTTATTGTATTTATTATATTTATTATATTTATTATATTTATTATATTTATTATATTTATTATATTTATTATATTTATTATATTTATTATATTTATTATATTTATTATATTTATTATATTTATTATATTTATTATATTTATTATATTTATTATATTTATTATATTTATTATATTTATAACATTTATAAAATTTATAAAATTTATAAAATTTATAAAATTTAACAAATTTATAAAATTTATAAAATTTATAAAATTTATAAAATTTATAAAATTTATAAAATTTATAAAATTTATAAAATTTATAAAAATTATAAAATTTATAAAATTTATAAAATTTATTATATTTATTATATTTATTATATTTATTATATTTATTATATTTATTATATTAACTATATTTATTATATTTATTATATTAATTATATTTATTATATTTATTATATTTATTATATTTATTATATTTATTATATTTATTATATTTATTATATTTATTATATTTATTATATTTATTATATTTATTATATTTATTATATTTATTATATTTATTATATTTATTAGATTTATTAGATTTATTAGATTTATTAGATTTATTAGATTTATTAGATTTATTATATTTATTATATTTATTATATTTATTATATTTATTATATTTATTATATTTATTATATTTATTATATTTATTATATTTATTATATTTATTATATTTATTATATTTATTATATTTATTATATTTATTATATTTATTATATTTATTATATTTATTATATTTATTATATTTATTATATTTATTATATTTATTATATTTAATTATTTAGCTTATTTATTAATATTATCTCGCCTTATTTATTTTTTCACCTCAATTTTTATGTATTTACTTTTTGAAAACTGGTTATTTATATTTATGAATTTGTATATGTTTTTACTTGAAATAAATACAGTCGTATTTGGTTTTTTGTGTGCACAATATTTGTTTTTAGTATATAAACATATCTTCGTCGCTAAATGTCCGTCAATTGTTTGGCTTTAATGACTTATTAATAAGTCAAAATGCCAAACAAAACATAGTTATTGTAAGGGAATTAGTTGTCCAACGAGCTCTGTACACCTTCGTAAAAAGCACTAGAAACGAGAGTAGAATTAAACCTCGTCATTACGGTCACCTTGGTAGTAGGCCGAAGTGACCCGATTGGCGAAGTGACCGTATTACCAGGATCATATCCATGTACGTTCTTGTTATCATAAATGATTTGGGTTTGTCTCAGTGTTACCTTAGTTGCGGGTGGCCTCAGTAATGAGCTGACCCGACTGTATGCTGTCATCTATTCGCTTAGGTGATTTAGTTGGTGTCGTCTGCATATCTGTTCACGGACGTCCGTGAAATGAGAAACGCCTATTAAAGCGCGCGTGCCATATTTCATATGCTCAATAATTTCCGCAAGCACGCACGCACGCACGCACGCACGCACGCCCGCACGCACGCACGCACGCACGTACGCACGCGGTTTCTGCAAACACGGCACGCTTAAAATTAGCGACGGTCGCGCATCGATTGTAGGTTCTGTTTCCCACAGCGCTGGCGGCGACCTAGCGACTGGACATCGAAACCGCTTTCTATGTTTCTACACGTCGGTCCGCCGAGGTCACGTGGAAACGATGGTCAATACCGCTAACTGGGCCACGCTGATGATGAATATTTCAAGATGTCAACGGACTAACGACACCGCTGCGCAATAGCGTATGTGCATTGCGTCGCCTCCTGCGAGTTATTCGCCCACACTGTCCGTGGGGCGCGGGTCAAACACGCGGTTATCCAGTGCGCCGGATGAATTAATTTAAAAGAAAATCAACTACGTGCATGTCCTCCCGCGGGGCAGCATTGCGTCCAGGCGGAAACAGGTCGTTGAAACGGTACTGTACAGGGAACGTGGCTGGGCGCAAATGGCGTACGTCCACAGTCTAAATTTAAACAAAAGACAGCGGTACATCTAGGAAAGATGACAAAACCCTTACAAAAAGAGCCAATGGTATACCACTGATTACCATTGAATACCATTCAGTATCAATGATATTTCAGCAGGACTCAGTGGTACTCTCAACGGTAATTTAAAATACCATTCAATACCATTGAACGGTACAAAGAATCAAAAATATCATTCACAATATCGTTCAAGAAACTATTCAGATACCATTTAAATACCCTTGACCGTAATACCCCCAGGACCAGTCAAGTACCATTCAAATACCATTCAAAACCCAATGGTATTTGAATGGTATTTGAATGTTATGTTTTTGTAAGGGAATGTAGGCATTTGCATCCAGAATCAACGATATCACGCCTGTGGTTTACTCTGAATAACATGACTTACCTGACTTAACCGCGTAGGCCAATCTGACCATTCCTCCCCTGGAAATGACGTCTCGCGACTTGTTCCGTCGTGAGTTTGTTATCATGTCTGACTTGGTCGCTCCATCTTGTTCGTGGTTGTCCTCTTTTCATAGTCCCAGGAGGTCTTCTTGGTAGGCTATTCTAATTAAACTTTCACTTGGCATACGACAGGCATGTCCAAACCACTGGAATCTTCTATGTCTGATTACATCTGATATAGATTCTGAGGAGAATGTCATTGTTGGGGTGGCTGCCACGAGAGCAACGAAAATGGTCTTAGTGACAGTCTCCTCGACCCCTGGTTATTTTACCTACAGTAATAATTCATAATCACATTTTATAATTACATTTCTGTTATTTCCTATGCAATTACTTGGCAGTTTACTGCACAGCGGTACTAATGTAATATTATTTTATAACTTTAGTTGTAGGTAATTTGTATGAACATTGCTTTATGTATATTTTATTGGGTCAATAAACACTTCCGATTCCGGTTCCGATTCTCTTTTCTGACCTGGCTCTTTGTTTCGCATTCTGTCAATCCTTGTAATACCTCTAATAGACCGTCTGTATCTACTGGGATCGCTATGTCCACGTTTTTGCACCACATATAACTGTGAATGTATTCTAGCGAAATGCACAGTTCCGAGTACTGACAAGTGTAAACACATTCAGATCAATATGTATCAACAGCTTCTTTGACCACGGTACTGCACATTCCTCGTTGACGTCCCTGGTTCATCTCAACGCATTCGTCGGTTTCTGGTATTGCCTTCGATTCAGAGTCACACTTGTAACTTTGTTATAACGTCTTGCAATTGTTCTTGTAAACAGCTGGCGTAATGTTCGTGATTGCAGTTGCTAATGGTTAATTTGGTTGATATCTTAGATGCACAGGCCAACTAGATGCGTTTTGTTTCCCTTTACCTGCATATGGGGAACATCAAGCAATTGTGTACAGTCACGTGACGAGATATCTACAGTAACACAGACAGTTATTTGGGGCCGCTCTGCAAAGGGAATGTTTTATAAACTATGCCAGTGCGAGAAAGTAGCGACTGTCGACGTCATTGTAATATTTATCTTGTTCGCATTACAAACAAACAGTGTATTATTGATCAGATGATAATAACAATAATGTTATGCGAGATGAAAGATCGTACCCCGTGACATTTGATCATGGAAAGCGTCATAAGTTGAAGGATAGAGTGGAACGAACTATCGATGTGTAATTTATGTCTCTTATAATTGTGTTGCCGGTATTTCGGGTGCGAGGCGATTTATCGAAACCTTGTAACGTCTTCCCGTATCTACGGATTGCATATTGGCTCGCTTGCTGCCTTCCTTTCCTCGAAGTATTGATTGTTAATCACATGATCTCGTCACTCACTCCGTTCTCGCTGCATTTCAAGCACTGCCGTTGTCATTGCTGATCGTCGCACAAACCGACTCTCGATATTTAAGCCAGACTCCAAAATAGCGTTCCTTGATTAATCTGTTCCAGCGATCGTAGCAAATGTCATACGTTAAATGGACCATGTGCGACACGCTTCGTCTTCGCCGGACACGCCCAGCAATTTAGTATGTAGCAAAATTGTTGCGGTTCGTCGTAAACAATGTTTACATCAAGAGTTTGCGTGCGATCTCGGCATTTTTAAGGCGTGTCGTTAAAGAGGCATTAACTATAACGGCGTAATTAATTGTCGTGGTTCTATTTTAAGCAGAATAAGCGCAACATCGTCAAAGGGCGTTTACTGTTAGTAGTTTATTGGACTGCGCGAATATATTATGTTGCAATAGCAAAGAGATTTGGATAGCGTTTTCGTGGAACTTGAACTTTTCGTCTTTATAGTAATTTATTGAGATGCGTACGTCAGCACACTGATTAAAATGCGTATATCTTTGAGGTACAAAATGTCAACATTTGAGCTGGCATGTGTGATTCGAATGGAATGGTTGATTGGTGCTGCCAATGCGACATCCCAAGTACTCAAGTACCTATGATGACGGTGTGTGTGTGTGTGTGTGTGTGTGTGTGTGTGTGTGTGTGTGTGTGTGTGTGCGTGCGTGCGTGCGTGCGTGTGTGTATGTGTGTGCGCGTGCGTGCGTGCGTGTGTGTATGTGTGTGCGCGTGCGTGCGTGCGCGTGCGTGCGTGTGTGTGTGTGTGTGAGTGTGTGTTTGCACGCGCCTTTACTGATATATTAATTTCAAAAACAATTGATGTTCTTGCCATAACTGAGACGTGGCCGTATCATAGATATAAATAGAACACGCCAGTACAACAAGATGGCTTGGTCGCTATCAGTTGACACATGATACTCTGAAGGCAACATGGGCTGGTGACAGCCAGGCTATAGCAGGGCAGAAAGGCCACTGCAGTCACTGTATATACATAGGACTGCACCAAGTTTTCTACATAATTATCACGTTATTTATTTACTGACATCAGTTAGCCAGTGTTATTTAATTGTGTACAATGTGTTCAAACAGTTGTCTCTCTGATATGCCAGTATGAAACAAATCAACAGGCTTATACTTAGTATACAGTCTCTCGCTGCGTGAGGGGTGAGTACAGCTTAGTACTATTTAATTTGTTGTTCTACCAGATCCACAATTGTTGTGGTGTTTTACCAAAAAGGTCATTTAAAAATCAACCAACTGAAGTCCGTCCTCCAAAGCCATTGGAGAGAACACACACACCTATATAATTAATTACAATTTTACAGATTAAAAAACAGACCATGCAAAGTGGATGAGAGAATAGGGAAAACAACAACAAAACAGAGCTGCCAACATTACTAACAACAACAGTAGTAGAAAAGGTAGAACAGTAGTAATATTAAGATAGTGTCATTTGTAATAACAATAAATAAAAAATATATACAAACTACAACAAAACAGCAGGGATATCATGGTAACAGGTTTCATTAAAATGACCACAGTTTCCCTTTCACTTTGCTCGGCATTCGGGTCTTTTCTTTTCATCTGCAGAAGGCAGTACCCATTATCAATAATTAGTAGTCATAAAATAGTACCATATTATAATTAGGCTATTAGATTAATATAAAATATGTCACTCACACTACGACTATGCACTGTAATATTATTAAAAATCGGTTTGGTACATAATTCATCCAACATGTATTATTGTTGATCAATTTTCATATGACTGTAATATCTTAAAACTATTCATTTCCTAAATTAATGGCAGTGGAACATAAATATGTTCGCAGACTATAACCTAAGCTATATATTGTATAACTGAGATTCTCACCTGTGGAAAGAAACTCTGGATCCTGTTTTCTGTCGGTTGGTACAGTTGTACGCTACACAGGAAATGACCATACTTGCTTGTTCACAATGTCTGTTGTAGCCAGCATGTCCCGAAATGGATTAACGTTGTTCACATCAGTGTCAACCACCGAACTGGCCAGAGACAGAGTAGCCATCTGGGATATTGACCTCAGGTTAAATTCATTTCCAGCTCACATCCCTTCCCCTAATGACTGTATAAGCTGGAGGCTACAACCCATCCCAATGGATCATTATTCACATAGCCGAGGAACCACAGTGACCAATATTTAGATCCCTACCCCAGTTCTATTCTATATCCTGCCAGTGAGTACGGCACTTTCTGCCGTGCTATGGCTGTGCTAGTGAATTATCGCCAGTGGTCCACAGCGGCTTCAGTGCAGCGGGCCAGCTTATCACTCTAGTCTATAGGGGAATGATTAATCATCTAACTCTGTGGGCCGTATGTATTGGTGACATTTCCCCGCCTGGCAATGCCTTCCACCATCGACCATGTCCAGCTGGACGAGGTGGTGGTGTTGGTTTTCTTATTTCAAAACTGATCAAAGTAAACATGCATACCAGCCCTGACTATTCCAGCGTTGAGTCTATATGTGTTGACATCTCAAATTAGTCTTTCTCTTGGTAGGTGATTTGTATTTATCGCCCTCCAGGTCACCCAGTTAATTTCTTCAAAGAATTGTAACACCTCTTGGCAAATGTGCCAAACAAGCCAGGCTTAACATCAAATATACCACCACACCTGCCATAACCGGATATTGACCCCTGGCCGCCAGTGTCCCAAGCGGATGTGCTAACCACTGCACTATCCGCGTCTCTCGGTGTATTCCCTCGTGGTGTAAATACATTCCCGCTGTTGTTGTACCCACAAGAACGTCATCTGTCTCAGTACACAGGAGTACTGGGCCCGCGTTCAGTGATCCCCTATTGTCACTCAGACCAAATGCACCGATCGGCTTAGTGGGTGTAGCCTCTAGTGACGTCGTCTAGATGATGCTACTTACCGCGGGCAGTACGTGGGTCTCCAGGTGCAGTCATCGGTCAAGTCGGACATCGGACAACAACCCCAAGACAACGACAAAACAAATATGTTTGTCCCACGAGGTCGCACACTTGCTCAACCCAGCCCACTGGTCACCGACTGGCCCCCTCCCCTATAAGGCGACTCACTTTCCGCTTCTCTTCTGGGATTCGTCAGTCAATGTCCGTCTTCGCTGTGTATGACGGCGCATCGAATCCATTTCCATCGTCCTTCCTTTTCATCTGCACGCATCTTCTCTGGTTATGTTGATATCATTGTTTAATGCCACGTATGACAATCTAGTTTTCATGATCCTCCTTCATGTCTATCTGGTGTGGTTTAGTGGTGGCATTTTCAATGTAAGGTCCTAGCTCCTCTGCCCAGAATTAACAGAGCAGCAATTTGTAAAAGGAATGTGCTGTCTAGAACGTGGGAATGTTAAACGTCAAAGGGTATTGCGGTTACCTCTACTCGAGACGCCATTATTGCCGATCAACTGTGTTTTGAACCTGAGTGCTTTATTTACCATTTGACCGTGTTGCAAATTGTAAACATTATTCCTAGCTTAATAAAGTAACTAAAAACACATGCTGTAAGCCGTCAACATGCATGTCGTAGTAATATGAACGTGAGATTAAACGAAAAATATAAAACCTAGGAGTTGGCTCCCCGCTTTAACTCCACAACTGTTTGCGAAATGTCCAAATTCCAGAAACAAATAAACGAACTGTCTATAAGCAATTACCACCAAAGATTCTAAGTTTCATTCATGATCGTTGCTTAAGTTTATCATCACTACAGGGTTGATAATAACGCATCACCACTGGTTATCAAGCATTGACAATAGTATCACAACTGAATTTCTTTATTAATGTGGCATTATCAGCTTCCAACGCGATCCAAATCCTGGCCAATGTGGACTATTACGTCTTCACTCAAATGAAGATGTACTGATGTTCTTGCCGGTCGTACGGGGGCGGTCGGTCGGCCTCTGTCACGAGGTCGCCACTTCACCTACGAGCACTGCTACAAACGAAACCACGACGTCTCATGCATAGTTGATGTCAACTGAATTAATTCGTTTGCAACGGCGACCATGCCTCGGCGGGCGCCCCAGGAGACCGGGCCATGTTAAAGACAACACGACTCGCAGTTTCGTGCAGACAGAGCGGGCGTCTGAACGTGTTATACGAGACAAACACATGCAACCATCTGATGCAAGACCACAATACGGTGTTCGTCCGCCATTACCCGTGCGAACAAAGAGTACCCTATAAAAACAGCATTATGCAGGTTGTCTGTATTTCTGTGAGCACATATGTAGTGTGGAGTGAGTAGAAATGATTGTTTGTGTGCACCGTGGTGTCAGAGCTGTCAAATTATGACAGCAGTTGTCAGTCGGTGCATTTCTGCGTATTAATACAGTTGTCATTTTGCTTGGTGGTGTAATCAGGGGCAATCCGTGGGTGGTTCAAGCAGAAATGGAGGTGTGTAAGGTTTGAAAGAAGTTTGTAGAAGCCTGAGGTATGAGAAGTATACGAATTTTTCACTAAACTTCTGTCTATAGAGGGTAAATATGTTGTGAAGTTGTCAATAACAGATCTCATCCAGATTAGTAGGACATGAAGGAAACGTTATAATGGTCCCTTATGGAAAATGCAAATGTGGTCTGACTCTATCTACAAACAGTCCTCGTGAACTGCCAGTAAATGTGACTCGCCCAACTAATGTAAAGTTAACTATTGTGAAATGCAAACCTGTTGCTATATTAGAGTACGTCAACGTGTTCATGTGCCCTCTCCTCTTTCTGTAGTCTTGGTGAAAATACTAGACTGATACAATGGATAGTGACACTTGGAATATTCACACGAGTGCGCGATGTTGCTATGAATGATGTGTTGCTGAATTGTTTTGTCAACTGTCGTCGTTGTCTGGACAACTACGTGTCTGACAATATTTATAGGCTAATTTATGGCGCTTTAATTGAGCAAATTATCATATATAGCAACCGAAGTTAACTCGTTCGACTTGTCAACAATATTACACTTTTGTTATTAAACCAATGTGGGTATTATGTTAAAATATTCACACACTACGTATTTATGCACTGAATAATCGAGGTCGAGTTGCATTGGACTAAATCAATTGAGGAAGCTGCTTTAAAAATAATGTACTATATTGAATCAGGTCCGGGAAATGAGATTTCCTTGTATTGGCTTAGACATAATAGATGTACACAGGTTAGTCATATAGCATCTACGCCCTCAAGTCTATGGGAAAATGTGTGATATCTACAATACAGTTACCCGTTGTGTTTTAAGCTGTATTCGACGTAGACTCGAGAGGGTTGAGGAATAGTTACGGATTTGATTAATTGTCGCAGTCTTGGCTCTGTCCTATGTTATTTTTCTTATTGCTCTACGTTGTTCTTGAAGTTTGCTTTGTGTCGTCTTATCCTACTTTGTTCCTGAAGTATGCCTTATGTCCTCTTGTCGTACTTTGTTCCTGAAGTATGCCCTGTGTCCTCTTGTCCTACTTTGTTCCTGAAGTTTGCTTTGTGTTCTGTTGTCCTACTTTATTTCTGAAGTTTGATTTGTGTCGTATGGTCCTACTGTACAGCATATGGCGCGATTTAGTAATACGAATGAAGTATATTCCAGATAAAGTAATTACTGGCTATGGTAAACCTATTACCGCCAGATTGTGTTTAGTAACATTATTAAACCATTAACGATTTTCGTAACTTGAACTTTTTCAAACACAAACACGTTCAAATGGTAAATAGAACTTCCAGTTTCAAAACAAATTTCGTTTGCAATATTGCCAAGCCGGCCTGAATTAACTGCCATAGCATAGCCTCTGATGACCAACGAGGTCAAACAATCCGGCTTTCAACACAGCAGACTTCCTGTTACAAATCAACATCCACGCTTAATCCTGGTAGAGGAATTTACAGGTTCCCTATGAAACTTCGGTTTGATCTCTGCCTAACCCCCTTTACCGACGGTTGGTGAATCACATTCTTTCACACGTTTTTAATAGCTAAGGTTCTTCGGTTTGGGATAAATCTCAGTTTCGTGGCGTCTCTCTCTCCTGCGCGCATGTAGGAGAGGAGATTGTCTGTATTGACACACCTAAACCCGCTTACCTGTTGCACAATCCTCTTAGGCGGCGATGCCATCGGATTCTCTATGCATCTGGTGCAGATTGCGGTTATTAAATCCTTGTAAACCGTCTCATCATGACAGACTGTATGAGTATATTAATGCGGCTACTCGAGGCCAACTCTTTCATGTCGTCGGCCCACACTCCATCATTAATGCCCCGCCACTGGTTCCAAATCTGAGCGTTGTTTTGCAACCCCACGCAGTTCCGGAAGCTGCTTTTGCACATGCGTCGATTCAGTCGAATACTGTGTTAGATTTATAAGATTTATAAGTTTTTGTAGTCTACCATGATTCTTTTTAAAATATGTATATTATAATCTTAAAGGACTTTGTAGGTATAATATATATATATATATATATATATATATATATATATATATATATATATATATATATATATATATATATAATAATGTTTGATTTAGATATATTATTTTTTGATTTAGATATATTATTTATTTATTTATTATGTAAAATAAAATAATTTTTCATTTTAAAGATCATTATATATATATGTATATTATATAATATATATATATATATATATATATATATATATATATTATATAATATACATATACATATATATATATAATAATCTTTAAAATGAAAAATTATTTTATTTTACATAATAAATAAATAAATAATATATCTAAATCAAACATTATTATATATATATATATATATATATATATATATATATATATATATATATATATATATTATACCTACAAAGGCCCACGTCGCTGTTGTATATCACATTTGATCTCGCTTGCACGTTGTCTCGTTTCACATAATAGTAATAATACAATAACATCTTCATTTGCCATTTTCAAATCAGGTAGTGTCTATATACAATAACATGAAATATATTAAATAAATATTATATATATATATATATATATATATATATATTATATATATATATATATATACATATATATATATATATATATATATATATATATATATATATATTATATATATATATATATATATATATATATATATATATATATATATATATATATATATATATATATATATATATATATATATATATATATATATATATATATATATATATAATATTTATTTAATATATTTCATGTTATTGTATATAGACACTACCTGATTTGAAAATGGCAAATGAAGATGTTATTGTATTATTACTATTATGTGAAACGAGACAACGTGCAAGCGAGATCAAATGTGATATACAACAGCGACGTGGGCCAATAACAACGCAGACCATGTGACAATATCGGACGCGGTGAAGTAAACATGGCTGACGCGTGTCGAAGTTATATTTCAGACGCGCCTGTTTCTTGTAAACAAGCCGTATAAGATCGTCTGATGCTGCGACACGCGTCCGTCTTGTTTACATCGTGACGACGTGATGAAGGACACCAGCACGTTGCCGATATCACAGTGACACGACTCAAAGATAATTGCCATAAGGAATCTTCGGCCTCGCTCATGTCCATTCACAAAAAAACCTCCTATCGAAAATTGATAGCGTCATTACGATTGCGACACGTCCGCATTTCCGCTCACGAGAATCTCCATATAAGACATCGGTGGCCTTATTAGGTGTTTACTATAGCGACACGTTGGGATTTCCATTCACGAGAAATTCCTTAAAAGGAATCGACTGTTGTTGTGAAAGACACGTCGTCGATTCGATTCAAGAGAAATTCCATTTAAGGAATGGTTGGCCTCGATTCCATTACAGTACCGCCCAGATGTGACATTTCGGAAAAAAAACAAGTGACGGACTAATGCGGGTCATCGAACGGAGCGATTACGTCGATAGTCAGCACTCACGCCAGCTCTCAATGGAGGCTGCCTGGCGTTAGGCTTGCTAGGAGACGGGCCGACGCAAACAACACACAGTCTTGTCAACACACAGCAGAAAACACCAGTTCAACTACAGTCAGAATATATTTTAAGCGACCCTATAAAACTCATTTATAATATTATCTTATTATTATAATTTGCACTTTCGCGTTGCGTATGTAACAAAATCACGTCTGTTTCGCTTGTGTCATTCCCAATCCGAAACTTATGCCGATTAAAAGTAAATTAAAAGAGTGAGTGAATAAGTAACTGGTTACAATTATTGTAAAGAGTGAAATTAATATTACTAAAAGACTATAAACGTTATTAATTATAGATCTGAAAATTTAATAAAATATGCTAAAGATTGATAAAACAATAGTTTATGTCGGCGAGTCCTCAGTCGTTTTATCATATCGAGACATCCCTCTCCAAAATTGGCCACTGTTGGAGGGAGAGAGAGAGAGAGAGAGAGAGAGAGAGAGAGAGAGATTCGCACGCGTCTGTTTACAATACGATAAGCAGACGATGCCAGCAAACGTCGCGAAGGACAACTTAGTTCAAGAACTTCCTCTTCAAACTATTACTAGAACTCGGAATCTTTTGACTAGAACACACCACACCCACCACTACACCACTACACCACCGCAACCCGCGCTGTCATAGAGATGTCGATTCTGTCAAAGCGTCAACCATCACTCACTTGACAGACAAATCCTTCAGCGGTGGAGAATGTGTCTGCTGTTGATTGCTGTCCGAATTGCCAACAGCGGCTCTACAATATAGACGCCTGAGTTCCACAGATATTTGCTATTATCGACTGTCCCAACCTCACGCAAAGCAATAACATGATGTGGTTTGATAAAGAAACTCGTGTTTAGTTTGTCACCTATGACGTAATCATTTCAATAGCGAAATACATTGACAGATACCGACCACCGGTGTCTATGTAGAGATCAGTGGCACTAGTGCGCAACTACATCGAGTTGTTTAATAGTACGAATGACTGAAACACACCATACAAATTATGACTTAATTTACATCGTCGCGATTTCTACCTAACTGGCGTCGTTATAGTATTACAGACAAGACTATTGTGACGGGAATGTCGAGGTCCGACCACACCTTTGTGTGCATTTGCAGAACGAGAACCCGAAGTTCTAACCATTGCATCACCGCGCTCCATGTCGGTCTAACTCTTGTAATCTTATCACCACTGACAAAGCCACACCCTTACTACCAAAGACCCGATATTGTATGCATACCAACTTTGCTCATGTAACTACATTTATGTGATACATATCTAAGTAGCTATATTTAATCCCGTTTGTTTATTTAACTTATATATTTTAGCTTTGCTTACTTATGTCATATTTATATATTTGCATGACTCCTTTGTTAAAATAAGGACTACTGGCCGACATCCCTCTATTATTGTTGATGCCAAAGCGTTACAAGGAAGTACTCTGGCACCTCATGTGTGGTGTGAGACGCTTGCTTTCAGCAACAGACCATTATAGTGCATTCCAGCTAAATGACGAAGCGCCTAATTGTTTGGTATTAGCTGCGAATTCAATCCACACGATAGATACGTGCTAATTGGTGCGCTTGGCCAGTGTCAATCTGTCTGAAATTAACCGGACACAAATACACGGACACTGAACTACAGACGTCATCAAGCCTTTGTTGACGAAGCTTCACTTCTATGACATACGTCATAGATGACACCAAATATAGACGATGACAATTGTTATTCAACAACATGGATGTCACGCTAATATGATCATACGTTATGAGATGTGATACAAATATGGTGATATAATTCATCGACGAGTGTATTCACTAAACATCAATAATCATTGTCTACCATAGTCAACGTGTCCACCGAACTGATTATACAGTGAAACAAAGAAATTATGTTTTGGACAAACGTTAACGGAACGTGAATTTCATTGTACAAAAAGACAATGTATTTGCACTTTTTGTTATGACAATTTTTATTTTTATTTTGGCCAAGAATGCTACTCTTATATGGATAATACATATCGCTCTACGCGACAGTATTGTGTTATATGTATACAATTAGACGGGGAATTAAACTGATGACTTATTAATCATTAATTGGTTGACCCACATGGTACGATCCAATCACAATTTAGACTGATGATTTCCACTTTCGGATGACGTATTGTGGAAATGACTTTTTGTGGTGGCTATGAGTTTATGGTGGGTTCCATTTGGTAGATTGCCGAATTGTTACGTGGGCACAGAACACGAAATTGTCGTGGTTTACAGTTATTAAGTACCGTGGTGTGATTAATGGATATGCGTAAATTGAAACTGTTTACAATAAAATAAATAAAAGACATGGTATTGGTTCACTGACACCCGCCCCCGCGTGACCAACTGAACGCGTCAGTTACTACAGGAGTAGTGTTTACGTACCGTAGACAGGTCAGGTCTGGCTAACGCTGTTTAATTATTAACGCTGGTTTGATGTAATTCGTTCGCCTCCGTTCCTTCAGTTGAGACACATAAAATGTATTGGATTATACGAGGTGATGGTCATTGCGTTTAT